>KB673146.1:0-35641 GCA_000349145.1 Anopheles dirus | reverse complement strand
TACAATAGCCGTAAATCGCTCGTTGCTTTTTCTAAATTTCGCCTCGATATCCGAAAGTCCGCCCCCAGTTCGCTGAATTGCGAACAATATGTATACTATATTAGTTATATTAGTGAGATGAGATCGGTTTAGGATAGTGTCGTTGTATTTGCTATTATTTTGTTTCCGGTTTTTGTTTTCAACAATGAACACTACCTACAATAATTTAAAAAATACAAACGAAACATTAACATATCTAGCATGCTTTTCCGATTATTTCTAATCTTATGGTGTGACTATTGTACAATATTTAATAAGTTTTGTAACATTCAATAACGTAACGTAACATGTTCACGAAAGGAATCTTCTTATGGTAACTATCCCTACATACACTCTTGACATGTCTTTAATATAACTTGTTGTGTTTGACCGGTAGTGTGCCCGGTAGTGTAATGGTAGCGGCACTGGTTTTCACACACCCGAGCCAGTATGACATGGATTATCCTCACCTTAGCAAGAATTATCTAACCCTTATGGTTTTGGTACTAATATGAAGGCTCGTGAGTCGATGGCTCGCATTGCCGTGTAGGCTGTATCGCCAAAGCAAAATTAAGAAAAGTATTCAGATTAAGTTTTTTTTTAACATTATCAATGCACATAATTTTTAAACAAGCATATGGTTAAATCAATATAATTTCATTCTTTAAACAAATTTTGGAACATACATTCTGGCAAATAAGTACCCGGAAATTTTAAATAAAACACAAACAAATTATCATTCATCCAAATTTATTATATCCCTATCAAAGTAGGCCCCTTATGAGGCAATACAATTTTTCCAACGAACAATCCAATCATCGAAACTCTTTTTAAAGCTATATTCAGTTCTCGTTGCGAATTAGTTTTGATGTCTTCAATCCTCTCAAAACAGGTCCGAAGCGAAGTGGTAATTTGAGTTTTGGAGACAGGGAAAAGTCACACAAGGCCATATCTGGAAAGTACGGTGGTTGTTCGATGTAGTTTGTTAAGTTTTTGTTCAAAAACCCGTCCACAATGATCGCTTTGTGCGCTGGTGCATTATCGTGGTTCAAAACCTAACTGTTGTTCCGCCACTAATCTGGTCTTTTGCGTCGAACATTCTCTCTCAAACGCCTCATAACGCCAAGAATATATTCTTTATTGACGGTTTGGCCCTCCGGTAAGAATGCCGAATGAACAACACCACGAATATCGAAGGAAACGGTCAGCATCACCTTGATTTTCAATTTGCTTTGGCGCGGTTTTTTCTGCAAACGTGGCAAATCGTGCACGTCTTCTCGCCTCTCTTTGAACGATTAATACCAATCGTAAACATGAATTTTCGACATGGTTGAATCACCAAATGTATTTTTTCAACATTTCCAAGTTTTGGCAAAAAAAAATCCGTTTCAAACACAACATTTCACACAAACTCTATGTTCGATATTTTTGTTCATAGTGCAAATGGCAACGCACACAAAAGGTTGACTTGTTCCTAATGACGCCGTAACCAAACACATACCAATAAAAAAAAATACCAGAATAGTGGCGGATAGTTGTGCCAACCTGGGACATTTTGTTTTTAATTCTCAGAGGAAAATATTTTAGATAATAATTTCCGGGTACTTATTTGACAGAATGTATACACTAAGATTTTTGTAAAATAAAATTCAAGAACTATACCAATATCTTCGACATACGCACATTGGTGTGGAGTAGAATGTTCAAGGACAGCTCCTTGGAAAACTCATCACATGACGACGAATTATGTAAACGCATATCTAGTGTACTGAGCATTACAAGTCGGTGCCATAGTTTAATTTGAGCTTCACACGAATCCTAAATAGGCAGGTGAAAACCAAAACCCTGTAGACATCAGGAGCGCTAGATAGGTAGGATAAGAAAACTTCCAGTTCTCAAAAAGACTTACGAAAAAGATATACGAGAAATTATAGTTCTATGGTTCTATCTTGTCTAGATGCTTGGATATAGATATCCTTTTCTTTGTGTCGATATGTTAATACTCTATCGCGGATCCTAATAATCCTAAAGTGTTTCTACATTGAAATTTTATGATGATCCAAAATTCGCTTCACTTGATTCCACTGTAACGGTGCAATTGATCTTCTGCTCTGTGCTCTAAGAACGCTCCGTTTTACTTTAATTATTACATACGGTTACAACACTAGAAAATTCTTATCTTAAATAAACTGAGACATTGCACGGAATAATTAAATATTAGCATTTTTTTATTCGACAACATGTGTTATACAACATAAGTATCATTATAATCATCACCAACATATTTGACTACAAACACATTTTACCAATCACGAACTCGTAAACACGCAACGGCACGAAGTCGGTGGCTGATTGAATGAATATTACTGTCCTTGCGAATTTCGATTCGCACTCATGTACGGAGCGTGTTAATAATTTAAACGTTTAAAAATATATTTCTATCTCTCATTTTTTGTTTGCCGGTGTCGATACGTGCTGCGAAACAACTGTTCAAGGCACAACGAATTTCGTTTGACGATACCGACCACCGGTCGCTGCGTCGGTGGTACAAATAAGCGCATATTAATGTGAAACAAACAATTATGTACAACAGGTCCCCATCGTTAAACGAAAACTGCTACATGGGCGCAAACGAGTAAACAATTAATTGCACTTTAGTACGCATTGCAAGCCGTGCTTATAGCAAAAGGCTGTCGAACGCGCAATCGTGAAAAGCGAACATGTAAAGGGTGTAATAAGCTACTTTCATCTCAGGGAACATTTTTTCAGCGAAGCATGAAATCACCTGAGCCAACCGAAACCAATTCAGGAATATCGAATCAATCGCATCATTGATACGTGGGGAAGACCGGGATTGAGAACAGGCTCCAACAAATATGCTAGCTTGGCCCATAGAGGTCTTGGATAGCCGCCATTTACGTGTTTTAGAACAAGGTTAGCATTCGTGCAAGTGTCACGGTCATCATGGTGCAGAGGAATACTTGCAGAGTCGCTGGATTGGCACGGAAGGCAGCACCTAGAATAAAGCACAGACTTATATCTGATGAAACTGTCCAAAGTCACAAATGTGTCGTTGGACCAAACTTACCAAGATAAGGCATACTAGTACGCAGTTTATAGTCTGTCGCCGGTATCGTCACCTCACATTCGAGTTCCATGTCCTTGTTCTGATCCGGCAAGATGTGCTGCACGGACACATTGTAGTAACCGGTGTGATCCTGCGCCTGCTCGAAAACCACTACATCTGACACTTTTTGATCATCGATCCTAAAACAATAGGAAGAGATATGATTCTTATGTAGCTGCCAAATATTGCAAATCATAATGGTATTTTGCTTGTAACCCTTGACACTCGGCACGCTTTGAGCAAAAGTCTTAAAACAAATATTCGCTTCGTATGTGTTAAGACCATTAGTTCATGAGTATGACCTTTCTTGATTTGTTCAATATGTTGTTGAACTACTATAGATTTATTATTTCCAAATTGCTTGTTTCCAAACAATATACAAAAAGAAAACTTTTTCTGAAATACTGAAGTAGCCTCCGAGAGGACATCAGAGTGCAATTGTTCATTTATTGAACAATTTGGTTGGTCTGAAATAAGCAGCCGGAGCTGCAATATTAGCAATTGTAAAGTATTCGTGCAAAAATGATATAACAAAGGAGACCAAGCCACCGAGATGTCACAGGAGTACATATACCACTGATAAAGTTATGCTCCGTCAGAGGTATCAAAACGACTTTTTATTTAGCGATAATGTTTCCTTGTTGAGGTACGTTTTCCAGATAAGTATCTCAAAACAGGACCGGGCTCAAACGTTAATATTGTTCAATAATCATTGCTTAGTATTGTATCATCAGTTATGTGTGTTATGTTAATAATAATAGGTTGATGAATGCTAAATATGGAATGGAATTAAAAGATGTTATTCCATCGTTTTCCTCGTATTTTTGTCAAAAATAAAATTATCCTATCTAAAAAAACGATCATTTCAACAAACATATGCAATAAGGACAATTATAAGGACTATTAGAACCAAAAACGATGAATAGTTTTTAAAGAACTCTGTAACAAACTATACTCACAGCAAGGAAACGTCGGGTAGCGGATAAATCTCTCCCACGTTGCAAAATACCACCGTGCTTCCATTTGTTTCCCGCTGGTAGCCCAACGAAAAATCGGTCTCGGGAACGATAATCTGCATGTGTGCCGTCTGCGACGCAACGCTTTGATACGTCTGCACCTGGCAGGAATAGTTACCGGTATAGTTGGCCATCGGATTGACGAACTTTAAGGCACTGTGTTTATGAAACCGATCATCCGATTCTGAGTAGTCAATGTCTATGTGGCCTTTGAAGGAACTCTACAACGATACAATTCGTTATAAGATAGTGCAATTACTGCTGCTACATAGCGTTAAAATTTTGCGGCCGTGTACTTACAAATACGACTGGTTTCCTCGATGGAATCCACTGATAGATTTGCAGATCGTTGTGCTTCCACTTTAGCACGAACCCTTTGGAGTCGTTCTCATCGATCTCATAATCACAGCCGAGGACTAGTGGACTGCGTTCAGCTTCATCGCGGTTTATACTGTAGGAAGACGGTACTCGGAGGTTGCTAATTTCGAGGCAGGTTATCACTGAAAAACAAATTTAAAAAAATGACAAATTAGTTGATGATAGGCATTGTGGCATAGAGGAAATTTAGCTGGTTCAATGTACAAGAAATTTCATTTCACGAACAGTTAACACCTAGCACATATGCAACCCGCAGTACATGAGAGTTTTAGAACATTTTTTCATCGTGACAACTTCAGTCAATCAAAGCCATCGTTGCGACTATCGAATTAATGCTCATTTTTTAGCATTGAATATTATGTAAGCAAAGAATATTCATTAAAAAAACATCAATCAACGGAAAATGTGTCCTATTATCGGATACCTTTGATGTAGTATTACTTGGCACTAACGAACAAATCAGGTGTCAATTGACACTTTTGTAACATCGAGCTTCGATAACTTGAAAACGGTTAAAGATTTCGACAAACGGGTTTCACCCAAAGTCTTATAAAGTTTTATAAATCCGTAAATTTATAAAAAAATAACTTGTTAGTCCTTTCGTGCAAATCGAGGAGTCAATTAACACCTAGAAGCCTAGTTTTGCAATTGTTGATCGATTGGGTTGAATTTTCACCAGTTGTGTGCTAAATATTTTAGTTTTATATTCTGTTGAGTTTGTGACCCCACCTCCTCCCGTTTTCCGCTACAAATTCAAAATGAGGCAGTTATTTTATAAAACATTCTTCTGCTGTGGTCGAAATTGTGTTCGTACCTATGAGAGCGCCATTCTTTCTTTTATTTATTCGACAGAAAAACACATAATCTGCTAATTATTGTATGTACATGTTTTGAAGGACGGATAATTGGGAATGTGCATGTTCTAGATATTCTTATCCTTCATTGGCGTAATAAACCGTTATATCCTTATAATTCTGCCATTTCCGGCATTTCTTGACTTTATTATAATCGTAGCTGGATCAGTCACAGTACTACGAATGAAAGGACGATCCAATTGAGTTTCGACGACCAGGGCTGTGCAAGCCCAACCGCCTCAACACCTAGCCATACGATAACACCAAATGAATGAAGAATATCTATCATGTTTGATAATGTGTAACATAATAGTATGATGCTGTTTAAAATTTATTCCTTCGTTTTTTTATTCGTGAGTGGAAAAGGCCTGGGCCCAGCTGTTAGCCACCATCGCGAGCGAGGTTCCAGAGTGTCAACCGTCCTTCAACAGCCTTCGCTTCAGCATTTTATCCAACATGAATGCCCAAAAACGAACCACAGTATTGCGTCTTTTTGCAAACTATGTCATCAACATCGTTGGCAACAACGATGCTGTGATTGACTTAAATACACTTCAATGCTGTCTCTCCTCGTAAATTCCACATGTATCATATATTTTATTGTCCTGTTATGTTATGTTTATACATAACACGTAATGTTACCGTTTTATCGCATAAAGAACATTTTATTTTTAAAAATCGTACTAAATGCAGTAAAAATCATTTTACACAAAGCAGTAAAAGGTGTCATATTGAGATCGAGGTACTGTATTTTTTCTTGCAATAAACAAACAGTTTATACACATATACATATACATAATTTTGTTTCAATAAAACATCCCACTAATACTGTATTTTTGGTTCATTCACAACTGTCAGCAAGACTATGTCAGTGTCTTGCTAAAATGAAGGGTATATGTTATATGGAATTGTACTAAGAATAAATAAATAACTACACATAATTAATTACCAAATAACAACACGGCGACAGTCATAAATGTTACAAAACGTAAAAAACCAGTCTCATACAAGCGTCAAATTATACCGAGCAATACGCTCGATTGAACGCCTTCATTGGATTTGAAACGGTACATGGTTTTCGTTACAAGGCGTTTGAATCTCGTGCCAACAAACGGTGAAACCCCTTTCGTAAATCGTTGAGCGTTGTAGACTAGAATTGCAAGCCATAGAAAAGCAGCGCATTTGATCTCAACTCTCATGTTTGCACCATACCCTTTTTCTCAGTGATTTTCTTTCTGTCCCTCTCTCTCTCTCTCTCTCTCTCTCTCTATCTCTCTCTCACACACACACTCTCTCTATCTCTCTCTATCTCTCTTTCTTTCTGTGTATCCCTGAAAGTATTTTCTAAAATAAATTGTCATTGACCACCCGAATAATGTGTACGTTCATGACAAACCTACCACATGGCCCCTTTGTAGTGTATACGAGCAGAAGCTGGACAGACGTTGTTCAATATTTTGATACTAGTGAACCAACACCACGTCACAGAAAAGACTATGATGGATGCATAGTAAAACCGTGCCCACTTGCAAAAACATCACTCCTTTCACTTGGGCGCATAGTAGTAACGTTCATCGTTCCAACAACATCCGGGCGGGTGAACGCTAATGGATAGGCAAATAACTCAAGGAACGCAATGAGTAAGACATAAATCAAACTTCATCATGCCCAATGCTTCAACTTCATATCCTAATGTGCTTTAGCACCTACGATAAGTAACACTAACGCAAATATTGTTTGAAAAGTGTTTTACTTGTTTTTTTTTATTTTTTTTATTTTGTTTTTATGAAACAACATACAATTTCTGAATATTGATTTCTGTTCCTGTAGTGAAACTATAATAGATTTATTCAAAGGCATAAACATTTTGATCACACATTCTACTATGCATATAACTAAATAGAAAGATGCAGTTTCAGCTGGTTTTTTTTATATCCAATGTATTTATTTGTTTCCGCAATGTTTTGCAAAGCTGTTAAAATAAAAAAATTGCTGTAAATACTTTGTCTAAAGCCCATGACAAAACTATAGTCGCACATGTTTTAACCAGTTTGTAAAGAACCGTTAGTCTTGTATTTTCTGGATAGATTGTTCCTTCTTATAGAAATTTATGAAAAACACTTTTCCCACTAGCATAGCAAAATCACATAAAAAATATAAAAAATATTGTATAGAAACCAGTGACAGTTAATAGAAGGTAATGTTTGAATGTCTCAAGCCTTTGGATGTCTCCTAGCTTTTCTTTGATTTTTTCCGCAGCTTGATAGTCAGTCCTGCGTATGGTGCGAGTTCAGGAGAAAAATTGGCAAAATGACTAAAAGAAAATCACCATATAAACCCTGTGCTGACGCAACAAAAAAAATGCTAGCAAACACTCCCATCCAGGCACCCGAAGACACACGACCCTTCAAGGAAATTCTCCGCTCCGGATATTCCGGAAGACGTTCTTCCTGACGCCATCCTGACAAACGAGCCCCTGGCAAGACGAAACGAGGGGCGTTAAATTAAGGTCACGCAAACGCGCTCCAAGCCCACACCTTCGCTTTAGTTCCGTTTATGGTTTAGTTCCAAGAAACTCCTTTTTGTCTATTGAAAAAAGATAGAGCTGACAGGCCAGGCGTCATAAATTTAATTTCAACTATGATTGACGCGATGCGCGTTGCCGCCGATCGGTTAGGACGAGCTCCTGTCGGTCAGCCAAACCAAGGAATGGAAAGTGTATTGGTACAGAGTAAAAGTGGATGGCAAAGAGAGAGAGAGAGAGAGAGAGAGAGAGAGAGAGAGAGAGAGAGTGTGTGTATGTGGTATTTTCTGGCCATCGACGCTTACTACGCCGTTGGACGATGTTCAAGTGCCGATTCGGCATTTTCGACTCTCTCCACACGCGTAGCACCGTTTGCTGGCGGGAAAACTGTTGCATCTGTTTAGCAACGGACTTATTCCACCGCAAGCGTTCGCTTCGGAAAAGAAACCTACCCTTACTCGCCAGAGTTATGAGTTATTTTTCCCTATTTCTCTCCCAATCTCGCCCACCTGGGAACCGTTAGTTTTGCACCAAAAGGGATTGGCCATTGCAATTAGAGTCCCCTCCCCCAGATAGCATGATGGAGCGCGTACAATTCTTCTGTGCAGCGATGCTTGTCCATTTATCATATTGTCTATTTTTGCCAAGGTGTAATTCCGTTGCACTTCGTTGCATCGATCACGTGCAAAGTAGATTACGATATGTATCAAGCTACCGCATCAAAGATGCAAGGTCTACAATAGTGAACGTTCATTTGGCTAATAATATTCGTGATCACAGGTTTTTACGTGTAAAAAAAATATCAGCAAACTCAACTCGCACCAGCACTTCCACCGGTCTTTGCATACATTTTCCCTTCCAGTGTCGATACGATCACTCCTTTCGGCCACTTCTTCGACCAGCGCGAATCTATTTGCCGCCGTTTAGCTCAGCCGAACGACAAACCAACGGTTTGCGCCCTACAAAGTTCTAAAAATATCTCGCTCAAGTGACAGTGGACTCTTCCAAACCACCTTCCGGTCAAAGACACACTCGAACGAAAGGCAAACGCGTTCGTTTGTGAAAATTGTTTGAAAAATGCGTGCCAAAATGTAGTGCTTACTTTCCAGATCATGTTTGCGCGCTTTTCACCCACATCAGCGGCAGTTTTGCTTATTTTATTTGCGGGCGGTCTTGGCCGGATGGAAATAACCTATTTGACAGCTCCAACGTACATTTAAAAATAGTATATTTCAACGAGATGGGAATTATTTTCAATGGCGTAAATATATCGACTACTGAAGAGTTTGTGCAGCACACACGGACAATCGTGCAGTTATCAGCACTCGAAATTCATACATTAGCAAGGTTTGCCAAATGTATGAATTACTGAATATGAGTACCTCTAATAAATGAATTCGAACCAAGCTAATACATCTCTGCGATTGTACGATGCTTGAGAAATGATTTATAATTTCTTTTTTATTATAGAATCCCCTAAAAGGTTGATGGTTGAAAATGATTTATTTTATTCTGTCGACATAAGCAATTTTAACACTAGCAGGCAAATCTGGTATCAATTATTACTATCGCAATTCTTGGGCTGTCAACAAGCAGTTTCCGCCCAAAGTTCTATATTTTTGAAAAGCTGGAAGGCTTTAAATGGCTTTTATAACCGGATTGGGCATAATTTTAGCCAGAAACCTAAAAAGCTGTAAAACTATTCATAGTTGCATATTTACTTGAAAGTGAACATTTTCAGATTATTTTGGTTGCGGCTGGAAAATGGTTAGGGGTGTTGGTTACGGAGTAAAGTGATGGGGGATACGGCAGTGCAAGGACATTATTATAACATAATGAGGTTTAACAAAATTTGTAATGAATTGTTCTAACAAGCCTATAATGCTACATTGCTTTCGTCGAATGCCTTTGCATTCTTTCGCCTTCGCTTGATACGCGAAAAATATACTACTTCCATTTCTTCAATTTTCATCGTAGATTTTAATTTTTTATCTCAGATCTTCTATCGTCGTATATTCCAGTACATGGAAGTCGGGTTTTAAACGTTATTTATTATAGTTTTTGGTGATTTTTGTAAAAAAAAGGAACCGGGTAAGAAAGGGATAAGGGCGATTGCAAACTAACCGGACTATAAAACTAGAATAGTTAGCAAAAAAACTGGTGAACATTTCAGCCCAATCCGTCAACAATTGCCAAAAGTAGTGTTCTAGATGTCAGTTGACACCAAATATTGCCATTAGGAGTATTCAACGCTCTCGATCCTATGCAGGGATATGTAAGAAACCATCATCATCATCATCATATTCTAAGAATTCAACAACTAAAATCTGTTATTTACACCATACAAGTTAATGATAAATCTACCCGTCTGAACCAGTGTCATTCCAAACATAACGAATTCTTTAAAAAATAAAACATATCCATAAAAAATATCTTTGTGCAATACGTTTTCAAATGAATTGAATTGTATGATGAATTCTTGTTATTTAAGTAACGTTCTAATTCATTTAAACTTTAAATTAAGCGAAAGCTAGTACTAGTACTCGATACCTCTTGACTTTTTTATTTTAATGTTTAGAACCATTTCGCAGACGAATTTCAGGATCGCATACAAATAAAAATATCCTTGAGCTGAGTGTTAAATCATATTTTAGAAAAAAATGAATATGGTACAAAGCAAACATTTTGAACTACATGTTTTGTTGCGTGATACAACTTACAATTCAATTCAAACATTACGTGATGATCATTGTCCATAGTATGCGTCCATAACGAATGCAAGTGTTACCTTGGTGCTAATTCAAAGCTTCCTGGAAGATAGCACTTACTTCATAATGTTTGCATTTGGATGATTTCATGGGAATTCTCAACTGGATTTTAATTACATATTCAAACAAAATGTATACAATGAAAAAACAAACAAACATTAGTAGCAGATTTAAAGGTCAAATACCAATCATCTTATGGTAATGAATTAGAAAGTTAAATCATTCTTCAAGAAACTGAAAAGCAGGTCAATTTCTTGCGATTCTCCCATCCTCACGTTTTTTAATGTTAAACAATTTTTTATGTTGATTCAAAAAATCCTATTTTCAAACCTAATTTTCATACTATGAGTAATGATCATGTAAGGTAACACACAACCTTGAATCTAAATCGTGACCCAAGAAATTTCCACCCACAACATTTTATACCGGCATGTAAATTATGTAGCATTGAAAAACCAACCTGCAATTTACTTTCAAACCTTGCCACTGTCATAACATATTATCTTGAAAACCCTTATAGCCAGACTCAAAAATATATCAACACGATCATTAACCTTCCTCCACAGCAGCATCGGCAGTTCAGCGAACTTGAAAAATTCGTGAAGGTTTTTACCGGAAAAGAATCTATCAGTCATAAACAGAGACCCACACTGTTCGCTAAAGCGGCCGGGTTATTCTGGGACCGGATGAAAACTCGAAAAGAATCCGCCAGACGGGCATTCAAGGAAAGGGCCGAGGGCCAGAGCTACGACTGTACGGGACCGAAGCCAAATTACCTTGCAGGAAAAGGAGTATTAATCCGGTTTTAAAAATAAGTCCACGCTGCTGATCCATCCTAGCTGTCGGCGTTGTATATCCGGTCCGGTGCGCGTACGATTAGCCGATCCTAGTAGCCGTTGACCCGTAGATTATATGCCTGCGGAGCAGCTGTCGTAAACGTCACATGAACCAAAAGACACACCAATAGACGCCGTTAATCCGCGCAGACTGACAAATTTTTCTACACTAGCAACACAACCGGGAAAAAACAGAGGGACTAGGGATACCTATTTCACTGTTGTTGTTTTTTTTTTATTTCCACGTTGTTTACTCTATCGGCACCACGATGTTCATTAGCGTTACGCCCCGCACACTAGACACACTGCGTGTGTTTACACTTGATGGTTTATTGTTTTGCTCGCCTTTTTGCCGTGCCGTTTTCAGCCGAATGTCTCAGTGTTTCTTGTCACCGTGATCTCATCGAAGGCCAATTATGTAGGCACCACTATCTATCCATCCATCGTTATCCATCACCTAGGACGAAACGAATGGGGGCAACCTGAGCCTTTGGCACGTTTTGTTGGTGAAAGATTTTTCTGATTTTCCACTACAATAACACTGGAAGGTTAAACGTGGAGCAGATGAGAACGAGGAAGAAAGATGCACGCTTATTGAATTCACATCGGGTAGGGTGGCTTGCCGAAAATAACATATCAATAAAGCATCATGCATGGCATTATGATCCCAGTCACCAGCACTACCACCGCTTCGTCCTTTTCGTTTACCACCAACGCAGAAGCGAATGTAATGTGAAACTGTTATTTACTATCCGTTCAATCTTAGTCGCCGGGTTTACTTTTCGGGGCCCACTGCGAGATTCGTTGCGTTTTTCACTTTTTCTTGGCACTGTCCCACAAAACACAGCCAAGGTCGTCAAGGGGAAGGTGTATTTGTTTGCTGAAAGCGAACCGATATAAGGAAGGAAATAATTTACTGTGCCCTAACTAAGTATTTTGACAGGGACAAAAACTCGCGCTTCCCACCCTCGGGAGGGTAGATTGAACCGTAAGCGAAAGAAATCTCGGCTCTCGAACAAAACTATACAACGAGGAGAGTGGGGAAAATAAATAAAATCACATTACTAATGATAATAAAGGTCCCCGAGTGCAACGCTTTAATCGTCCGCATGCCGCTCTCTGATATTTTTAGTACACAACCTCAAAGCCAAACGACCCTCTGTCCCGAATGAACAGAAATTATCGTCCACACGCAGACACTGATGCATGTAGTAGCACATGCTACCACTTGTTGGTGTTGAAAGCGAAAATGTGCACGGTTGCAAAATTTTCCTCGGCACTGAAATAATCGAGTGCAATCTCCAACACGAACGCACTGTATACCAAACCAGAGCATCGTTCAAGAACAAGCGGGATGTGAGAACGTCCTTGCGTTGCCTGCTTAACACACTGCGTATTCCACGCAAGATCGCGCGCAGATTCGAAAAGGATCGTTCACTTGTTGCTCAAAGTCATCGCATTTTAAACCGTTTTCACTCTGGTGCCGAAACGTCCGACATCGAGCCTGTAATCCCGCATAAATCAACACACCTAAGGCACACAGACACACATACACACGCGCGCGCGCGGTTTACGGCTGATCCGATCCGTTTGAACTCCGCCAAGAAACTGGCTAGCGCAGGAACCAGCGCTGAACGTCACCGGAGAGTTTCGTCGGCCGCACGGTACACTATCTCGCTCGCACTAACAAGCACGGGACCCTTTCGGGAGGGTGAAGTATGGCTTTCAGTCCGCTCTGCCCCACTGTCAGCCGGTCCGAGAAAAATCAACCACCAACACCGTACGAGCTCAGCCGTGAAGGCAGAAGCCACTACCAATCCACCCATCCCGGCCTGCCGGAGACGGCGAGATAAAGACTCGACTCGGTAGCGCACATACACTTGAGTTTGCACCCAACCCATACCCTCCCCCTCTACCCGCACATTTCCTTCCGGGTGATCCCCCTGCCGCATCCTATTCGCTCCCGGTGGTGGTGGTGGTCCGTCGTACACTACGGCGTCGGCGTTACGGTGGATGACGACGGTACTAATCATACGCGCGGTTCAACTTTTCTTTATTTTCTTTCGGGCAATCGTAAAATCGTATATGTGTATGGGTGTCTGTGTGCTTTTTTGTTATTCATCACTGTGGTCGTTCATGTCTTGGTGTGCTCTGAGGAAAATGGGAAAAATTGTATTTCACACACCTGCCGCCCAGCTCACATCGGCCGATTTCGAACGGTATGGATTGAAGAGGGGCGGGGGCGGTGAGAAAAACGGGATGAAAACTCAAGGAAAATTTGCAAATTAAAGATGACACATATCGGGGGCAAGCAGAGCGGGAAAACATTTCGAAAAGAGAAAAACAGAGAGAGATATGGATAGGTAAAAAGATAGAGAGAGAGAGAGAGAGAGAGAGAGAGAGTGCTCAAGAGAGTTAAATAGAAGAGTTACAAATTCTAAACTTGTTTTCAATTATTCAATTTCAATTGCACGAAACAACAGTGCTAAAAATTTTCTGTCGTTTTGCAAACAATACTATTATGTTTAGTAAAAATAGATTTATGAAACATGTTAATCAATAATCAAGCGGCACCCCATGCAAGACTCATGCAAGACTTTTCGCCTAGAGATGGAATAAATGTGGACGCAAAGTAAAGATTTTGACAAGGTCAACGTTTCTGCAAACTGCAAATATTAGTGCAAAATTATTGAAATTGTTACGCTCGTGGTAATCTTTATTTATACGAAGTGAGTCGTTCGGTTGACGGATACAGAAAGACGACGATTTGTGAATTCCGGCCTGCTTTTATCCTATTCTGTGCTATCGTTGTCGGTGACTGAGTGGCTGAATTCGGTTCTACACTGGACTTAACCTGTGTGCTTAACCTGACTAACATGATCACTACAAAATTATCAAAATTGCCGTTATTTTCAATAAATTATTTTTTTGAATACTATTATTTAAGATTTACATGTTTTAATACAGTTTGAATAAGATACAGTATTTTCAACGCTTGGCTCTCGGTAATGGTTTAATAGTAGCGTCGCCAGTCTTCACACGACAGGATCGGTACTACAATCCTATTCAAATCTCGTATCTCAGTAGGAAGGACGGTATCGTTTCGTCCATGGTTACGTTCAATGTTTTACGTTCGGCTGTACTAAGCGGCATTAGTCGCGTAGTAAAATACCATGTTTGTTCGCTACCTATGTCATCCACATCATTGGAAACAATGATGCTACGAATGACATAGACAACCTTCGTTATCCGTTGTTTTAGAAGTTAATTCAAGTTTTGTACCCTGTTGCCCTTTATTTTAACCCTTCACGTCAATATTATTTTTTCATAATCTGATGATGGTGATAACAAGTAGTTCGCAAAACGGTCGGGTAGATCGTTGATAAACTAGACTAAAAATTGCACTAAAATCAAGGTGAGTGTAAAGGGTTACATCAATTTTGAATAACTAACGAATATTTCATCTCAAAAATATGTTTCGTTTTTGATGTGGTCGGTATTTGTTTCTTACGAACAAATCATTCGTTTCTCTATATCACTGCTGCATCATACAAATGCTTTCAGCGTAAGAAATCCGTACATTTCATTAACGAAATATTTGATTACTGTTCGATACGGTCTAATAATCTTACACGCTGAGGTGAGTGTACACCGCATCGAACAACGAACCGTGGCCGTACGCACTGCCACAATATGCGCGGCCACTTGTTGCTGAGACCAATACGTGAATGCATGCTGTGTTATGCTGTGTTTTCCCCGGCCAAGCACGTGCCATCGTTTGAGAATGTTGCCGTGGGGAAAATTCATCACCGACTATCAAGTATTTCCGGCGATCGCTAGAAACACATGCAGCTGCACACGCTGAGGGAAAAGGAGAAACAAAACCCAACAAAAGAGCTGATAGTCAAGAAAGTCAGCTAACGCATGCACCTCTAAGACACATGATTATTTATTATGGTTTTCCGATATTTCTTGGATACTTACAATATTCCATTTTACAGTCAACAATCTGGCTAACACATTTAATTGTAATAAACACAATTATTAGGAAAAGCAACAGCAACGAAAATTATACTCAAAACATCAAAACAATAAGACCGTTCAGAATACGATACAAAATATTTCTTTATTATTGGGTAGGAATTTATACTAAACTAATTTTTTCTCTTTTTTCACTTTCATGATACGCTCTGAGGTTTCCGAAAATCTGACAGTGGTATAACGCTTCCTAAACAAACACCTCCATTTACTCGTATCTTAGAATGAACCATTAAAAGAGAGCATGAAAAATACATCGAAAAACGGGAATGACTGTCGAGGGTGATACGCAGCGCCAGGGAAGCGTCTTTCGAAATCAACGAAGCATTCGATCCGGAACCCGAAAACCGTAACCGTCAGTGAAGTGAGGCAGCGATATGCGCCGTCGCCTAAACCGGATACCCTACGCTACCCAACGACCGGGCATATTACCCTGCGAGATCTCGCGTCGTGTGGCTCGAGCCGGTGATATCGTCATGATCTTTTCTTGAAACGATCACACTCAACGCCCGGGCATCACATTTCCACGGGTGCACGCGACCACTACCGTTGGGACGTGCGCATCAACAAAACAATTGAAAAACAAATATTGTCCCAAATGGTTTATCCTAGACGAAGGCCATCCCAAAGCCCGGAGAATGATGTCATATATGCGAGAGTGCTGTCAAGGGTGCCAAAACTTTACAATTGTCTCTGGCGGTAAAGGGTGAAACGGAAATGGCGACACTCAAAGTGTTTAAATTGTGTCACCTTGAAACCAGTTCCTCACGTGCTATGCAAATAAACGGATATGCGCACCTGTCATCTACCTTATAATTGATTCATGCATACAGCTTTGCAGTACGCTGGAAGTGCTTGGTCATTCGAATGAGTTTAGAGAATAACAAGAGTTATGCAAATGTCGGCCAAACTATCGACATATGCAGCCAAGATCGCAGGCATTCCCAATCACAACATAAACGTGCGTCTGTAATGCATGAACAGCCGGGGCAGAAAGATGATGAAACTGAAATGTCTTCATCAATACGTGATTTTATTTGTGATCATGCGTGGTGAAACTTCATTCGCTTTGGTACAAATAAACATTTTCGGACAGTGATTGAAATGATCGGTGTCTGTCTTTCGTCACTTTAGTACAGACAAACGTTTGCTGTATGTTGTTGAATTTTATTAAATTGTGAAAGGGAAAAGGGTTTACTACTAATACATTGCTATTGAACTCATACTCCAGTGCAGAGCTATAAAGAAGTTGAAAAAAAAACTGAATGCCATTGATCAATCAATGGCATTATTTATATAATTCACTATTTTTATATTCACCTTTCGATCATATGTAAACTTTAAAAAAATAGATGGGATTGAGAAGTAATCAAAACAGTTATTTAGATTCTATTTTAGAAACTCTAAGCAAAACTTTGCTGTGTGTGAAGATTTTAACGAAAATTGTGGAATATTAAAAACGAATGACAATAAACTAAGGGCAATCTTCTCGCGGCACAACCGACATTACAATTTCATCTGAACTTGGCAATGACCCCTAGCAATGAGGGACGATCCAGCAATGGTGGTATAAATAATTCTATGTCAAGTCAACAGGTTGGCGAAAAAAACCGATCTTCTCACTATCTGCAATATCCCTTACCTTTTTAAACAAGTTTGTTAGAAAATCTCCAATGCGACAAATAAAATTAATTAATTAACAATGCACTTGACTTTGACACAATCCGCTTTGAAGAACATCAGAAGTAACCTGGTGACATCATTGAGCTAACGCCTCTTAAAAGCAGGGACTCAACATATTATTCTCAGAATAGAACCAAGGCATTGAGCATGTTCCTCTTAGAAAAGTAGCCAAACATAAGGATAGGAAATTATGAGATCAGTTATCATGTATCTCTCGCTCTCTTGCGTTCTTTCGAGGTGTTTTTTTGGATCACTCTCTGTTGTCTGAATGCCAAAAAATCGTGTATAGTACCGCTCTTCTATGGCTACCAACCGTATACCCCCGTATGGAGCATTGGGATGTCTCAAAATAAAAATTCATTCCACACGCTACTGATGGGCAAGCAGGCAACCATGCCGGACACTGTCGCCTCCATTAGCCAAACCGTCTCGGAGGACTACGAGCGCTGAGCTCATTTTTCCCCCAATGTCAAAGTCAATGGCGGTCTCGGTGAGTCTGTGTTTTACTCCCTCGAAACCAGGAACGAGCTCTTTTATCGGAAAATCTTTGAAATGTTGTACCAAATCCGCGCCAAAAATGATGGGTTGTTTCAAAGTTACAGCACTGCAAACCAGGAACCAACGCTATGGAACATTCATATTCATTTTCATTTTTAGAACTCCAAGCGATCTTCGACGCGAATCTAGCCAAACACAGCTGTGTCGATGACGTGATCGATAAAAGTGAACCCAGAAGAGCAGCGTCAGGCGTTGCCCTGTAAAATATTGTTTGGAAATGGGGTGGATCTATAAGCGGTGTATAGTCGTTTTGTTCTGCTAAATTGACAAATGTTTCAAAGTTAGTTCCCTGCTTGCGTCATTATTCTATCACATGCTGCAAAACCGAACGATCATTCACATGACCTTCACATGACGATGACTCTCGCAACACTAACTAGTATGTTTTTTGTAAACAGATGAAAAATGACAAAAAACAAGTTTTGACTTTTTGTTAAATTTGTAAACAAAGCGAAAGCGTGAAACCATGACCTCTATCAATCACTTTCAGATATATTTCTAAAATCCTCTCATTTTTGTTCATAATCTTATACGAAAATAACGTACTACCCCCCACACGATTTCTTGTACACCTTTCGATCCGATCCTCCATTCGAGAAGGGGGAACAGACGATACTAAAATCACATTCCACCTTCACATCATTGGCATTCTTTCACTATGACGTGTTGAAAGTTATAACTTCAATAAACAATCATTATAAATGCGTAGAATTCCAAATGTGCCTTCGCGGGCGTTATGTGTGTTGACCGGTGTTTCTTTTTAAATATTGCCAAATCCTGTCGTTTACCTAGCCTGGACTGGGATGATTTCGCACAATGTCTTATGTACTCGAGTGTTTTAAGATCTTTTTTTTTGTATTTACGGACGCATAGTAAAACATACCGTCAAACGGCAGGATGATAAAAGGGGCATATATGACTCGCTAGAACGACTTTTAAGAATACAGCACAAACATTAACTGTTGCATTTGATTCTAAGCCGATCCAAAGGTAGCCAAACACTACACTACACTAGAACGATGTTGTGAAAGACATGACTTTAACGATGTTGTGAAAGACATGACATTTGTTTATTATATTTATATCCTAACAACAATAATATAAACAGAAAAAAATCAATTAATTTCATGTTATGTTATTTGATCTCTTGGGCTTTAGTAAAAAAGAGAAGCGAAAGACCTTAAAGGTCAAAGCATCTATAAAAAATTAAAACTAGTTTCATAAAAAGTGACAATTTCACACCTTTACTATCGGGCGGTAATTATGGTGACAATTCAATTTTATATTTTTCGTAGATTCTTCATATTTATAAAGTTTTCCATAATTTTCCTATTGATCTGGCGACAGCTGCAAATTTCTTGCTAATGAAAAGGTGCATAGTACATCAGTTGTTATGAATGCTGTGACACGTTAGTTGTAGTTTGAAGTGTGCGTTTAGGAACTATCAAAATTTTTATCTCGACGATAATATTCGTTGGTTTTGATATTACAACATTTGCACAATTATTATAAATACTTCTTTTATCTACAAATAATCAGACTACATTGTATTGAGACACTTCCGCAAAAAAATAGACTTTGAATGTATACCAGTAGCGTTGAAGTTCATTGATTTGTTTGACCGCTAGTTTACACGAGATTAGAAATATATACTCATTAGTCAAATATTTACATAAAATTCAAATAAACTGTGTATATACTAACGTGACCTTTAGTCATTGAAACAATGACAAATTTTATCAGTTTCATCAATGCTAGCACTAGGAAAGTTAATAGAAAAATATAAGTTACATATATAAACTTAGATCCAACGAACAACGTAAGATAGTCAGTTTTAAAATATTGGAAAATTATTTGAAAATGCAAATTCATTAACGCGTGGAAATAGCTGCATAAAATAACAGCTCTCAGTAGGCATAGAACACACAACTCCAAAGATAGTTTCATTGTCACAACATCAGCTGTAATCGGAAACAAGAATTTATCTTGCGCCCTACTTTGAAAATTAATTGCAGCATAAAATTGCAAATAATCGCCATTTATGAATTATGTTCTTGTTAATAATAACGAAATATTCAAAACGATAACGAAAGTTGATGATGAAGTTTTTCAAAAGTTGATATGTATTTACATGAGATAATGTTGTACCGAATAACGTTAAGGAGTATTTCATATTTACATTATTAAATCCTACAAATTTCAAATATAATTTAAAGAAAAGCAGTTTAGCGAAACAAAAATTATAATGTATCTCTTTCAAACATCAATTTGCTCGTCCGGTGGGTTTCAGGCAGAATCGCCAACACAAACCGTAACGCAAGCCGTAAAAAGTTATCTTCAATTCACTCGTACCCAAAGGCGTTTCGATACGCCGTACAGTTTAATTCATCACAGTTACAGCTAAAACTCACGCATACTTATAAATGCGTACGCTTCAGAGCCGAAATTTAATCTACGAACACGCGCAGCACATTAGGCCGATGAAACCTTTCAAGCGCTCCGCACCATGACTATACGTAAACATAAATGTAAAAAAAACCTGTTCATAAAAGAATAAACCCCTGGAGATCGAAGAAAAGACAACAATCTCAAAGAGATTTTTTATTGCTACATTGAAAATTGAGTTTGTCTAATTGGTTTAAGCAGAGCAACCAGCCTTATATGTTATAATCTAGCCACATTCCTACGCATACTGGTCACAACACTGTGGGTACTCATAGTAATTCCGTGTTATCAATACTGTTTCTCTGGCGGTTCATAATTTGCCGAAAGTAAAACATTAAGCGAGAACGTTCGCAAAATGACAATCGACCTGGTTCGATGCTAAGTTCCAGCAGCCAAGCAACTCCAGTACGAACTACGCACCAACTCGTGATAGGCGCTGTCCGTTGCGTGAATAAAACCAGCAGCACTTGTGACTCCCTCGGCGGCCGTTGACACTTTTCGCTTCTATCCACAGCACAGTATACAATCGATTAAACCCAACCTGTCTAGCCGACCGTATCGACACAGGCCTTGTGTTCGGTGGTACTGTAGCGAGACGTGCAACTGTAAAGGTGTCTATTTCATCCGTGGACAGTTCCATTGTCACAAACTCCGACATCCTAAGGCAGTGCATGATCAACATGATCTTTCCCAACGTTGACGTCTTCCAGAGCTATCTCTGGCTGGTGCTGGTTTGTGTCGTTCTCTACCTGCTATGGTTCGTAACAACGACCGGCACACGATACTGGCAGTGTGTCCGTGTGCCATACATCGAGGGCCGCCCGGTGGTGGGTAACTTCCTCGAGGCGGTGCTCATGCGAAAATCAATGTTCGATTTGATGGACGAGCTGTACGTGCACGAACGTGTGCGCGAGAGTCGTCTGTTTGGCATCAGCAAGTTGATCACGCCCACCGTCGTGCTGCGCGATCCCGAACTCATCAAACAAATACTAATTAAAGACGCAGCGTTCTTCTGCAATCGGTAAGAACCGATCGTTGCGGCGTGAGAATGATTGTTCAATTATCTACCGTCTCCGTCGTTTCTCCACGCGTTGCAGCTCCGTGTCCACCGATCCACATGGCGATCCGATCGGGTACTACAACTTGCTGATGATTAAAAATCCAGCTTGGAAGCAGCTTCGATCGTACTTGACACCATCGCTGAGCTTAAGCAAAATCAAACAGATGTACCGGCTGCTCGATCAGGTAAAGTCATCAACGTTTCACTACACTGCAACGGTTATTACCGCACTGATCAGATTATTTAACGTGCAGATTCAAATTAGCTGTGCTTTTTTTCTCGGATGTATTATTCGAATATTCGAGTTTTGAAACATTTTAAGTATATTCCAAATGATTAGTTTGAAAGTTTTGTGCTTGGTTTGTTTGCGCTTGATTTTTAGGTTTTGGTCAAATTTAGAGACTTTGGTATCGTATGTATGTGTGAAAAACTTTGGTTCATATGAAAACCAAATATTATAATGACTAACATGCTAACTAACTAACTACTACTAACTAACTACTACTACTACTACCTACTAACTAACAGTATATGAGACCCTTATTTGACATTTAAAATGAAGCCAATTTTAAAATGTTATCAAATTTATTCATTTTGTTTCGTGATTAAAAAATGTGAGTCAAGCTTATGAGGTAAATTCGTCATATTTTTTAAAATTAACTTCGTGCATCAAACCATGGTTTCAAACCATGGAACCATGGTGGTCGTGGTTTTTTTTTGTTGAATTTTGGGATGCTTCAGATCAATTAATGAGTTGAAATGTTATTGTTTATTTAAATGCGGCTTAGAAATTTACATTGTCCGAAGTTCAGTTTCGATTGTTATAATGTGCGACTTACATTTTTTTCGTAATCCTCTAACTGCAACATTAAAAGTACATACGTTAAAATAAAACAAACAAGTAATGTAAATTGATTAGCAGAACCAATTAAATTGTGTTGAAATATTTTGTATTTCAGAATATTTGAATAGAATATTGAAATTTATAATCATAACGATATTTGATTATAATTTGTACCATTGTTTGGCCTCGTTGCCGAGCTTAGTACAACACCGAGACTATATGACATGATGGAGACACCCAGTCAGTCACTTGAAGTCAGTCGGTCACTCTGCACAACCATTCATACAATAGCTATTTAATTTCAAAGGAAACATTGTTTCATTTAAAGATAACATTGATTGTTATTATATAATTTAAAATTTGATTTTGGAAATATTATTCTCTGTTATTCTACAGAGTTTGATTTGAAATCGCTCATTCTGACTGTATAGCACCTATAAACAGTAATATTATTTATTTTTTCTATAAAAAAAACTTTTTGCTATAAACATTTTATCAATTCAATGCAATTTCTGGTTTAAAAAAAAATAAAAACGAGGTATTTATAAAAATTAGCTGTATTGTTTAAGTGGATTTCTACTAACGGGTTTTATGAAAAATGACCCTATAGCTCATGCGATAACAATTACGGATATTTTTGAAATTAAATCATTCAGTCGTTTGTTGCTCACTTTACGAACCTTTCCACTCTGTTTGAGCAATTATTTGAATTATTCCATCAAAGTTGACTCAGGCATGTTTGTTTGCTAACCGAAGCCTTTAGATCGTAACTTGACTATTCTGATTGTTGCGTATGCAACTAAGCTGCAAAAAACAAAACTCTCACGAGAATATCCCAAACTTGATAAAATATTTATATCAATTTCATTTACAATGTAGTGGTTACTGGAAAAATGATTTACGTTAATATAACTTGTTTGTTCCATGTAAATCGTAAATTTTAATACGGTAACTTTGTATTATCTTTTAAATTAACATTTTCACACACACACACACACACACACACACACACACACACACTATTGTTGTAAACTATTGTGATCTTTTTCATTAAATATGCATTATATATACATATTTAAATAATCAAAACAAAGGTTATATCCGATTGTTTTAAACTCAGAATGAGTTGACACAATTTAAAGCATTTAATTTTGGAGCAGGAGTAATTATGTCGAATACGGCGTAGGCAGAAATTATGTTGATAGACATTAATTTTCTTCAATCTACAGCGTGACACTGCAGTCAATTAACTATGTCTTCGAAGACAACTAACAGTAATAATGGTTGAAACAGTCGTTGTAAACTAGGTTATATTGTTTTATTGTTTATTGTTTATTGTTTACTGTTTAATGGGAGGAAATGCCCTGGGAACAAAAATCAGTTGGTCGATCAGTGCACTTGGGCACAGTCAAACTTGGAGATAAAAAAATTGCATTAATTTTAAATATGACCTTCAAACGTTACAAACTTGATATGAGTGAACAAGCGAACCTTCTGAGTTGCAATAATCGAGTTATAGCCACAAGAACCTGTGACATATTGGTGAATTAACTCGTATCTTCATGATTGCTATACCCTATTTGCACTTTTCTATGTAGAATGGAGAACTCAAACGATGCATGTTCGACCTGGTCGTGTTGTGATTATAAAGCGTATGAAAACATTTATTCAAAATGCCATAGCAGACAATAGCCATAGATGATGGTCATATAAAAAATCAAAATCAAATAACAGTGCAATATAGAAATCATAAATTAGAGTGTCTCCATTCGGATTTCAGAAAACTCCCGGACAGAACATGGGACTTACAAGCTAAAAATATATTCTTTTATGTAGTTCAAACTTACCCGTATTAGGACTATCTAGATAGAGTTGGGCCGATAACGACAGACGAAACTAACGATAATTTAGTAGGGAAATATTGAAAAAAGTGAATCACCACGAACGATCAGCCTCCCTGTAGCATTGTGTAGTTGTATTATATGTAATGTGTAAAGATTAATTCATAGCTAACCGATGCCACATTACAAGCAACACATAACCATACACGTGTACTTGAAGACCCAAACAATGAATGCTCAAAAATTGACCTAGATTACCACAATGATAACGCTTCAGCTGTTCAGTTTCGGCCCATGGATTCACGTTATCTGTAAAGCCATCAAACAATTCAATCGCAGTCCTAATCGTTCACAACTACACTGCGCCAACTCTATCTTAGATCAGTTCAACCTGCAACACTCAAGACTCGTGACCACCAAGGTGCTCAGTCTATCATCGTTTCACGAACATGCAGCTAGAAGCGGGTGATATCTTGTGCGCTCTGATCACACTACTTGTTGCTTTCCTCGGCTGGCGAAAGCATAACTACTGGAACCGGTTTGGCATTCCATACATACTTGAAATCCCAATAATCGGTAACTTCAGTACGATCTTTCTACAGCGACACTCCAACTTTGAGTATATCGAGCACATCTATAATCACAAGTGCACGAGAGCCAGTGATTTTTTCGGTGTAAACATCTTCACCCGTCCAGCGCTGGTGATAAGAAATCCGGAGTTGATAAAGAAACTAACATGCACGGATGCAATTCGCTTCATCAATCGGCAAATGTGCGCGGATCCATTTCATGATCCGATCGGATACTACAATCTGATCATGATCAAAGAGCCTCTCTGGAAGCAGCTTCGCGGTTTTCTCTCACCATCCGTTACCAGTGCCAAGCTGAAGCGAATGCAACCGCTTATCGAGCAGGTGGTTTTGAAAATGTCCATCTTTTACTCCTGTTTTAATCTCCCTCCATCGAGGCGATAGTTCGATAACAGCGGCATCTAACCGTTGCGAAACCATTTCAGGTGGGAGCCGACATGGTCGCGTCAATCGACGCACTACCGGAGCTGCGACCCAACGTGCGGGAGACGGAGTATAAAGAGCTGTGCGCCCGGTTCACTACCGATGTCATAGCGAGCACTTTCTTTGGCATACAGGCCAACTGTCTGAAGGACGAACATTCCGAGTTCCGGTACTATGGGCGCAAAATCTTCGACTACGGTCCGGTGAGAGGAATGACGATGGCATCGTTCTTCTTCATGCCCGAACTGGTGCCGTATCTGCGTTTAAAGCTTTTCCCACGCGACACGGAGGCATTTTTGAAGGCAATCATCGAGCAGGAGATCAGCCGGCGTGAGAAAACGGGCGAAAGCCGGGGAGATTTCATAGATTCGATGATTACACTAAAAAACAATAACGCCACACTTGGCGTAGAGGAAAAGATACGTAAGTAGAGCGGCACTCGATATTATAAGCATTTAGTATTACAATTTTGTGTATTTTTTATTTGTTTGATACCTATCCGTAGCCCTGAAAGGGGACATACTCGTGGCACAAGCAGCCACATTTTACATGGCCAGTTTTGAGACTACTTCTTCGGTACTATCGTTTGCGCTCTATGAATTGACACGGCATGTAAGTAATAATTATCCATTTCTCCTTTGCTACGGTATAACTTTAGTTTTAACTTTTATCGACGAAAAAACTATCAAGCGAACCAGCACGAATACATTCTACTAACATTCACTGGCCACAATAGATACAAAAAAGAATGGGTGAAACAAGTTGTAGATCAGATGAGCTCTTTTACAGAATTGGCTTTACAGTTTAAAATAGCATACAGTTATTAAACCATTAAAGAATTAAAAATGCTATATATTTTGTTTTAAAAATCTGCAAAATTTGTAAAGAAAACTACCATATAGCACGTAAATTTAAACATTCGATATGCGAAAGTATTCCATTTCGATGAAGAGTATTTTTTACCTGAGTTATTTCTACCTTTTCTCTTCTTTTTAAACTACATTCAATTATAGTCCAACGTACAGACACGTTTACGTGAGGAAATACGTCTCGTTGTCGGTAAATACGGGCAAGACATTCCCTATGAAGCGCTTGCCAACGAGATGCCCTACCTTGGCATGGTAATATCCGAAACGGCACGACTTTATCCGGTGCTGCCATTCATCGAACGCCAGTGCACTCTACCCGAGGGTACTACGGGCTACAAGTTAGAGCCATTCCATGACTTCATCATTCCCAACCATATGCCTGTGTTAATTCCCATATATGCAATCCACCGAGACCCTAAGGTATGCATGACATCGGACATGACAAAAAAAAACGCTGAAACGAAGAACATTTCTCACTTTTCTCCACAGTACTTTCCAAACCCACTGCAGTTCGAACCGGAACGTTTCGCGAAGGAAAATCTGGACCAAATACAACCCTGCACGTACATGCCGTTCGGGGTAGGACCGCGCACTTGTCTGGGATCGCATTTCGGTACTCTGCAGATTAAAATCGCACTCGTGAAATTGCTCTCCAAGTACCGCATCGAAAGATCACCCTCCACGCCCGAGACGTTGACTTACCGCAAGAACGCGTTCACGCTCAACTCTAACGAAGGTCTATACGCAGAACTCGTCGAGGATGCCTTGAGATAGGGAAAAATATATAATACACTTTCGCTGCCAAAGAGTTACATTCGATTCTATTTTAATGCTATCAGAGCGTAACAACGAGGCGACACAATCGGTTCGAACAATTTTACTAGAAAACTACGTTCATAGCCGCATTCGCGCAAATATAGTAGCCGATCGAGTAAGATGAGCGTTTCCACCACCGGTGCAAACTGTTGCCGTATCAGATAGAATACCTTCAACTGTTCCAGTTCAGCCGCAAACCTACCTTCCAGTTCCAGAAGGCTTTCCTCCGTGATGGTTATACTTTCCATTAATTCCAACCGTCGTACAGACTTCCTTACGTAGTCCACGAACCCGTTGCACTTCAGTCGCCCGACCTGGTGGGATTTCTTCTCCCCACATTCCAGGAACAGTACCTGTAACAGCGCCCGGAATCCCAGCTTGTCGCTCGGATTCTCGCGGTTTGCACAGGCACGCTCGATCGATTCCGATGCCAAATTGCGCGCATTGTGTCCCAGAGCAAAATGGTGCTCTCGCAGGTACGTGCTCATCGGAAACCCGTGCCCGGGATTGTCGGATGCCTTTGTCGGATTGTAAAACTCGTCCACAACGAACTGCTCCAGCATCAGGTGATAGCAGCAGCCCACGTTGCAGATACCCTTGATGGTTGGATTTTGATGAAACAGCCGCAAACAGTTAGGGCCCAAGTTGCCGCACGTATGCAAGCCGCAGAGACAGAAGGTACTATGGTTGCCCAGGGGGAAGTATTCCTCAGCCAGCTCGATCAAGTTGGTTCGGAAGTCAATAAGCTGGGTGGCCGTCCGGTACAGGCTGTCCAGTGTGTCCTCCTTCACCAGCGTCGTAAAATAAGCGTCTTCCTCTAGGTTGGATTTACGGACTGCTTTCGGAATTTTGTTCTGTAAATAATTGAAAGAAATTTAGACTTTATGTTAGCCAGTTATACACCAAGAGTAAAATACATGTATTACAACCCACGAAGCGTACCGTATAATTGCATACCAGTTGCATTGTCGCAGAATGACGTACTAATAGCAAACAATATTTTTGTCAGTGTTACTCTAACTGATGGATTATCCATGTATTAATGACAAATCCATTTGCACATTAGCCTAACGAAAACTTTAAGCGAGACCACTTAAATGATTATGTCAATTTTGAGGGATGAAGAGTTTAAAGCCATCATAAATCGTGGAACAATCAAAATAGCCAAGGAAAAAAATGTCCAGGAGTTCTAGATTCTTTCTAGAGTTTTCCAGATGTTGTTCTTAAATATCAAATGTTATAAATTAATCATAATATGCTGCAATATTCAAGATTGAAAGCGATTTTTGCAATTGAAAGTAGGGACACACTTTGCAAATAACTTAGTTACAATAAAACAGTGGTGGAGTGCTGCAAGGCTTTGGTTTTGCCGAAGAAATATACTTTTTGCTAGAAAATGCAATGGGTAATGTGATGATTTCTGGTTTACCTTCAGACGTTCGCGTCGCTTTTCCGCATTGCTAGTGTTGGCTTCGTTGCAGTCGACTCCAAGAACTTTGATACCGTGTTCTAAGGCAATCCTCGACGATAAGTAACCTTTACCGTCGCCCGCATCGATTACCAGCATATCCTGCATCTTCGTACCGGTGCCGTGGCTAGCCGATGCCATAGCCGAACATAGCGATGCGACAACGGCTGCAGCCACCTCCACCTCGTGGCACTTTTTCATGTTCATCAGCTCGGTCATTTTGAGCCGGGTTTCTTTGCGACAATCCGACAATGCCTCTTTAAATTCTTCCAGTGACAGTGCGACACCCTGCGCTTCACTGCCTCCAAGCCGATACCGTCGTGTGTTTTCGATAAAATTCTTTACTCCTGGAAACCGATCATGCTCATCGCACGAAGGATCGAACTGGCCCCAAAAGAGTTCCTTAGCTTGCAGATACTCACCGACCGTTTGCAGTTCGTTTTGTATCGTGCCGGGCACAAAGCGTTTCCAGTGTTGCTCCGTGAGATAATCCACCATGTGGCAGTTAATAAACTCCATGTTCGGTTTCAAAAACCGTATGATCGCATCTATCTGATGCCTGATTCGATCCATCTTCAACGGTTTAAAACGAAAGATCATTCGTCTGCGTATACTTGAAGGCAACTTTCAACAAAGCACAGAGTCTACGGAACTTATTCCGAATGTGCTGTAAATCGTGCAGCAAATCAACGGCCACGTCGTTGTCCCGGGGAAACTGTTCCAAAGCAGCTACTAATTCCTGGAACAGTGTTTGCACTTTTTCGTTCGCCGTCGTTTCAGGTTGAGATGCAAACGTGGTCACGATGGTGTGATAGAATCCGATTTCACGTCCGATTTCTGCTCCCTTCCTATAACCATAATCTTCCGCTTCTTGCACCGACTGCTCCTGGCGACCGTCTTCCAAACCCTGATGGAAGCTTTCGTCGATTATACGTTCCTCGGTGAGAAAAATGTCCTCAAACACGTCATTTATATCACCAAACGCTTCGATTTGTCCATTCGGCTCGATTCCGTTGTTCATCATTATTAATGCGAAACACTTTAGGATTCCAAACACATTGCGCCATGCGATTTCATGTTTGTAATCAAATGTAAACAATCCGACATGCCGACAACTGTCAAATGTTTGTGTATAACAAATGCCGCAGAGCATGACCAGCACCCTACACTATGCAAATTAGATCTACAATTTTTCTAATGTTATTATATCTGAATTTTAATTACTAATGTTTGAATCGGTGTTTGCAAATCCTTTTCAAAACACTGACCAACAATTCTAGTTCATTTCGTTTTTAGATTATTTAGAACCAATCTTTTTTCAGCATAACAGCTCCATGGCTGTGTGAGTTTAAAGATGTGTGTTGAAAAGTTAACTTTTAAAAGATATTCTTAGACCACCAATAATTTGCAAGAAGAATATCTACAAGTGCAGATGGCATTTTAAAATGTTTTAACCAATCGACGAAAAACTTAATCAGCTCATACAAAAATAAATAATAGAAAAAATATATGACCGACAGGACGAAATGGAACATGTATTATAAACCATGTGACAAGATGGAAATGACATATCCGAAACATACGAAAAAAAAAGAAAAAAGGAAAAGAGAATCCCAAAGTCTGCTCATGTTGTTTTGAATTCTTGTGAAAATTGCACAAATTATTTTAAATTGTCTATGCGCGCAAGACAGCACGATCAACGAAGCTTTTCTCGTACATTCCACGTGAAATCTAATCTATCATCGTTATCGACGAGCGTTATCGTTATCCGATAAGACAGAAGGGTGGCTCTGCGATATCTGCCTGTAACGAGTTGGTGTGTCCAAGAAATTGATAAAAATTAGCGGACAACAGACCATCGAAATAGCACCGGTGATTAATTCGATGCGAGAAGAATAGAACGATAGCCTACGGGACGTCATTCGATTTGATTTGGAAGTCGAGCCACGAGAGAGCGAAAGTCAAAGTCCGCACCGCAAGCGTAGCCGTCGTGTTCGAGCATTTGATTGGCAAAATGGCAAAATATTATGAAAGTTATACCGTCTACAACTATTCATGGGAGCAAGTAACACAGGGTTTTTGGAATCGATATCCAAACCCGTTTAGGTAAGAGATTTTAGTGCACAGTGCAGTGGTTAGAATAAATCGTTAACGTTTGTCAATTTTCGGCATGCTGTACCATCGTACAATATTCTTTTGGTGAAAAAATAGCTGCAATTTAGGTTGCGGCATTCATTACCATTAGTAACGAATGCGAACAGCCGCGCGGTACACGCTTTGTATTTCGCCGTGAGTGAGTGTGTACGTGTGCTTGGACACATCACTACCATCGTATCATTATGTAATGCATAGCATACTCTAGATTCGCTAAATCGCAACGTGCTTGTATTCACACGTTTTTATGTTCCTCTCGCGTTTCATTCTATTTCTGTATGATCTCGGTGCATGGTTGTGCCTCCGACGCGGTGCGCCGGGACGCTGGCACTCATGTGCATACATCACATTCACGCATGAAAACACACACAAACTGAACAGATCGCTCTCATGCCCGATTACGTTACAGCGCGCACGTACTCTCGGAGGATACCGTCAGCCGGGAGATTCGGAACGGAAAGCTGCACAGCAAGCGACTGCTGACAAAAACGAACCACGTGCCAAAGTGGGGCGAACGATTCTTCAAGGCTAAGTCGGTGAACATCGTCGAGGAATCGGTGGTCGATCCGAACGAAAGGACGCTCGTGACGTACACCAGGAACATTGGCTTCAACAAAATAATGGTGAGTGGTTCTAGCAGTGGTTTAGTTTGTGCCAGCAAAAAAAAACATTTCTATAACCTTTATTTCGGTCCCGTTTTTGCACTATTCTCTTCCAGAGCGTAGTGGAGAAGGTCGTGTACAAATCGCTGCCGGATCATCCCGGCAAAACCATTGCTATCCGCTCGGCCTGGATCGATTCGTCAGTGTACGGCTTCGGTACGGCCATTCGAGCGTTCGGGTTGGAGCGATTCAAGAAAAATTGCGCCAAAACGGTGAACGGATTCAACTACGTCCTGCAACATCTCTTCCCAAACAACCCGGTTGCGCTAGCAGCTGCCGCTGCAGCCAGCAAAGATCACCAGGGTTCGAAGGCGCAGAAGTTACGCGAGGCAGCTAAACACGCGTCGGATCACATGAAGGCACAGGCAGAACATCTGGTACAGAACCTCTCCGTCAAGGGTTAGACAGTGCGAAACGCGTTCTTTACGGGCACCATCAAAGAAACGCGTGACGTGACGGCGGTCGTGTAATTCCAGCATGATAGCTTACCCCTTAAGCTTCGTGTACACGCTAGCTACTTGTAGGCGGACGAAAGTGACGTCTACCGATTTTCCATTGTTCTCCCCCCACTTGACAGGCCATTTCCGTCGCCGGCTCGTAACCCGCTACTTGCGGGTTACGGGCCGGCGACGAAAATGACATATCAAAGGGGGGGAGAACAAAGGAAATCGGTAGACGTCACTTTCGTCCGCCTACAAGTAGCTAGCGTGTACACGAAGCTTTACACTAGTAGGCGCATAGCAAGCCGAGTCTCTCTTCTGCTTGCACTAGTCTCTGTCCGTTTGCCTGGTTATACGAGCTGTATACCTACGAGCTGTGTTAGTGTAATAGATAGTCACTTTACATCGGTCACAGGTGGCAGCACCCCTTCCGCCCCTTGTCTTGTTTGCCTCTAGCAGTATTGTCAGTGTATATGGTATGACCGCTTGGGAAGCTAACCATGACCCTTTCTCACCACGGTGGGAGCGACCACCGCCGTCATCCATGATGTGTTAGTTTTGATGAACGGAATCACTTCGATTTGTTGATCATTCCACGAGGGTGAGTTGCGACCATTTTCAACCACACCGAGAACGGACATTATGCACCAAAATCCCTTCACGCTGCTTCGCCTTACGGGCTTCAGCAAAGTAAGCAAAGAAAAAGATAACATTATCGTTAATTAATTAGTCTGTAACAAGAAGAGAAAGAGAGAGAGAGAGAGAGAGAGAGAGAGAGAGAGAGAGAGAAAGAGAAAGAGAACGAGAAAGAGAAAGAGCCATCACCGAGAGGAGAAGATTGCTAACGATTACGTACTGTTTTACGTTCGCGAAATGTGTGCAGTTGTGCGTCAATGCAAGGCTGTGCGAGGTGGATTCGGGAAAGGGAATTAGATTTTATCGAATTAGAATATTCAATTGTATAGTGCAGCGAAAGCGTATAAATTCAACAATGATCAATTCCAGTTTGGCGGAACGTTGTTATAAATGGTTTGAATTACATGTTGATGACCTCGAATAGCTAATTCACTAGTAATGTGAGATATATCCAAACAAAAGTTTTTTTAATATTTGACCAGCAAATAACGAAACATATTCAACACAACTATTGGACAGTTCAAGATCCAATTTGAGTTCCAAACATTTGCATCATCATTGTGTTGATGTTTAGCAAAAAAATGAATAGTGCATTGAATCTGATTCCTTGTATTTTTCATGTGACAAACATTATTGCATTTTTATGTATCCGCTTCACTCCTGATAACATCACCATACTTACTTATCAGACGCTACAACCACGCTCTTGTTTTGATCTGCTCCAACGAATGATAATACCACATTTTTGTACGTAAACATATATGGCACTGGTAAATTAATTAAACACAACGACTTTAGCCCGAATAAATCATATTAATTTAGTTCGATCGATCCGCAGTCTAGTTACTGAATGAATTATAAAAAGTTATGTAAAAGTAATTGTGAACATGAAAAGTGAAATAAGTAAGTCATTTAGGAATTTTGTAAGTGCGTTTGTTATATGAAGTAAAATAGATATTTCAACCCTCTGTTCTACTTCGCCGCCCTTTGTATGATTTTCATTTTCATATTTTAATATCTTTTGACAGAAAACTCCCTCCCAGAAAACTAAAAAAATCCCTAATTTTTTTAATGATTTTTTAGCACATTTTAATCTCTCCAACGGTGCATCTAATTTAAAAATAACATTTATTTGGACTCTTCGAACAAAAAAAATCGGAATTTAAAAATCACGGGCACTAAAAATATAATATATTACAGATGTTATTATTAGCATATATTAGTCAAATCAATGAATATAAATAACTTAAGCTAACATGAAGGGCTGAAGATGAAAAAGATGAAATTTATCGCTTGTTTTGTTATGTGAAAAGGAATTTATCTTTGCATCTATATTCGAAATTTATACTCCAACTAATAATTAGAAACAAAGATGTTTGAACATTTAAAATGAAGAAGTTATATTCTCCATACAACATGTATGCCGTGTATGCCGGTCGCAGAGATGAAGGTGGCCAACACAATGGTATATTTTCTTTAAAATGTCAAAGTTATTATATTTTTTAAACTTGTTTTGTTTATTCTTTTGCCTATCTTAGCTACAAATGACAAAACTTATTTTCGTTTTTAGTCTTATTTTTTCAAATTGACATATCCTGGGTAACGATTAAACGAAACCGGTGTATATAAGTGTTGCGAAATTAACTTTCGATAAGTTGTAACTCTTTGAAATGTTATATCTAATGAACAATAGGTACGAAAGTAATTGAAACATTTGTAAAAAAGTTACGCAATGATACTTGATGTGTACAATATCATCAAGACGTTAGTTAATTTAACAGCGAATGTTTTATTTGAAAGAGTCCCGTTTAAACTACTTATGTCACGAAGCATCAGCCAAAGGTCGGAAGTTCGACCGTCGGCCACTTATATATAAATACACGATTGTACAGCATCTCCCGTCGATCCTACTGCTTTTTAAAGCTCTTCAGAATAGGGTAAATGTTTTCAAACGCATCATAGATTTCCTGCCTCACTTTAGCACCCGTCAACACGACTTTGCCGGAAACGAATATGAGCAACACGATACGTGGCTTCACCATACGGTAGATGAGACCGGGGAATAACTCTGGTTCGTACGAGCTGAACCGCCCGTGTGTCAGCACCAGCCCTTCGAGTCGTATCGGGAACCGTACGTCACAGCTACCTACCATGTTTTGTACTTTAAAATCAAGAAATTTGGCCTGGAAATAGAATCGAACTTGTATATCATTTAACTGCAGCAACCTCCCTCACCGTAAATATCGATACTCACTGTGAAGCCGAGCTTCTGTATGATACGGGCGTACTTGCGGGCGGCAAGTCTAGAATCGTCCTCGCTTTTTGCACCGGTGCAAACCATTTTGCCCGACGAGAAGATCAGTGCCGTCGTACGCGGTTCCCGAATTCGCATGATAACGGCGGCAAAACGTTTGGGATTGTATTCGGCATTACGGGCGTGCAGGGCTATCTTCTTGAGATCTAGCTTACAGCTCAGGTTCACCGTCGAGACTATGTTTTGCAGTTGTGGCAAGATTGCCGGTTCGCTTGGAGTCATCGGCGTCATCGGCGTTGCGGGACCCATGGTTTGATGTATGTTCACGCTACCGATGTTCTCCGGATCCCGGACACTGCTACCGCTGCCCTGGTTTTGGCTCGGTGTTGATGCCGCCTTCGATTCCGTCATTGGCACCATTGGTGACATTAAACTTTGCTAAAGGGAACAAACCATTAGCAGTTGCGCTAGCTTCGATACATTCGCACCGAAATGGCCGGCACGCTTACCGGTGTTTGTGGTTGGATCATGTTCTGCGGGGTGGAAAAGCTTGGCGCGTATGTGTGCATACTCTTTCCGGACGACGATCCGATAGCCGGCATCGTATAGTTGCTGGAACTAAGGCCACCCATCGGTGTCATGTGCGGCATGGATTGCTGCTGCTGGTAGGCGTGTGGTAAAATCTGCTGATCTTCTTCCGGCTGGTGTAGCGGCGTTCCGATACTAGGGATTGAAAATCCCGGACTCGGTAGCATTTGATCCATGTTTGCAAGTCTCGACAAGAAGCGCGGCACACAGAAAAAAGCACTACAGCTGCTGCACGTTCTAACTGTTATTTTCCCAATTTACCGTTTTCGTATACGTATCTTTGTGATACTAACGATGGAATACGGCACGAATTTCACCGCAAGCTCACAAACAATAGTTTAATTCAATCGAAAGAAAACAATTTAAGATTTTTCTGCTTATGTTTGGGAAACGATTCGTTTGTTTGACAGCGCTACCCCGTTGGCAACACTCGTCCGTTACGTCGGTCACGTAACGGCTGTCATTTTTTATTTGACTGTTGAATGTAACGCTTCGAAAATGCAGCACTTTTCATCCATTCTTGAACAGTTCTCAGAGTTACGTAAATTTTCTCCCGCTCAATGATGAAATCCTCTCACCAATTCTTGAAGCGGTTATTATGCGTAGTTCAAAAATCGACCCGAATCGAATCGAATTCTGTAATTGTAAGTATTCAATCTGACACGATAAACAGAGCCCACCCTGTCAACAAAATGCGTCACATTTGTGGGCAGAGGGGGTGGGAAACGAAGGGAAACCTGCGGAGGGGAGG
>KB673135.1:430355-456256 GCA_000349145.1 Anopheles dirus | reverse complement strand
AGAGAAGGTGACCGAGGTTATCGAAGCGAAGGTTATTGAGACCATCGTCGAGAAGGTTGAGGCCAAGCCAGAAGACAAACCAGAACAAGACGAACAGTCAGAATCATCGCAATCTGTCTTTGATGTTATTGAAGAGAAGGTTACCGAGGGTGTTTCTCCTATGTTTACTGAGACTATTACTGAGAAGGTTGAAACCAAATCAGATATGGCAGGTGAACCAGAGCAAGTCAAACAGCCGGTGTCTTTTGCTGTGGTTGTTGAAGGGAAGATGACCGAGGTTTATGGTGCGAAGTTTTCCGAAGTAGCTACCGCCAAGGATACTGCTGATTCCTTTAGTTCCAGTAATATGAATATAGCTGATTGTTTGAAATCTTTGGAAATTCTACATTTCGATGAACAAATTGGTCAGCGTAGAGATGAGATAACCATCATTGACACTAGAAAAAGTTCGCTGTCGACAGTCGAAATTTCGACTCTTGATGATGATTCTCCTCTGTTAACTGATTTTACAACTTCTTCGATCACGTATGTAAGTGATCGTATTGATTCTTCATCATTGGACCTAATGGTTGCTGAGCCGTCAATGAGCTTCCTTAAGATAGGCCATTCGATACCCCCGGATGAAAAGAAAAATGAAGTTCTATCTCCCGGATCATGTCTATCGTTTACAACAACTACTAGTGAAAATATCGAGTCAATATCCCACGACGTTGAAAAATGTGTCAATAGTTCATTGCAACCAGAAGTTCAAACTGAGTATGAACGATCTGTGTCACTAAGCGACAATGCAGCGTCCGATTACTCCAATGAGTCGGCTACTAAATACAACTTACCATACGATACTGAATCTGATGGCCATGATGTTGGCTCGTATATTAGTATGCGTAAAAGAATCAAACCTCAGGAAAGTGTTACAGAACTCAAGCAAGTTAAATCCACAAAACTCATTTCCGTTGACCAGCGTCATGGTTCAGCATCTCCTCAGAGTGATATAACCGAACATACCGAAAGTGTGTCATATGTCGACTCAATTATAGACAGTACAAACTACGAAAGCGCCTTAAAGCTAACAGAAGTTAAACAGGAAGCCCGAAACATGAATGTATCTACCGACGCATATAAAAGTGACGAAAACCCGAATTTACTGACTACAAATCAGGGATTGAAAGAACGTGATCTTGTTGAAGAGCTTGTTGAGACTAAGACAACAATACAACCGGTTGAATCTTCTCAGGTAAAAAGACGATCTAAAGCAAAGACCACTGTAACAAAAGTTAACTTACATAAGCAAACACCCATTGACATTTCCAAGCGTTCTGCTAGAACCGTAGATATTCGCATGGGTGCGTCTGAGTCAACCGTAATGGTAAGCAAATCTAGTACGACTACTAGTCGCATTTCTACAACTGCAACACGTTCTCACGGATACATGCAGTCTACCCTATCCCGCGACCAAAAGGTGCTACGGCCACTGAGTTTGACAGATTCTACGCATTCTTCGCCATCAAAAACCTCTGTGCGCTCAAGCACTGCACAGTCTTCTACGGCTTATTCCTCAACGCAATCGTCCGAGAGGAAATCTACAAAATCCTCAAAAGAAGCAATCCACTTCAAGCATGGGATTCAAGAAAAGCTTGTAGTATCTAGTAGTCCTATTACGCGAAAAGTTGAGATGAAAGACATAAAATCTTCCAAATCTGGAACCAGCCGTTCATCGGCGACAGCCACTGCATCAACGACTAGCACGATGTCCACTTCTAGTGTGTCTAGTCAAAGCAGACCAACTCGTTCAACAATAACGAGAAAGTTAACACCAAAGCTCGACTCCAAGGAGCAGCCCGCCGTTAAAAAGGCAGATAAAGAACAAGCCAATTTGGTAACAAAATCTACCTTACCAGCTGCTGTAAAGACAAGTAAGGATCGTGTCAATAAAAGCCTCATACCGGTGAAGGTACAACCAAACCAACGCGAGACAACTCCCTCACCGAGCAAAACCCTAAAATCTAAGGCTAAATCTGTGCCGATTCCAAAAGCTGCTGAACAGCAAATGTCCAAACCTATGGATGATCTGAAGAAAAGTGTCAAGAAAAAGGACCAATCCTCTGTGCAGCTCGTAACGAAATCCATCCCAAGAATCACAAATACTGTGCGCAAAGAAAGCTCAAAGCAAATCATTGACGATATCTACCGGTGCAAGTCTGCCATGCATTACTCGTACAAAGATGCCGTCACATTTGAACATACCGAAGTACCGTCGTCACTTCCCTCCAGTCCTAGCCGTTTGAACAAAAGTTCCTCGAACAGTACAAATGTCCTCACCAGTGAGGTGTTTACGCGAACTATCGATTCGTCCAAGTCAATAGAAGTGATCTACAAACAACCGTCCACATCACACGAGCTATATCGCAGGGTTAATGAGTACCGTTACAATGACACTGACATGAACTTTATAGAGACTACCGACTCAAGCCTATCGGACTCGATCGCGTTGCCTTCCTCCTCTTCGGAGCAGGAAAGCGATGCGACCGGCAAACAGAAACGATCCGGCAGCCCCGAAGGGTCGCCGAAACAGACGAGTTCCTCGTCTGCCGTGACGACAATGACGACTCTGACGAACAAGAAAAACCAACAGCAGCACTACCCTCACCACCCGACGCGCGCTGGTTCGAAACACGGCACCCCTGGTAAACGCGCTCGTGCCCATTCACCTGCCGAGCCCAGGTACCGCAAATCGGATATCTGGAGCCGAACTGATCCACCAGCGTCCAGTCAAGAGCTGCCGGATACATCGGAGGACAGCGACATGTACTACTATCACCAGCAGCATTATCAGTTACAGCAGCAGCAGCTGCCGCCAGTGGCTGGAATTGCTGACCGGCGTTTAGCTACATCGCTCGACGGGATCGTGCTCGAGAGTAGCATCTCTCCGATACTAGACTTCCGGGCATCGACACCGCCACGCATGAAGTATAAGTTTGATTACGATAGTTCTATGTTTACAGGTAAATCTGCTTTATGAACAAACTAATCAAACAAACAAAAAATCAACAATCCAATCGCATTCTCTTTAATCGTCCATCCATATATTATATCTATCTCTTATATTCGTACCAATACTTATGCAATCGTAATTTTACCAGCTATCGTTGTACCAACCCCTGGCAGAATGTTGCATGATGTCACCATATCAATGTGGCACTCATGTATACGAACTAATTCCCGATTCCCGTAACGTGACATAATACTATTATAGGGTCAGCCTGTCGGGTTCGGTTGTTGCCTGTCTTGCTGGTTTCTGGTTTCGGCGGTTTATTTGCATTCCTATGCGCTGGTACTTCCGGTTTCGTTTCCGCACTCGCTCATTCGCTCGCTCGTTTGTCGCTAAATTGCGTTCGTTACTGTTACTGAATTTTAATTGTTTTCTTTTCTAATCCTCTTTCGGTCGCCTGATCGCTCGTCAAAATTTAATCCCACTATAAACAAAGCTGTTCCGATCGTTCTTGTTTACGAAAAATGGAAGGAAACTATAGCAGTATTATGTCTCTTATACGTGTTCGTGTTCTGAATGAGAGGTTTTCAAGAGTTGGGAACGAAGAGAAGGCGAATCTCTTAATGCTTCATACTAGACAGCTACGACGTGCCACGTATCTGACTACTAGGAAGTGATCGATTTTCTCAGCGAGAGGTTCGAAATTTAAGAACGTTGCCAAATTCGTGCGTAGATGAGTTCTTTGGGCTTCCATATGTCTTCTATAATGTACGGAAAATGATCCGGCAAGCTGGTAGTCAGATAGACTGTGGCTATTCTTTTAAGTCGTCTTTGTGTTTGTGCTGATAGTGTTTATGCAAAACCAATATTTAAACTTACTTTTTGTCACCGTATTTTATTTGCCCTGCAATGATGCCTTTTCGATCGGTGTTAGCTTTGATTATTTTGTATACTATTCTGTTACCGGATGTGCTTTCTTTCAGCTTTTATGGTTTACTTATCGATTTGCTTTGTACTATTTTACCTGTTTTCTTTCGCCTGCCTTCATCGTAAAACAACAGGATAACATTCACGTCGGTAGTTGATGTGCACTTGTTCATCCACCGTACTGCGATAATTGAAGCAACTATCTCGACGAAATCAGCGATGTCAGACATCCCATTGATATCCATCACCAAGGAATGTTCGGACGACGAAGAGTTAAGCTCCTCAAGCCCAACGAACAAGATGAACATAGAAGATGCCCTGACGGACACGGAAGATCTTATTATGGACGGTGGCCAGCGGGAGAAAAAGGTTGCACCGTCTACTCCGATTCCTCCAGCAGTCAACAATCTGTCCTTGATAGAAGCACTTCAAACACCATTGACTGGAGCAGTGACCGATGTCGAGGATTGCAGTGACACCTCCGACGAAGAGGAACGTGATAAAAAACCGACACGTGAGGTAGAGATATCGCTGGACGACTTTCTCGACCAGGGCTACGTGGATGAGATGACGAAATCCGATCAGCGTGGAGCGAAACCGAAAATACTCACCCGGTCCAGCTCGAAGGCTACTGAAGGAGGTCACAAAACTCTCAAAGTGTGCGTAGACGCCAGTGCGGCCCTCACGGATTGCGAGGATTGTGCTATGTCGGGCGATGAGGACGCGGAGAATGCGACCGTGATTCCGGATTGCCCGGAGGACATTCTGATGCGGGTTGATGCCGACAATGGCATGGTGGATATTCACAACGCGGTCCGCAGACGTCAGGAGAAACACCTGCCGAAAATGGAGCCCGTACAGTCTAGCAGCTCGGATTCGGATGAACCCGAATGTAAGGTGGTGCGTCACAGAAAGCCCCACCGTAAGGCTGTACCTTCCGAAAATCGTAACACTTCCGACTGCGAGAACATTCTGATGTCGGAAGAGGAGTCTACTGCATGCGCCGCTAAGCCACCGTGCGCTGGTTCCGTTTTCGATGCTGATGAAATCACAATCGAGACCAGTGATCATGAAAACGAGCAATCTACCGTGTTCCCAGAGATTAACATTTGCTTCGTGACGGACGATAATGAGTTAGACCAGGGTCGTAAGCTACCGAAAGCCAACTCTTCTAGGCCATCGTCGTTGTCCGTTGGTCAACCCAATCCTGAGGACGCCGTAACCGACGTAGAAAATCTAGATTCTTCCGATAGCGATAACGATGCGCCACAGCAAGGCAAGCGGCTTATTCCCCGTGCCGTGGCACGTGGCGGAAAGGGCGGTGGTTTGACGGATGTGGAAGATTTCAATGCTAGCGATGATGAAGGCGACAACGACGACGACGACCGCCTGGGAATGGGTGGCGAGGAGCATTCGTATCTGCCTTCTCCGACTCGCGAAATTGCTATTATGCGAGGTGATGGAACCGGTGGACAGACGTCCAACGTAATGCCCTTGAATCATTCGTTGCTACTGGCAAAAACTCCGGACATTGAGCAAGCCCTCACAGACTTCGAGGATCTAGATGTTAATGACGATGAAAATATGTACGACGACTCGAAGTATACCATCGAAGCACTGCCCGACATGGACAATGATAGTGTGTATGCCAGCGAAAATTCTCCCGCTGCTACGAAGCAATCTTGGGTGGAGCAAGTTCACGACCCAGTAACGGACACGGAGGACATCTTCCTCGACCGTGGCCAGGACAGAGCGGCCGCAGCCAGTGTGACGTTCGGTACAAACGAACTACGCCGTCGTCGCAAACCCAAAGGCAGCGGTGCATGTACAGCGCAATCGTACAAAGGAAAGACCTTCCTCGACACAAGCGCCAACGCTCAAGACAACGGCCCGGCAACCACCGACGTGGAGGATCTCTATTTGAGTGACGATGATGTTGGCTTCACCGCGACCAGACCCACGGATCGTTCCAAGCAGCGCCGTGCCACGATTCAGGTGCCCCCGAATCAGAACGCCGAAAACGCCAAAACCGACATTGAGTATCTGTCCGGCGACGAGCACGTCTCGGAACGGACCGTACCCTCCCCGACGGTCTGCCCGGACGGGTTCCGCAGCACGATCAAGTCACGTGAACGGCTCGGTGGCCTGCACGGTCACCACCACGACGGCAGCGACTGTCTAGACGATTTCCACGCGCAGATGGCGGACATGCGTAGGAACTCTCCCACTCCGGACGCTGCGAATTGCCACACCGATTGCGAGGAAATTCAGGGAGCTTCGGACGAGGACGATTCGAAGCTGGGAACCGCGGAGCAGGAAAGTATTTCCCGTGCGCAAACCGCAACTCCACACGAGCTGCGGCGTGCCCTAGACGAGAGTGGAAGCTGCGAAATCCACGATGCGCTCATTCCGCCCCCTATGCGGCATCATGTGGCCCTTCGAGCTTACCACGATACGCAGGAGATGCCAACGGACGTGGAGTTCCTGGATGACGATCCAGTGGAAGCGTTACCGCACGACGAATAATTTCGTACGACCTTTCCTTCCCGTTACAGCTTCAGCCGGCCGAGCCATAAGAAGAGTGGGAACGGTAGGGCAACGACGGTTTTCGCTTTTGTTTCGGTATCTTTATTTGTGGCTCGATTTATACTGCATCGTTTCTGTACGCGAGACGCTAGTTTTGGATGCTTCTGAGCCGTTGTGTTCTGTTTGTCGTAAAAAAAAGGAACGCCACGGAAACAAATATGCTTCAGTAGTCTTGCTTGACACTTGCCGATCGGTTTTAGTTGTTGCTTATGGTTTTTCGTTCACTTTTAGCGTTATGGTATTCGTTTACGGTCTTTGTTTCGAAACGGAAGCGCTTCAAGCTGTCGCTTCTAGCGATAATATGCGTATGCTTTTGATTGCGTTGGAACTAGGCTTCAGTTGACACTGTACACTTTACATGCTGCACCTATGCATCGTACTGTGCAACGTATATAGTATATACAATCTTATTTCTTTAATTTCCAACCCATCGTCCATCTGCATCGTGTACTCTTCCCCTTACATTGTACTATCCCGTAACAGTATTTGCCGGCTCGTTCGGAACAATCATCTCTACCCATACACTCACCCAAGTTACACACTACACACACACACTGTCATACATACCTACCAACAACCTTAGAACATGTATAATCATCCAGCCTTAAATGTTCCCTCAACTACGTGTACTCACTCTACTCACCGTACACCTCCTCCTCGGCCCTGGTCCAACTCCTTGTTCCTTTCATCTGAAGTGCTTTCGAGATCTCAGAGCGGAGCCTTTGTGTCTAAGTGCGGTGTGTTTGATCATTGTGCTTTTGTTGCTCTCTTCTCTCCAATCTGTGCATTCCAGATACGTACACCGAACACGACGATGCGTTACAGACGTCGGCCAGATTTGAAGGTTAGTATGGTGATCTGGCGGCTCACATCGCAACGATTCGGAGCGTGATGCTCCCCCACTTTGCCTCGGTTGCTCCGTGTCCTCCACGCTGCACTAATGCGCGGTCCTGATCACATTGCGCTTACGCTCCGCTACTACCGCAAGCACTCACCCAACTCACTCTGGCAACCGCACACGAAAACAACACTCACAACAGAACAACCAACACCAAACACATTCCCACACACCACACACGCAGAAGTCTTCCATCCTGCACAGGGAACAGAAACATACAGGAAACGCAATGCAATGCAAACACATATACCGATGGGTGCACGCAACAAGGTTTATTATCGGTGTAATAATCGGTCGTTGTTGTCGGTGTGAGAATTCGAAAGCAAAGGTCTGAAAGCTGATTCTGGTAACGGTGTGAAACGGCGTTGGTTTCGTTGGTCTGCTGGATGACGTTACTGTTGCGTTGCCATTGCCATTGCGCTCATTGTCGAGGGGCCAGTGGGCAATAACCAACGGGACAAATCGTCAACTACCCCTTCCAAACTCAAAGCAAAAACAATAAGGCTGAAGGTTCCCTCGAAATGCTAATTTGTGAAAACAACCACTCACGTTCTAACATTCCCTCTGATACGCGGCAGCTTCACTGTATATTGTGCAAAATTTACTAAACATCTGCCAACAGCGAAATGAAAAGCTAAAATGCGAAATCGGTCCGATTGGTTCTGTCGGTATACTAGATCATGCCATCCTTCATTCATCCATCGCACTCCCTCCTATCATGCTCATCATGGGGTAGCTCATACTGCAGCGGTACTGTTGGGCAGTTGGCAGCCGGCTTCCCATTAGCGAAAGGCTTACCCAACTCGAATGGCTCACGGCTGCATGGCCACCTCCCGGGGGTGCCACGCCCCCCGGGAGTGACTGTCGCTGGTGCCGCTTCCCTTTCAATACCGATCTCTTTCTCTCATTGCAGGCGATGAGTATCTAGCGCTGGTACGGTCGGAGGCAGGCCGGCTGGTCGACGATGTGCTGGAACAGAGTGTATCGATCGTCAACAGCTCGCAGCCGGGCCCAATGACGATCGATCCGGATCTGCAGCCACCGTCCGAAAGCGAACAGTACGCCATTCGTAGCGATATCCTGTCGTCCACGGACGGGGACTTTGTCGTGAAGTCACCTACCATTGAGTCCATGTCCGGAAAATCGTTCGATGATAACATGAGCAATCCCGAGTATGACGCGCTGCTGCTGGGTACAGCATTCGCCACTACTGCCTCCTCGCTCGGTGTTGATGGGCCGTCTGTGGTACTGTCAGACCTGCAGCGGGACGTTATTGATGAGCGAGACGGTCGTGAGGATCAGGAGAGCGATAAAGGGGAGGATGAGAATGAAGGTGATAGACCTGCTGGCGTTGCAGCAGCAGCAGCAGCAGCGGCGGCAGCTGCTAGCGGCTCAGTTGTTGACAATAATAATGTGGAAGATCAGGATGGTGCGTTGGACCCGGCGGAACAGGCTGCGGCGGACACTGCACGACGCGCCAAGAAAATCGATCGCAAATATGCGCGCCTTTCGTCGGATCTCGGGCCGGAAGTGCTGCTCGATAGAAACCAGGAGTACGATGATGCGATCTCGCAGATCAAAGACGAAGTGTCCATGCTGCAGAGCGAATACTCCAAAATGAGCTGGGACGAGAGCGTATCCGTGACCACTGGCGATTTCGGCTCCAGCACTCCCGATAACGATCTGCAAGGTAGATGAAGTAGCGGTGAACGAACGGAGTACGGTGTTGGAGCGCTGCTCCGCGAACTGGAGAACGAACAGACTACCGGAATGCCACACCACTTGGCCGCAGTGACGCACTCCCTCGGATCAGCGTAGTCTATTCGCTCCGGTTCCTTGCCTGGCTTGCGATGTTTCATTTGAAGTCTATTTTTCCATTTTCCGTCTGTTTCGTTTCGAGTCTAACATCATTTCCAGCAAAGGCTCAGCCGATTTTTGTTCCCCATCACTCATTGTACTATTGTTTCTTCTCATTGCGCTTTCTAACCTATCTGTCCGATAGTGAAAAAAAGACGTAACATACTACGGGTGCAGCTGGAGCTCCATTTTCGAAAAAAAACACATCAAAACATTCCAACTATTCTTTCCAAAGTAATGCATCCGCCACCGACTGCACTTGCTCATCATGCTGTGACGGAAGGGCGTTTGATGGCGCGAACGTTCAACGTATTTGCACCTTCACTATACACAATGCTTTTCAAAATTTTGCAATTTTGCCCATGTTACTAACTCGACCAATCCGTGCCTCCCCCAAACATCCCGATCCCACCAATCAGGACCGTGATTTCGCATTTTAGTTTTTCTTCACGTCGCGACGGTTTGCGGGCAGATTACTGCCGAACACAATGACAGTGACCGAACCCATTGCTAACCCGGATGCCGTACCCCAAAGCCATGTGTATCGTGAATCAGAATCAGTGACTTCACACCTTTTGCCACATTTTTCCGGCCACAATTTGGGAGATCTGGTACTGTCCGTAGATGGCTACCTAGCTCTTTAGCGATGGCAATATCATAGCGACATACACAAACACGACAAATTGCGCGTGAAGCGAAGCAACTGAAAAACGAACACCCTGCTGCGGGGCATGTTTTTCAGTGTTTTCGGAACGCTGTCTCACCATGCTGCGTTCCGCTGCGCTCTCGACGACGACACAAAATGAAACCCATCAAACAACCAATGAGAGTCAAACCTTAACACGCTTTTTTCACCTCGCTTTTATTTCCTCTTTTATTAACAGAAACAGATTCGCAACTACAAACAGAAAATAACATACCCAAGACAACACCACGCATTGAAACTAAACCAATAGAAGCCGCTACTGTTAGCGAAGTGTCTGAAGCTTCCGCTAGCGGTGCTACTGTCGCGATCGCTACGACAACTGCTGCCACTGTACCCACTAACCTTGCTGACGATGCTAACGATGCTGCCGCTGACGCTGTCTACCCAGCCGCTGTCCACTTCACTGCTTCCGCTGCGCACGAAGTCGAAACGCAGGTGCACACCACATCCGTATCCGTCGAATCGACCGGCACCGCTGTCGCTAGAGTCGACGAGCATTCGTCATCCGTTACGACCACGGAGCCGGAAAAGGCTAGCGATTCGTCCAGCTACGAAGGGCAACCCGTTCCGAAGCCGCGCACTAGCATATCCTCCCGCACGGACACGGCCACTCGCTCCAGTCTCATTGAGTCGTTCGAGCATCAGGACTCGATCGAGCAGTATCCCGAACCGGTACCGGTACACCCGACGGATGCCGATCGGCTGCGTCAGGGTTCGATAACGTCCGACGACCTGTCGAACGTGGCGCAGAAAGACTCCAGCGAGATGGTCACCAGCGAGGAGGACATATCTACCGGCGCGAAGTTCTTCATAGGCGAGTGTAGCAGTGACATCATCACGCGCACGACCGCGGAGAAACGAACCGATTTTGCGTTCGACAACGAAGGGTACACATTTTCGCACGATTCGCAAGGCGCCGACGATGACGCGCGTCGCGAGGCCCTCGAAGTGTACCAGCAGCAGATCAAGCTGGAGGATGGTTTCACCTTGGATTCGCTGAAGGAGTTGGACATTGGCATGAGATCTTCCGGCAAGCCACCCGTGGTACACTCTCCTGTAGCGGCTCCGCTTGTCCCGCTCACGCTTGCCGAATCCTCACAACAAGAGCAGCACACGGCGACGGGCACAGTGCTCGAATCAACCACACAGCAGTACTCCCACATGACGATCGATGAGATGACCATCGCGAAGACACTCGAAGAGGTCAAAGAATCGCTGGACGCCGTACAGGAGGATCTGATCGAAGCCGTAACGGATGGTACGCCCATCAAGCAGTCTCCGTCGGAGTTCGAGTTTAAGATCCTCCCGTCCACACGCTACGTGCAGGATCCGATCTACGAAACAAACCAGGAGGAAGCGATCGCCGTTTCAACGGCCACGGCTGCGGCCCTCACCACCACCACCATCGTAGGAGAAAGCTGTCTGTCGGACAGCTCCGACACGAAACCGATGCCGTCGGGACCTCCGATAACCATTGAGGAGGCACCAACGGGTGGGTCCTCCGATAGTTCTCAGCTCGAAGTGTCGGCCCGGTTAAGACAAGGCCCGCATGCAGTACATGCCAAGGGAAGCCGATGGTCGGCTACGGACGTGGACAGCTCGGGGGAAAGCCATTACCAGAGTTTCGAGCATACCGACAGCAGCCGACCGTTGTCTTCGGACATCGAGCAGGTATTACCCTACGCATCCTCGGAGTACGAGACAGCACTGGATCACTCGATCGTTCCCACCTCCATCGGGACGGAGTATCACAGCGCGGTCAGTACGCTGCACTCGTACCCGGTCAGCTCGCACGACAGCATGAAGAGCTTCGATTCGGAAAGCTCCGGTAATCTGGCGAGCATTGAGTCGGAAGCTACGGAAACGCTCGTACCGTCCACAATGGACGTCGACTTCGATTCCTCCGATGCGCCGCTGATTCACGATGACTCGGAGGATGACCTGCGCGACAAGCTGCTGCTGCTGGACGACAAGGAGGAACTTTCATCGGCTGCTAGCAGCAGCATCCCGATAGCCATGAAACGATCGCACGAGATGGACTTTGCCGAGCTGAAGAGTGATTCGCTGGCTGGGGAAAGCTTGCAGTACCGCGAAGAGCTCGAGGCAAGTAGTGCGGCCGACCTGACGCACACGCATGACGAAAAGCTGCTCAGCTCGAGCATTGGCACGGCTCGCGACCTGGTCGAGGCAATGCAGGCATCGAGCATGGAGGATGTCAAAATGGAGCACGCGGATGAGGCGAAGCTGGGCACGAGCCTGGAGGATGGCAGCATACTGTCGATCAGTCTATCCAGCGCTTCGAATTTGGAAACGATCATGGAAAACCTTTCCGAGAAAACGACCGCAGCCGGGCCAACGCACGTCGAGATCGGACTCGATGCCGTCACTCCCACCACCGCTGGCACCACGGGCTACATCGGGGACATCACGCTCACCTCGACCGTGCTGACCGAGGGGGATGTAAACTTCCTGAACACTCAAGCCACCACCGAAATCATCGAGGTAGGCGCCGACACGGCCGGGCGCGACGACAGCGAGGAAACCGGTCGCAAGCGCGGCCACAAGCGCACCGAAAGCACATCCATAATTTCCGGCAAGTTTATGGCGGAAATGGGCGAGAACAGGGACTCGATCGAATCGCAGGACGAATCGCTGTCGCAGGACGCACCGAAACCGGCAGGTTCGGAGCGGGACGAGGCGCGCGACGAGTCCTCCGATTCCGACTACGACCGTTACGAGAGTGAGTACTCCCGGTCGTTCCGGGCGCCGGTAGCGCAGCCGAAAAAGAAAGACAAAAAGGCTGGCGAAGTGTTCGAGAAGGACTTTGAGCTGGATCGACGCAATTCCTTCTCGCCCTCGCAATCGGTCATCGAAACGATCGTCGAGGATGTGCACGCCGAGAACGAGCAGGGCGATGAGGCGCAGCGGATCATGACGAACAAGAGCCAACGGCTGCAGGAGTACCGCGAGTCATCGTCGCACAACATTCCGGACATTCACGTCACGGACGACGTCGCTGAACCGACGATGGAGGACGATGCGGAATTTGACGTGCCAAAAGTGACGCCAGCATCTCCGGCGGACACAGCGACTTCGCAGGCGCCGCCAGTGACTAGGAGTGAAATGAGCTCACAGGAGGAAACCGCTCTCGTGTCGACAGCAGCTTCAACTTCGGCAGCAGCGACAACTGCTGTGGCCTCAGCATCCTCCTCCGGTGGGGCAGCGGGCAAGCAGACGGGAATTCAGTTTGCCAAACAGGAAGAGTATCAGCTGACCGAGGAGCAGTACCAGGAGCTGATCGAGCAGAAGTACAAGGCAAAACTGGCCGACACAACCACCAAGTATGGCTTCGAGGCAGACGATAAGGACGATTCGGCCGGGTCAGATTCGTTCGAAATGCTGGAACAGCCCGACATATCGGACGAGTTTGTGATTGTGGAGGAAGTGGCCCGCGAGGCGCACGAGTTTGACGCGGAGGGCAAGAGCATGGCCATCAAACCAACCAAGATCGAAAAGAAGCACGACGAGGACGTGGAAAAGATACTGGTCAAGTCTGCCCCGGCCCACACGAACGCTGGCTCGATGTACGCCGCGAACATGCGCGACGACATGATGTACGAGTTCGAGGAGAGCCCGCCGACCGGCGGCGCCGAGGGAGTGGAAGGGGCCGGCGTCACGATGGACCTGCTGAACAATGGCTACCCGCTGGAGGAGAGCAAACGCTGGGTGGAGATGCAGCTTGCGGAGACGCAAAACTTCCGCTACCCGTACGAGGATCGGCTGGAGGACATCAAGGAGGAGGATACGGACTTCGAGGTCGGCAGCAGTCGCATCGGCTCGATCAAAGACTCGTTCTCGAGCACACCCGACTACGACCTGCTGGCCAAGCGGATGGCGTCCCGCGAGCATGATGACATTTCCATGAGCAGCTTGCAGGAGTTCGAAAACCTCGAGCATGTGATCTCGCTGGAAAACCGCAAGATGCAACAGGGCTCGCAGGATTCGCTGAGCAACGGTAGCTTCACCAGGCGGTTCATGCAGCGCGGCATGCACGGGGACGACATCAGCCTGTCCAGCTTGAAGGAGTTCGAGGGGCTCGAGAGTGCCTGCATGGAGGCGCACCTGATTGAGATCAAGGCGAAGGAGGAAGCCGCCCTGCTGCTCTCACGGTCGGACGAGTCGAACAAATCGAACGGCTCCAACGGTGCCAAGCGAAGTCCACCGTCGAACGGGGCGGCCGGCACTTCTCGCCCACAGGCCGGCGCCCAGGCGTTGTCCACGCAGACCACCAGCCGTTCGACGGTCACCGCTACCGTCGTGGGCGCCGCCGGCACGACCGCACCGACGGCAGTCGTCACCACGACGGTGGAGAAGAAAACAATCTCCGAAACGGGTCGTGATTCGGTATCTGCGGTCACAGCAACCACGACTACGGTGACGACAATCGCACACGACAGTCAGGTCCGCCAGGTGTTCGACGAAGAGGACACCTCCCATCTGCTGACCGTGTCCAGTGACAGTCTGGACGGCACGAAGGTCTCGAAGCAGCCCGCCGCTGCCAGCCGAGATACGCTTCCATCGGCGCACTCCAGCAGTGACAGCCTGGAAATGCACAGCAAAAACAACGTGGACGTGATGACGAGCAGCATCGATTCGATCGAGTTCTCGAAGACGGGAATGGCGACCACCCGATCTTCGCAGTCCGACTCCATTGAGCATATGGCGCAACAGCAGCAGCAGCCGTACCGCAGTGACAGTACCGATTCGATCGAAGCTCAACAGCAGCAGAAGGAGCAGCAGCAGAAGCAACTGCACCAGACACAACCGGGAACGGCGCACTCGCGCCCCCTGAGTGACACGAAGCGGGACTCGCTGGAATCGCTCGCGTGCAGCAGCGACAACCAGAGTGGATTCAGCAGTCCGACCAAATCCGGGCACGGTTCCCGTCCGCTGTCGGAAAGCGGTACCTACCATCACCAGCACACGGTACAGACGACGATCGCGTCGACGACCACCGTACACGCCCTGGCCGGTGTCGGAGGGCGCGCCATGCAGAAGGACATATCGGCCGACTCGCTCACCGGTCCCGATGCGGCGTTCCTGACCAGCACGGAAAGCCTGGAGACAAGCTCGACGGCCACGAACGCTACCTACCAGAACGAAACCGACTCCCAGATGTCGTCCAGTGTGACCAGCTGCGACTCCATCACCATGGTCGACACGGTGGGACCGCAGGTGCTGGGCGACGAATGGGGCAGCTTTGCCTCATCCGCCGGGTTCACTAGCTCCACCATGACCGCGTCGATGAGCGCCTACACGGCATCGGGCGTCAGTGGTAGCAGCGTCTCCACCACAACGCAGCAGCAGCAGCAGCAGCAAGTATTCCGCAGCTCGCACCACGGAACGGAAACGACCGCCACGGCCTACTCCGCCTCCTCGGTCGCGACGTCGGTGTCGAGCTCGTCGGCGTCGGCTTCGAGTTACCGCGTGGGCCAACAGCAGATGGGGCAAAATGAACTATTAAGTAGAGCACTGTTTCCAGGTTAGCGTGTTTTTCTTTTCCCACAACCAAAACCAAACTCAACTCCTCTCTCACTTACCGATAATCCGCATCGGCGTGTGCGTACTGCCGTTTTGCGATGGCGGCAAGCAGATCGCGCAAACACATCACAGTGGCACCTCCCACCATACGAGTATCGAATGAACCGTCGTATTGTAATTTTTTGTTGTTCTTGTTGTCGTTTGGTTTTGGATCTCGATCAAGTGCGCGGCGCTGTTAGCAAATTTCGCTTCAATTCTCCTTCAATCGATTCGTTTCATTTGGTACACGTAATCTAAGAGGGCTTTCCTGTTTGCGTTTTCCTTTACACGGTACATGTTTGCCAGCGCTCTTAGAGTTTCAATCGCTTCAATATTTTACACTTGTTACATATTTATATACGCATTTTTTGTTTTGTTCATTCTACTTTATTGTTACTCACACTCACTCACGAGGCGCGTGCGCGCAAGGCCGCCAGGATAGGCAGTAGGCCTGAGCAACGTTTTTGATTACTCTCTAGCTATGTTTTTATATATCTCTCTCTCTCTCTTTCTGTAGAACCATTCCACTTAATCTCGCGAAATGGAGCTCGACAGTTTTTGAAAGCAAATGATAGTCATTAGAACGTTTTACATCAATCCATCGCAAAGCTATTATTATTATACCTAACATAGCACATCTCATAGATTGTTTGTTCCGTTGATTTGGTTTTCCCATTTGGTGCATAGTTTCCGTGCTAATTTACGTTACCTGACCGTTGCATGTTGACCGCAAGGAGCGTGGTTTGTGTGTGTGTGTGATCCACTAATTGGTCTATTCTTTCCTTCCTTATTTCCTTTTTTTCTGCACAGGAGAGATAGCGTTCGACGACGTGAAGGAAACGGCTAAGGAGCGGATGCAAAGCGTACGTATCGCATCCCCACTTCGGCAGCAGTTCCACTAATCCATGCGTTGTGCTTGCCTACATTTGCAGAAATCCACCGAAAAGGAGGAATAAACGGGCGATAACGATGGGTACCTTGCGAGATGAGCTGCTTCGAGTGACGCTTGCAGCACGGGAGCAGGTTGAACAGCAGGCAATTGCAGCAGGAGAGCGCATTTTTCCACAATTTTACCATTCTTCTAACCTTTACGAACCAGTGATCGGAAATACGAGACAAGAACCTTCCCTAATACCAACCTATATGTATGTTTCCCAGATTTAGAAACCTTAACGTACGGGGAAATTAACTCCTAATCCGAGCAGCTTATACGCATCATACATACTAGTGCATACGGCATGGGCATGCCTTTTACAAGCGACACATAATGGGACGCAGATACACGTGCGAAGGATTCCGAGCGTTACACCACAAACCGACTACCTGAGTAGAGCGAAACATTCGGATGGTCCTCGAGTAAAGCCATCGACACGGCGCACGACACCGTGCGAGTGATTGCGGATCGAACAAAACCTGTACAAGATGTGTTAAGGGAATGTTTGCTGCGAAATTCTTCTTATAGTGATAACGATAATGATGGTGTTCGCTTTAGCCGTGCGTGTACTGCGTGTTGTTGTTTTAAAACGATCCCACTAGGACTTCAGTTCCTTTCCGTTTCGTAAAAGCTAGCCTGGCATTATTGCTTCATTTCTATGGCCCTGTCAGCAGGACTTTAATTCTATGCTTCAAGCGTGTTTCCAAAAAAGGCTTATTGTGCCCGCATGTTCAAGGTGTGAGTTTCTTTGCTAAACGATACTTTTAAATGGCGCGCTGGTGTAATCGACGGGAGAGAGAAAAAAAACGCAAACGACGGGAGGCAAGATTCAGGCAATTTAGTACAGTGGCCATAGGCGTTAGACCTATGGATATTCAGATTCAGCGGTGTGGTTGAAGCATAACGGCAGGAGCAGTATATTTGAGATTTTTTTAACGAACCGAAACGAGTTTGCAAATTGTTGCAAATTGCATGTTATAGCTAAAATATACAAGTAATGATCAAATCAAACGTATAAGAACGTATATATTACAGACGAGCGGGTTTGCGACGTGAGCAACACAGGTAGGCGCGAAATGGATTACCAACGTAACAAAAACAAGAATGGTTTGCATTCGTCTGCCGGTGTAACGATAGCAAAGCGGACCGGTAGAGAAGAGCCAGATATTTTAGCGCAGGCCCACTGGCATATTAAACCAATTTGCATAAGATCGGAACACACACACACACACACATATTATTAATGAAAAATATTTTGTTCGTAAAGCGTGATGTGAACGGACGCAAAGAAAAGAAACAAAAGAAAAGAAACACACCTAAATCGCTAACACGTGCTACCAACTAACTACAACAAATATTATCAATACAAACCAATACAACACACAGCATACTTAAATGGATGTACTATTTGCAACAAGAACAAAAAACTATGAAGAATAAAAGTGCTTATGACAACATACAACCGGTGGCTCTCGCATGCAACCTACAATCCGAAAGCGTCTTTCCGTCGGTGCATATGGTGCAACCACACGTTGATCTAATCTTGAGGAATCGATAAACAAAACCGCATCGAAAGTCAACTCAACTAACAGAGATTCAAAGTATCGTTGTCCAATCCAGCTTACTTGTTGTTTTGTTGCTCAGCTTTCTTGTTCTTCCTTACATGACGATGGTGTTGATTATTGATTTTTTTTTTGAATTCATCATCAATTTTCTCATATCTATTTCAGTCTGTGTCTACCACGCCTCCTCTGTACATGTGGCCAGTCTAAAACGATTTTACGAGCTGGATCGTCCGGTGTCATTCTACTAACATGAACATCCCACCTGGAAGCTGGCTGGGTCTAATGCGCTGCACAATAGTAAGCCCATAAAGAAAGCTCATTGAGAAAAAAATGTGTCAGAATGATAAAGCATGCCATGAGCAATGCTTTTCTCTTATCCAGGTAACTAACGTACTTTTAATTTAAGCCATACTATCTGCATTTGATCATCAGCTAGAGACCATGACTTTGAAAACAACCTTGAAACCAACGTTGAAGATGAATCGAAACGAAATACGCCAATTGAGAGGGAAATGTCGATCGGATGTTAGGAAGATTTGAGCAGGTGCATAGCTTCGAGTAGAGGGTCTTTACGTGCTATAGCAGTAAGGCTATAGTAAGCTTAACAACCAAGAGAAGAGACGAAGAACTTCGAGAGATTCAAAACCTCATAGCTGACAACGGGGGTAAGGATATGAAGGCGAGCCAATAAATCTACGAACAGCTGGACGAATAAACAATTTCTGGAACCTTTCGACTCGAAGTATAACAGAGAACGAACATAAAGGCCAAACAATGGTGACATATTCTAACACAACTCTAACGTGTGCACCTCAACTAAACGACGAATAGCACAAGACATTTATAGGCTTTAACGACATTGAGATTGTGATTATAGGAGGTGACAATATTACAAGTAAGATGTGAAGTAGCAAAGCTAGATTTATAGGTACAGCGAGAAGCATAATCCTTCTTTTTCTTTGGCATGTGAAGCTACTGGTACGTTGACTACTTTTATGGTTTACTATACGTGTTGAGTTGAATAATTACTCTTTGGTTTTGGAGAACGATACAGGTGGAGAATTGGTGCAGGCCCTTTCGTGTAAATAGCGAAGCTTCCTCTTTCTTTATCTCCCCTCAAACTTCTTATGGGTTTGATGTTGTAAATGTCGAGTTCAAATTTTAAAAGGTAACCACATTATCACTTTTCCTGTTCGATCTGGTTGGAATTTGCTTGCGTGTTAGACCTTGCATTAAAAGCTCGTTATGATTAAACTTCGTTATTATCCCCTCAAGAATCTACAACCACATCCATTAAACTGCAGCCCTCCCCACAGTAGAAGCAGAAACCTGATTGTGCGTCCTTGGAACCTGATCGAAGATAAGCGTCTCAATTCGAAACGTACGTTGTTATTGCCGTCGTAACAACTCCCTCAATCACGGACAAAGCCGTGGAGTTTGACGCAACGGTCGAGTTACTGCTAGACTTCTGTATGGCTGCCAGATTGAACTGTATCAAAATGATGAGATAACTAGTAATTGCCCCAGTAATCTAGGAGAGATGAGAGGAGAGCAGAATTTAGCAAAATTCGGTGGTATTGCGTAAGCCCTCCACTACCTACCGCGTAAAGCGTCGTCATGTCGAGGTCGAAAAAGCCACAGGCACTGAAGTTCAGGTGATGATTCAGCAGCTTCAGGGAGAGATGATTAACCACCTCGTAGCAGTGGCACTCATCGACCACGTTCGCCAGATAGTGCATCTCGATGCCCGTCCGCTGAGAGTCGGTTCTAGTTTTCCAGCAGACGAAAATGGGCACTATGCATTTCAGCGCGGTGTAGGAGATGTACGTCAGCGACAGCACGATCACTTCCGCCGAGCGAAACAGTATCGGTACCTCCTGCCCGGTTAGACCGCAGTACAGAAAGTAGAACTGGGCCGTAATGGCAACGAAGCCGTGCGCCATCGCGACCAGCATCTGCACGCTGTACATGCGGTTGATGACCTTCCCAATCTCACAGAGCTCGTCGTGCGTGCGACAGATCAGTATCAGCTTGTTGTCCAGCCGTTGCTCGATTTTCAGCTTCTGCCGCAGATCGCTCGGTAGGTACTCCTGAGCCGGGCCGAGACCCGCCGTTTCCGGCCACGGATGGATTGCGCTGTTGCGGGTTGGCACGATCGGTTTCGTCGGCGGGCTTTCGGGTTGCTTCTCTTGGAAAGGTTTCACGGCAATGATCTTGGCGGTGGGCTTTTTCGGCGGTGTGGCAGCCAGCTGCTTCCGGCGCTGCGTGTACACGGTAAATATCTCCTTCTCCAGGTAGTCGAGCGGAATCTCCGTGATATCCGCGTCATATTCGCCGACGAATTGCTCCTTATAGCTTAGGATTCCGAGTGCCGAAGCGTTCATGTGTGCGTTCATGGCATTGAACCGCTGGCGGATGGCCGACACAAGCATTACGTACCAAATGCGGCACACGGAGTTCAGCGCGGTCGGGATGGTCGTTATGAACCATATCATAGACCAGAGGGTAAACTCGTTCTCAAACACTGCGAAACTGTAGCCCGTTATGATTGCTTCGAAGAACAGCATCAGCAACAGCAGCACGATGGAGGTTCGCCTCACGCGAAGATTGTTAAGGACGATACCCTCACTGAACAGATGGTTGTCGACGCGGGCAATGCGATCAAAGCACTGCGTGAGTCGCTTCTGGTTCATCATACCCGCCACCATGTCCGTGGCCATCATCATCGGTTCCATGTAGATGATGAAAATGCCGATCGCATTCGTAAGTGTCTCTGCAAGACAGAGCATGCGTTGTACTGTCAAACTTACCGCTGGTGAACGGCGGCAGGCAATGCCTACTTACTCTGCGATCCCCAATCGTTCTTGACGTAGTTAGTGGTTGCCACGTGATACAAGGTGGTGTACACCACCAGGCTGCAGGTCACCCACACATTGCCGAAGATAGAAAGCTGCAGCACCTGACGCTTTGCAAAGGCCCACAACGAGTACGGAATTACGCCAAAGATGGACGAAATGTAGAACAGCACTTGCAGCGCATCGAGCAATCCGCCAATCGGATTAACGGACATTTTTTGCACTTGCAGGACACACACACGCACGCACACAACCTCTGTACGAACGGTAATAGACGCAACTGGGCCGAATTCGGCCGACTATACCCCGGCAGAGCTCACGCTGCGAGTCCATCAACCATTAATCAAGAGGTCGGAACGACAACGGCATTAAATATTCACGGTGCAATCATTAGCAAATTGATTCTAAGCTGCTTTCCGATGCATTCATGTTGTTTTACTGCCGTCGTTTGTAAACAAACAAGGATGTGAGACAAATTTGTCCAATTAGTACAGGAAGAAAACGCGTACCTCTAAGTTTAATTTAGCCAATGTTCAATGTTATAAATTTTAATGCATGTATGCAGCGAAGCAGTGTTTTCAGCCATATGTGTACGCAGTTTACACGATTTAGAAGTAATTGCATGATTTTTTATTTGTTCACAAAAACTTGGCATCCTTGTTAATGCGCAAAAGCAATTTCAATATCTTCGAGTGCATCTAGTGCAGAAGAAGTCAATTGAATGGAGAGATAGTAGTCAATACTTTTCTTCAAGCCTGCAATTTGTTTAGTCCTTGCCTTAATTGCAAACCATTATCTGCATTTAAATTCGCCTCAATTCTTCGAGTAGAGGATTCGTATTCATTGACGATTGAATTAGCGGTTCATTCACCTATGCCTTCATGCTGACATCTTGAATACGACTTGTGAGACCATGTTCCCCCTTCATCATTCTCCCTCTCCCCGATACCACTTCTTGCATCCACGTGAGTACTTTTCATATTTCTTACTAAACCCATCGCAGAAGATAAGACTCAATGGATATGTCTACACGTTTGACGACCTCATTAGGAACTTGGACATATTTAGACCTTTCAACTTCACCTTCAAAGCAATCTCCGACAATTGTTTTTTGTTTACACTCTCGTCCACCACTTTAGATTTCTAAGAAGCATTCGCCTTCGAGAAACGTCAGTAACTATTTTAGATTTGATATTGATTCAGTTTTTATCAACCTACGAAGTTTCATAACCTTTGAAAAAATAAAAAAATAAAAAAATACTAAAAACAATTGTTCAGAACGGTTTCTGAATCACTGCGCAAAGATGCATTTGCAACATCATAGCCTATTCTCATGTATTTTTTTGAAATGAAAACTGCAGAAATGGTATAATTTTATATTCAGTATTCCGTTGTCTTCTCATAAAGGAATCGACACAGTGAACTAGCAGGAACCGGGATAACGATATAGAGATAACGGTGTAAGATACAGGAAAGGATGCCCATCACAATCAAAATGGGTTATAAACTAGATTAGTTAGCGCAAAACTTGTTCAAAATTCAGTTCAATCCGGACAAAAATGCCAAACGTAGGCATTTATGTTTCAATTATCACAAATAATGGTCATTAAAAGAAAGTGATACAAGTTCAGCAATGGAAGAACTAAAACATGACATGAAAAAATGCAAAAAATTGTAATAAACATAGACATAAACTATCCGTTATCCTACAATCGAAGCCCAAAGATACGAAAGCAAGAAGCAAAAATACAAAAGAAACCTAAATGGCCGATAGTCCTGAACTTTCTAATACGAATCGTTCCGATTTTCACAGATTCACACCAAATGGTTGCTCATGTACAAACATATTAAATATATTCACTAATATTCACAAAGTTAATAAAAACGTCTAAACCTGTAAATAAAAATAAAAATTACTGCATAATTCATACTTACCAGGTTACACAATACAATAACCAGGTTACACAATACAATAATTTTCGATTGCTTGACATAGTAAGTCTTTCTTTGATGAATGTCATTTTTCATTTGGTTCCACAAATCCAAGTTAACAATTTTTGTCATTTGTCGAGCACTACAAATGGCTTTGGGTAGTTGGTATCTCATTTAAAAGGCAATTTGAACACGTGCAGCATGATGCAGACGTTCATGACAGAAGAAAAAAGCATCCAGCGGTTGGATATATTGATAGGTTTTATTGCACGTTTATTCATGTTAAGTAATGGTAGAAAGTTTGTACACTGTCGCACAAGAAGGACTAGTGGCTGTTCCCCGTTCGCAGTACTCTGCTCGTATATGGATGATAACACTCACGTTAATAGGGATGATAGAAATGTTGATAGTAAAGAGTCGAGAGTATTTCTGTTACTGGGATGCAACGTGGGTTATCTGTGTGTTCGCCCGCGTCTACGCTACACGTAGACCCGTGGAATGACTAGAATATGGATTATCTTGCTATTTTCCGCAAGATGCGCACCGGCATCGACCATTTCCGGAATGTACCGACAGCAAGCGGCACTGCTCTCAACAAGCATTTCCTACCATCAAGCTACGGTAGCTGTCGCGCTCCTGCTCGACCACGGTCAGCATCTGCTTGACGGTGTCCTCACACCCGGCGTAGCTCAGTACACCGACGCAGCTGATCGGAGCCTTCTTGAGCAGATGGAATCCGATCTTTCTACGCTTCAACGCAAACAGGTACGGTACCTGGCTCTGACGGCAGAGCATCTTCACGTTGCTCACCATCTGATCGATGGTTTCATTTGGCTCGAGATCCGGTGCAATCAGCACCAAGCGCACCTTGCGCAGTTCCAGCAGCTTCAGCACCTCATTGAAGCCCACCACAAACCGCTTGTTAGCGACTGCTTTGATGGGATTTTTGGCGTATGCTTTCGATTGAAAGTTGAACAACTTCACCACCACATCCTCGGCCAGTTCGCGCAGCTCATCCGAGATGAAATGGTCACAGTATCTGGAAAGGTGACGTGAAAAGTCTCAGTATAGTATCGCACGGTTCGGAAAAAGGGGATAATGATCAGTACGGCTCACTTACGGTCTAAAGTTTCGCGAGTGTCTTAGCACCGTCGGCTTGGAAGCGGTGACCGAAGCTCGTAGTGATGGAAACCCGTTCTGATACTCGCTCGAGTCGCGACTCGGTGGGGGGCCATCGTTAATGCAGCAGCGTTCAATCGCTTTGAGGAACGGTGAATCTACTACATCGTGCTGAGAGTGTCCCGTCTGCGATTGCTTACTAACGACACCACCACCGTTGTCCTTAACGGTCCCGGCATTCGTTTCTTCCTGAGTTGCATGGTTTTTTGGTGCATTTGCACCAACCGGGGAATCTTTCCCCTCCTGCGGCTGCTCTCCCGCTGCCGCCTTCTCCGTGCGACACTTGATGATGTCCTTCTTCAGTCGAGTTGGTTTCTTTTCCTTTGGCACTTCGCGCTGCTTGCCTTTGTGCAGTAGCAACAGCGGCTGCTGTGGGACGATCGGTACGATCGGCTTTGGTTCCATGCGCTCGCCCACGGCCAGCTGCTCCCTGATGCATTCCGACAGATTTATTTGCACTACATCGGTTGGTGCTTTTTTCGATCGTTTCTTCGTCTTCAGCGTTGGGCCGGGCGGCAGGGACTGAACGTGCCGGTACTTCTCCAGAAAGCTCTCATCGATAATTTGCAGTTTTTGGCTTTTGGGTCCGCGGATCTTTTTCAGTTGCTCCTCGTACTTTTTGGCCTGCTTCTTCTGCCGTTCCGCCTCCTTGCGAGCTTTTCGCGCAGACAACTTCTCACCCTCGGACAGTGCCGGGTGGTGGGAGGATTGGGTTGCGCTCGTTGCTCCCTGGCCACAGCCCGTTGTGGCGGCCGCACCTGTCTGTGGTCCAGGAGGGTGGTGCACCGAGGCAGCCACCGGTAGGCCGCTCATTATCGCCGTCGTTTAGAACGTTCTGCAGGACGGTTCCATTTTTTCGCACAAGGATTCGTATCCCGGAAGCTTTCACGTTCACAATTATCCTTTGTGAAGGTCCGTACACACAGTGCGATTTGCTTCCAGCATCCGAAACGTCAAAGCGAAAAAACAACAAAACAATGGAAAATAAACAAATTGATAACACATTTTTATAAAAATCTACAACAGAATAAACTTTAAAATCATAAGATCGAAAGAAGTTTTAGGTGCACAAAATTTCGAAATATTATTTTAAAATTAACAAACTGGCATACAGTGGAGCGCTGGTTATCCGTACTCCTCGTGGCCCGGTCATGCCCTCTCGCTCTTTCGCGTCCGCTCGCTCTTTGGTCGCTCTGGCGGTCACCCAGCTGGGCGCAGCCGGCTGGCCGCCCTATGAGCAGAGGTAGTGACGAGTCACCAGATTTGCCACCAAAACATCACCGCCGGCATGTACGATACACCGAAATGCATAAGTGTTGGTGTGCTGTCATATGGGATAGTGTGCGTACTAGGATCCCACACTAGCTTTTTCTTCCTGGTTTCGTGTTTGTTTTCTTTTGGATCATGCATCAACACCGTTCCTCACCCTTCTTCGCAAGCACGCATATCAACTTTCTCACTCAAGCATGTGAAGACAAAATGAAAACAATGAGCAAATATTGTTGAGCTGTTGCTCGGAGTACATTTTATTAACTTTAACAAAGTTTCCACCAAAATGAAGGCACCGTGCCATATCTGAAGCACATAGTCAACCGATCTAAATGCTCACAAAGTCAGATGTGTCTTTTATCGGATTATCATATGTACGCACACACACATCCTTTACGCATATTTTTCTTACCAATATCGTACAATATAGCCCTTATTACACAGGGTATTTTTTGGATGGAATTTTCTGTCAAATCGGTTTGACAGATTTTACCATGCCTCGAAAAAACGAATTCGACTCGACCTATTCATAATCTGTCACCGTGTGGTAAAATCTGTCAACGTTGAAAATTGGCTGTTAACTTCGCAGAAGAGTTTCGCACTCGGCTTTTTTAGAGCTCCCAA
>KB673135.1:366612-403617 GCA_000349145.1 Anopheles dirus | reverse complement strand
GATTTCAATTTAAATTAAGGAATATTTCTGAAACTTTTCATGCGTTACTGAAATGTTTCGCGTTTAATTTTCACGTAACGCCACTCGAATATTTCGTAACGAGTCATACAATTACTGCTGTATGGCATCTTGTATGTAATGATATACGACGTCATAGAAGAGTCTTTGAAGGGTGTTATATCCGTTTTTGGTTATTTGGGTAGCCTTTGCAAGAACACGGATCGGCATGATCCAGAAGAAAACAAACACGAAATCAAGAAGAAGAAACTAAAGTGGGCCCCTACTACGCACACTATCATACGTGCGGCAGGCTTCCTACACGACAGCACATTAACACTTATGCATTTCGGTGTATCGTACAAGCTGTACGATCGGTGTATCGTACAAGATGTTTTGGTGGCAAATCTGGTGACTCGTCACTACCTCTGCTCATAGGGTTATTGGTGACCGGCTGCAGATGGGGGTCTGCTGATTAGTTTGACGTTTGACAGCCCTTTTTGACAGCCAAGCGGCCCGGTCGAACTTCAGTTTCACGAGTATTTCGTTAGGTAATAATTAATTAAAAACAATAAAAATAATAATTTTGTGAAGTAATACACGTATTTCCTTTTCCAAAGGCTTACCCCGGAAATTTCGGAAACTAAATTGGGATCCTTCTGCATCCAAACGCATTTACTCGTATCTTACGCCACTTTGTGTTCACGCACGCCACCATGGATGTTTCCCTCGAGAATCTTTCCTCATCACAGAAGGATGAGCTGATGAGCACAATCAAGCAAAAGATTGCGATAGCAAACGCTCAGGAACTAGTGACCGTAAGTGCACTACCGGCACGCTAGAGAGAATTGCTCCAAAAGTGGTTTTTATTACCTTTTTCAGAAAATGACCGAAAAGTGTTTCAAGAAGTGCGTCGGCAAACCCGGTCAGGATTTGGATGGTTCCGAACAGGTAGGAGGAACATTGTGATGAAATGATACGCAAAAAAACATCATTTTAATCTTCGTGTTTATTCTCTTCTAGAAATGCATTGCTATGTGCATGGACAGGTTTATGGACTCTTGGAATGTTGTTTCGAGAGCGCTAACACAACGCTTACAGCAGGAACAGTACAAAGGATAATGTAACTTACGAAATCTGAACGTAATGATTCCAATGTTATAGCGTAATCTACTTTTTAGCAACTGAAACCAGTTCAAGAGGTATTTCGTTTAAATTCACACATCAGTCAATAAACCATACCAAGACTAACCAGCCGGATTGTTCAGTTCATGCATCTGTCGGATCATTTTGAGTACTGCTTAGGGCGCCATCCTCCGTGTCTCTTTTAAGACAATCGTTACTGTCCGGAATTGACTTTATTACAGAGCTGTTACCATCGATTTCCCCACGCAACTTGTCCACCAGCGCCATCAGCACAGGCTGCTCGGGTAAAGTGCTTGTCTGTTCAACACATTTCAGTCCCAAATGTTGCATCAACTGACTACGATTTAGCCCCGAAGGTCGATGTCCCGTTTCGGCGAGCAATACTTTTTTCGTAAACTGTAAGTCAAGCAAACTTAACGTCTCCAGCATCAGTTCCAGTGCTAGAGATTTTCCGTCTAGCTGTGCATCCGAGTCTTTCTCAAACGTACTAGAACTAAGGTCACTTTCATCCGTTTGGTCTACAACTCCAGTGTTTTCGTTTTCAATAACGTCGTAGACCAGTGCGCGCAGTTTGGCCTGGAAGAAAACTAGAATATTTTAAACCTATGCACATACGTATGCCATTCAAGAGACGCTTACTTTAATGTCCAGCAAAGAACCATTTTCTTCCATCTTTTTGAGAACCATATCACGAAACTCCAAATCTTCATCCATTTCTGTTGATTGTGCTGTTAAATATTTAGGATTTTATAACTATCGAATTCAATCGTTTTGTTTACATCCCTAAAAAAACACCGCACGTTAAAACACCCTAGAAAAAACACGTTATTTTCATCGCGTAATTCATAATTGTCAAAAAATAATATCGCATTTACCCAAAGTGCAAAAAACATGTTATTGGGACTTTAATTGACAGCGATGAAAACAGCATTGTATGCGGTTTTAAGCTTCGTGTACACGTGAGCTACTTGTAGGCGGACGAAAGTGACGTCTACCGATTTCCTTTGTTCTCCCCCCATTTGATATGTCATTTTCGTCGCCGGCCCGTAACCTGCAAGTAACGGGTTACGAGCCGGCGACGGAAATGGCCTGTCAAGTGGGGGGAGAACAATGGAAAATCGGTAAGCTTCGTGTACACGCAAGCTACTTGTAGGCGGACGAAAGTGACGTCTACCGATTTCCTTTGTTCTGCCCCCCTTTGATATGTCATTTTCGTCGCCGGCCCGTAACCCGCAAGTAGCGGGTTACGAGCCGGCGACGGAAATGGCCTGTCAAGTGGGGGGAGAACAATGGAAAATCGGTAGACGTCACTTTCGTCCGCCTACAAGTAGCTTGCGTGTACACGAAGCTTTACCGTGCAAATAGACGTAGCGCGAAATTTCTCGCTGTCATTCGATGTACATATGCATATACATATAAAACGGCCCTTTTTTCGGCCGATTTGATGATTTTAATTTCAAAATAATATGCCTATTACACATAGTGTTTTTAGATGGAATGTTGATGAAATTTTCTGTCAAATGTCACGGCATAGAAAAATGAATTTGGCTCGACCTATTCATAATCTGTCTTTCATAATCAATGACAGATTTTACCACACGTTGATAGGTTATGAATAGGTCGAGCCGAATATATTATTCCATGCCCATGGTTGAATATGTCAAACCAATCTGGCAGAAAATTCCATCGAAAAAATACCCTGTGTAATAAGGGCTAAAGATGCTGCGGAGTAGAACAGTCTCGCACCAGCGCGATTTTGTCAGATTCTGCAGAAGCTGTGCTACGTTCAGCGCCAATCGCAGCGTGAAACTCGCGGTACGTCTGGAAACGACTGATGATGCTGAAAATCAAGCGCAGAAACTGGTTGCAAACATGACGGTTATTAAGAAAAATGCTACTTGGGTGCCGTTCAATCAGCCGTCGGTCAAAATAATTTAGAAACGTCATTGTTTTGCTTTGTTAAATTCGGTGTTTTTTTCGGTGCACCAAAGCGAAGCTAGGCGGTTCGGTTTTCTAGGTGTGTTTGCATTGCGAAATACTCTTCAGCAATGGATGAAATAATTTAAAGTGGCGTACGAACGCTTGCTCCAGTCGAAACTCTGGTCTACACATTACGGCACCCAGTGGGTGTATTGTGCCTTGCGTCGAATTACGTCCAGTTTCTCTACTCCGATTTCAACGTTATTATTTTGCGAAGCGGTATACTTGCCGAAAACAAGTGGAAAACTCGTGTGAAACAGATTGAAATACGAGTGCATCGATACAGGTTGTAAGTATGCGAAATGTAATTGGAAAAGGATGTAGCAGTATCCGACCAAAAAACTACTCCGTCCGGTTTGCTAATTGAATTCCGACGGAGAAAGCCTTTGCACCGTCACCGTGATGTAACAGAAGGGCCTACTACGTATCCATTGAGTGAGAAGTCACCACACTATTCCCATAGCTCCTACGATGTATTCCTTCAAGCATTGAAAGAGTTGAGCAAGCAAAGATAATAAACAATCTTAAACACAGCAAGCATTGGAGCATACAGAATGTTTATCTGCATTTGCTTTAAAAAGGTCGTTAATTGTGTACGGCTATGTGGGGAAAATTTCCGGAATAAGCGCAAATTTTCTCCTATTATACCGCCCCTCTTGACGCGTATCAGCATTTCATTCACTCCGTGTTGCTTTAGTCATGGATTAAACTTATCAGCTGTCACCACGAATACGTGCAATCACTAGCGGTGGAGTGATGAAACTAGTGATTCTAACCTCGGATACGAGCTGACCGATAAGCAAATTTCAAGTGGTGTAGGTTGGCACTTTTAGTTGAAGTCTAAAATTGCTAGTCACTCGGTATAGTTTAACAGGTATGTTTCACATTAAAATGTTATATCAACCTGTTCGACATTCGGCCCTACAGTACTTTACCGTAGGTCGTAGAGTTTCAACATCTGCTTATTATTTGCCTAAACTCAGACATTGTACATTGATAGAACAAACCGAAAATAAGTCATGACCTATGCAAAATAAAGAGATAACTGCACATGTTTGCATCTCTATGTAAACTACCTGTTGCAACAGTAGGCAATACGATAAGAGCCAGATGCAACCGACGTTATCATGAAGTGTGATTGTGCAAACTTAAGCGAATGAGCAATACCGTTAATCTCATCCATTCTTCCAAAAGTGACGGCAGTCTAAGTTAAACCCGAAGCACGGTTGGTCGCCAAATTTAGCAATTCTAATGTGCATGTATTTTTTCATTATTTTTTTTACTTATAGCGATCGCTGATTTCCCACTGCAAACCATTCTGATCCACAGTCGCCACAATGATTCAGTATTGTCCAACGAACACGTCCATGGACGTGGTATGGTTCAACCATGGCGTGTCGCAGTGCTTCATGGACACGGTTGCCATGGGAACGATCGGCGGGTTTATGCTCGTGTTCGGAACCCTGCAACTCATCATGTACCTGCGCTTTGGAACAGACATCGAACCACACCGTATTCGGCGATCTCGTCTGTACAACTTGCAGCTGTTCCTGCTGATACTGATGCCGCTGCTTACGGTAGCACGGTTCGTACTGGAAGGATTCGTTTTCGAAGGAGCGCAAGTGTACGGATTCATGCTGTTGTCGCTAGGAGTCGCGCTGTTTTCGTATCCCTACTCGATCGTACTGCTCGTGAAGGAGCGCCACTACCAGCTCCCCTCGGTGCCGATGCACGGGCACGGCTTGGTGCTGCTCATATTCTGGACGCTGCTGTTTGTAGTGCAAAATATAGCATTCATCAATCTGAACTATCACGACGCCTGGTTCAGGCTAGAAACGCTACGCGATAAGGTGGAGTTCGGAATGTTTGTCGCACGATATACGATCACCATGCTGCTGTTCGTGATCGGCCTGAAGGCACCCGGCATAACGTCGATACTGTTTACCGATGGGTACCAAAACCTCAACCAGGCACAGGAAAACCAATCCACCTTCAGCAACGCGTGGAGCAAAATGCGAACGCTGTTGCCATTTTTGTGGCCCAAGAAGGACGTGTTCCTGCAGTTCCGCGTGGTAATTTGCTTTATGCTGCTCATTGCCGGCCGTCTGATCAACGTGTATGTGCAGATTTACAACAAGAAGATTGTCGATAGTCTGACGGAGAAACCAACCGTTTTCCGCTGGGAGTGGATTCTGCTGTACGTCGGCTTCAAGTTTCTGCAGGGCGGCGGTACCGGCTCGATGGGACTGCTGAACAATCTGCGCAGCTTCCTGTGGATTCGCATCCAGCAGTACACGACGCGTGAAATCGAGCTGGAACTGTTCCGCCATCTGCACAGTCTATCGCTGCGGTGGCATCTGAATCGTAAAACGGGCGAGGTGTTGCGCGTTATGGACCGAGGCACGGACAGTATCAACAACTTGCTGAATTACATTCTCTTCTCCATCACCCCGACGATTGTCGACATTTTGATCGCGGTCGTGTTCTTCATCACCGCGTTCAACTGGTGGTTTGGATTCATCGTGTTTTTGACAATGACACTGTATATCGGTAAGCAGAAAGGCTGGAGCAGATGCGCCCGTAGTCGCTGAAATTTACTCATTAATACGACTATGCTTTGCTATTCTAGTCGCTACCATAATGGTGACCGAGTGGCGTACAAAATACCAGCGCCGGATGAATCTGGCCGATAACCAACAAAAGGCACGCAGTGTCGATTCGCTTCTCAACTTCGAGACGGTAAAGTACTACGGTGCCGAGCAGTATGAGGTTTCCTGTTACCGGGACGCAATTCTCAAGTTCCAGGTAAGTGTTCGTTATCAGTCAGTGTTTGCAATAGAATGCGAATGAGGAATGTGTGGAGATAATCATCATGGATGATGAACACGGGCTGGACGGAGTTGGATCGCAAAACGCATGTTCTTCTTTTGTCTGGCATTATAATTGAGCATAATTTAATGAAAATGGGATACATCTTATCAATGGTTTGTATTCTAGGACGAGGAATGGCGCTCAATCATTACGTTGAACATTCTGAACACGATGCAGAACATTATCGTTTGCGGTGGATTGCTGGCTGGATCGTTGCTGTGTGCGTATCTTGTCGTTTATGAGGAAGGATTAACCGTCGGAGATTATGTACTGTTTGCAAGTTACATCATCCAGCTCTACGTGCCACTGAACTGGTTTGGAACATTCTACCGGTAAGTATATGTAATAAGGGATTAATAAGGAATTTTTCATCACAGATTAACCCTACTAACTGTTTCTTTGACAACCGGCTACTCCAAATTTGTCCAAATCTTGATTGTTTTCGGGATTTTTTTTACCTGTTTTTAGTATATTTTGAATACCCTTTTTGCGAACACTTATATTTTTCATAAAAGAAACGTCGTTTTTTCGTAGAAGATCGCTTTCAGATTTTTTTTTCATTTTAAATAATTTATTAATTTTAATCTGATCCAGCTCCCTGCTGGAACAAGGGTATCGTAATTGAGATTTATGTAGAAAATCTACATGATAGTCAAATAATGGTGCTATTAAATTTTGCGCCAGACAATGATGAGCACGACATGTGCTATATCACAATCGAAAGTGTGTCGTTTCGATTTCTCCTTGTAAATGTTATTTAAGAAAAAGCTGCATTATCAAAAATCTAGATTTCGATCCCCTATTCATTGCAGAAATACATATTGTAAAGACAGATTGAACTGAACTGGGATGTGCATAGAAAAAGTATTCACGTTCGAAGTTGCTGCCTACGCGGGTTGCTCGGTTGTCAGAAAATATTTTGTGTTTCTTGTTGCCAAAGAAGGGGTTAACTAAATATTTTAATAAACTAGGGGGACAAGAACGCATGTGTGTTTTTTTCGATTTAGGCACTTTATTTATATATTCTTATATTCGTAACGGAGCTGCACGATTCCTAATATAATAAATCTACTCATTTTTTCTATAATCTGTTTTATGTAAAACGTATCGTTAATGAATATTTAGCTACTTAGACCACATTTAATTAAGTTTTACTCACAATCTGGCAACCAGGTTCAACGTAATTTACTAGACTAGATCTAGATTATGTTCCGAATACTGGATAGAATAACATAAATTGAGTCAACTAGTTCATTTAACACAATGAGATAGTTGGATGTGCAAAACAATTGGCACATTGGCATTACGTATACATTTCGCCAGAACTTTGGGTTTTATCATTCATTCAGCGTTCAGTTTATTTGAGCTTAGGCGCATTTTAGTCTTTAAGATAACTTCAATCTTCGATAAGCTATAACTACTTCAATATATAACCATCCACTTTTCTCCATTCCACAGTGCAATTCAGAAGAACTTTGTCGACATGGAAAACATGTTCGACCTGATGCGTGAAGAACAGGAGGTGCTGGACGCACCGGGCGCACACGGCTTGGCGGTCGCTCGCGGTCGAATCGACTTCAACGATGTCTCGTTCGGTTACAATGCGGAACGGGTGGTGCTGCGCAACGTGAGCTTTACCGTACCCGGCGGCAAAACGGTGGCCATCGTAGGTCCGTCCGGGGCGGGCAAGAGCACAATTATGCGGCTCCTGTTCCGTTTCTACGACGTCGAAAGTGGCTCCATATCGGTGGATGGGCAAAACATCAAAACCATACGTCAAGCCTCCTTGCGTCAAGCGATCGGCGTAGTGCCGCAGGATACGGTCCTCTTCAACAACACGATCAAGTACAACATCCAGTACGGTCGCGTCGGAGCACCTGATGCCGACGTAATGATGGCGGCACGCAGTGCCGACATACACGAGCGAATTTTAACGTTCCCGGAGCAGTACGAAACACAGGTGGGCGAACGGGGACTGCGACTGAGCGGAGGAGAAAAGCAACGTGTTGCAATCGCGCGTACAATCCTAAAGTCACCTGCGATTGTGCTACTGGACGAAGCCACCAGTGCGCTGGACACCCAAACGGAACGCAACATCCAGTCAGCGTTGGCAAAGGTGTGTGCAAACAGGACGACCATAATCATTGCCCACCGTCTGTCGACGATCATCCATGCTGATGAGATTATTGTTCTGAAGGAGGGCTCCATCGTGGAGCGAGGCCGCCACGAGATGCTGCTCGAGCAAAACGGTGTGTATGCTGAGATGTGGAACCAGCAGTTGAAAAATCTGGAACTTGCCTCTATGGCCGCAGAGGAAAACGCGGATGCAAATGCTCAGGTTGCAAATGGAACACCAAAGACATTGCCAGCAATAGCACCTGCAAATCATCATCATCATTGAAATCAAAAGTAAGAAACAAAGCAAATGCTATTGTATGAAAGGTGGAAAATGTCAATAATCTAATGATCAATACAGAGAGAGAGAGGGAGGGAGAGCGAGTGCAAAAGAAATGTGATAGCTTAGAAAAATCCTATACAGGAAGAGGTATTCCTGTAAAACCGTTTTAATGTATCTGTTTAAATGATGTGCAAAATGACTTTGTTTCTAATTATTGTTTAAATTTATACAAAAAAGCATAGCATATAAATAAAGATCGAACAGAAAATGCAACAGAACGTATTCCTTGGGCATTTTATTTATTAATAGTTTTTAGTTTATAATGCGTATAACGTATTAGCCTAAATAATAAAACTAAGATGGATGATTATTCGTTTCAATTGGTTGCATCGTCAGTGATGTAGAATAAAACAGATATGAAAAGATCATGCGACTTTATCGATAAATTGTGCATTAACGGCAAAACGCCCACGCCTCCTCCATTCAAGCGAGCGTCGCCTCCTGCCAGCGCAGTCCTTCTAGAATAAGTCGTATGAGACAAACGACAAAAGATCGACGAACATTTGTCGTCATACAAATCTGGTTGTTTTTGTTCGATGAAACATCTTTACGCTATCAATCTTGGTAAATGACATATCTTTCAAGTTAAACCTTGGTTATGAAAATCATTTGATGATGAATTTTGGATACATTTTTTGTAAAAACGTATGCATTTTGCTGAAGATTTTCATACAATAATGTTTTATTAACATTAATTGCCTGAACGGTACGGTAAATCCTTATTAAAATGATATTTTGTTACCGCTGGGTGTAAACGCGGGCTAATTTTGTTTGACTGCATATCGGGATGACAGTTTGTCGTCCATCAAATGCTATAGCACCGTGAAACATGTCGTTGTCTTTTGTCGTGAACAACTTTCCTAGAGGCCCTAACCTGCCCGATTCGGTATGTACTTTTTGTTTTGATCCGTAGTTTATATTATTGTTGTAATAATTACGCGTTAATAAACTGTCATTATCCCCATTTTAGCTGCTCTCTACGACATCTGTACAATCGTCGTTCCATTCCAAGACGGCAGTTTAAAATATCCCGCAAAAGGGATGTAAATACAACGTACGGTTACAACTTAGAACACCATGGGAAAGGAAGCGAACTTGAACAGCACCCAAAATCTGGTCCATCCCGATTGGGAGATACTGGATCCAACGCCAGATATTTTTTCTCTCTTTCCGCTGTTCGACCGAAAGTTCTTCCAGGGCAGGCTGTCCTGCGTGCAGTTGGAGTGGAGCAAGAAAATGTACAACTGTGCCGGTATATGCTATCAACGCTCGAACCGCCTGGGCAAAAGCTGCATCATAAGACTGAGTGAACCGCTGCTCAAACTGCGCCCCCGAAAGGATTTGATTCAAACGCTGCTGCACGAAATGATCCACGCGTACTGCTTCGTGCTGGGAATTCGCGAGGGCAACGGTGGGCACGGTCCAACGTTTAAAAAAATAATGAACGGCATCAACAAAATAGCAGGCACCAACATTACGGTAAAGCGGTAGCTATATTGACGGACCACATCTATCCACTAACACTCGCTACCTTTGCTCAATTCTAGGTTTACCACAGTTTCCACGATGAAGTCGACCTGTACAAAACGCACTGGTGGAAATGCAACGGTCCGTGCCAGCACAAACATCCGTTCTACGGGCTGGTGAAGCGTACGACCAACCGCAAACCCGGTTCGTATGATTTCTGGTGGCAGGAGCATCAGCTGACGTGTGGAGGAGAATTCGTAAAAATTAAGGAACCTTCACCCAAACGGAAGCGGGCGAACAAGGAAAACGTCCTCGGTAGTTCACAAACACCAAGCCAACCACGCTCCCAGGATGGCAAAACGAAATCTACTCCAAGTAGCCAGCGTAATGTGATCTCTAATTACTTTAACAACTCCGGTTCAGCTGGTATCGGATCAGCGGGAACCGCAGGTGGTCGTCCCGTTCCAGTGAAGAAGCCAACTTATACACCTGGTGCGAAGCCTAACTTTGGCGGTGGTACGCTCGTGATAAGAAAACCACCAGCTACCGCTAAACCAGCCACCGTAATTCCTAAAACAGCAACACCGTCCAGCTCGGGTCGGAAGAATCCTACGCAAACGCCTTTAGAGGGTAATTTGCGTAACGTAAAGCAATTCAAAGATTTATCAAGCGATGAGGAAGGCCCTCCCAAACCGAAGCCCAAACTGCCAATACCGGTGTTCTCCGGCACAGGATTTACTCTTGGTTCGGTTTCTTCTGCCGGCGGTGCGGGAGAAAGAAGAAGTCGACTGTTGGACAAATTTCCTGAGAAAACCCCCAAACCATCTGCGGCGAAAAAACCGCGCGTCGAATCAACTACGAACCATAGCACCACTCCCAGCACACTAATGGAAACGATACTGCTCTCGGATGATTCCGACGGCATATTCGACGAAATAGATCTGGTGGAGGTGGAAAGGACGGCTGCAAACATAAAAAAGGAAAGACAGGAAGCGATCAAGAAGGAAATAACCGATTCGTTCGCGAACGATGAGATGGATGAAATTGTGCTCATTGACGACGATTATGACGACGATCTGGCAGACGAAGAATTGGCGTCGATCGATGATTCGCTTCTGGATCGATCGGTGATCGATGAACTTTTCAACGATAACGACCAGCTGATGGAGGATTTCAATCGCACGAACGCACAAATTAAGGCCGAAAAACCGGATGATGAAATCGTCTCGTGCCCGATGTGCTTGAAAAAGATGACCCGTGCCAAGATCGGCGACCATCTTGAAGCTTGTTATTCGCTTATTTCGGGCGAAGGCACCAATGCAGGCAAGCTACCGACTAGCAGCGCTCGTTCGGTAACTACCCGCGACGACGGTCGTCCGTCCACATCGCGAGCCACTCCAGCTCGGAAAACAACGGGGCCGAGAAAAGTAACGGCGAACAACGATATAACGAGAGCACAACAGCAGCTTCTGCGGGAGTGTGGCTACGGAGAGGAAGACATAGCGAATGTCCTGGAGGACATCTGTACGCAGGATATGCCAGCGGCCAATATGTCTTCGTTACGGCAGCAAGTCCTACGTGAGTGTGGCTATACGGAAGCGGATATCATGCGGGTGCTGGACGATGCCTCGTCCGAAGATGCGTTTGATAACGATGTGGAGATAGTTTCCGTGGTTGAAAGCTGTGATTGCCCAAACTGTGGGAGGAAGGTTGAACTTACTTCCATTAACGAGCACCTCGACCAGTGTCTTACGAAGTAAAACAGCAACGCAGTTTTGTTTGGAAATAAATTAACTTAAGAACCAGTGAATTTATTTGTGTTTAAAAGGCTACCTCAACTAATACTGAATTCGTTAGACGTTGCTTCGATCTGTAGTGGAGGTAATAGGTCGTCAGTAGCACCACCGCCGGTCACAATTGCCGCATCTTCCCGTTGGTGCGATTTCAAATGAATGCGCAGGTTGTTCTTGGTGGAAAAACATTTCCCACAATGTTGACACATTTCCGACTTTTCGCCCGTGTGCGTGGTGTAGTGCGCCCGCAACTGCTTTGCCGTCGCAAACAGACGCTTGCACCGATCGCACTCGTACTCCTTGAAGTGTGCCTGCAGGTGGGAGATCATGTTGTTCACCTTGTCGGTGTTGTAGCGCTCGCAGTGATTGCATTTGTACTGCATCGGATCCCGGCTGATTATCGTGTAGTGTTCCACCCAGGACTTTGCCGGTCGGTAGTTGTAGTTTTTCGCGTGCACCTTCAGATGCAGGATCAAATTGAACGACGTGTTGAACTTCTTCGGGCAGAGCGTGCACTGGTAGCTGCGCTCCTGGGAGTGCTTCTTCAGATGCACATCGTACGATTCGATCGTTTGCAGCACTTTCTTGCAGACGACGCATTCGTAGCCGCGATTGGCTTCATGCGTGAGCTCGTGATTGCGTCGCTTGTTGGGATGGTTGAACACCAGCTCACACTTGCTGCACTTGAGCGTTGTTGTGTGGTATTTCATGTGTTGCTTGAGCGCTACCTCCGAACCGTACTGTTTACCGCAGACCTTACAGTTCACCAGACACGGAGCACCACCGCCGAGGTGATAGGTGTGCGTGTGGTAGTACTTTCCTGCCGCATTACTATAGCGACGATCACAGTAATCACACTTGATCGGTTGCTGGTGCATCTTCATGTGTGTGTTCAGTGTTCGAACGCGTGTGATGACGATCGTTTCCATTACGCAATGGTCGCACGTGTAAGGAACCTTGTCCACGTGCAGGGATAGGTGTTCTATCAACGCTTTTCGCGAACCCAATGATTCACTGTTGCAAATGTAGCATTTAAAGTCGTGCAAAATTGGTAACGCGTTCTGTTCGACCCTGTGATGGTTTGGGTTTCTTTTCTGTCGTATCCGTTGAGATTTATCGCTTGCGTCCTTGTGACAAACCAACATTACAGTTTCGAGATCGAGTTGAGTGGTCCTAGCAACTGTTGGGTTCAATACACTGCTTTCATTTTGCTTCTCGGACGCTGCAGCATCAGGTATATTTGCATCGCGATAGAAGTCACTTCTGCTCTGAGTGCGTACACGATTTGATCGACGATTAGGAGAACTTTCCGTTTCCTTCCTATGAACTTTTTGTTCAATTGATTGAAGGCCAACATCATCAACTATGTTTTTCGAACTCAAAACTTCGCTGTAAGCATACAACAACGCAATTAGCATGACGATGGCTGGAAAGAAATAGTTCGTAACTTATCCACTTACTCCACATTTGAATTCCCGGATAGTTCATTACTCTGGCGTGAAATTGTATCACGAAGTTTGCGATGAGCATCATGGAACAGTGTGATGTATTCTCCGATTGTCTTAAGCTTTGTAGTGCACTGCTTGCAGATCATTTTGGGAAATGCATCGTCCTCGGCGATCTAGTAAAACGACATCCAAAATATTAAACCCTCGATGCTCTTACCGCAACTGAAAGCTAACATGTTCTTACTTCCAGCCTCACATTATTCCGTATGATTAATAGAATATCCAATCCCTCGTGTGGTTCGAACAACGCACGCAAACATCTGGACGACGACAAACACAATCTACAAATCTTATCCGGTATTTCCATTATCATGCAAATGGTCCGTACTGAATCCACGAATCTCGACCCGAATTAAAAAGTTGCCCCGTTTCGTAAAAACGTAAATAAAAACAATTGTTTCAAGTTTCGTTTCAATCAAAGTTGACGTTGTTGACGTTGCTCCTAACCAAAGATAATAATGGGCCGGGTCGGAGCACGCCGAACAGCCTGACGTATGATGTGAAAATAAAAAATGTGCTTTGGAATTGTTTTTATATTTTATTTACATCAAACAGGCTTTCCGCACTGCGATACGCTTCACTACGCCGTAAAAAGACATAGCTTGATAAGATTTTTGCAACACAAAACAGTCGAGAGAGCGAATAATCGAAAAAACAAACTCATTTGACAGCTGTCAGAAGTGACACCCGATATGGCCACCAGCAGCACGGACGAACCTGGCCCACATGCTCAGTTTGGATAAAATAGACGAAGACAGGGGTGCGTTGTTTCCCTGGTTGGAATTTTTTTCGAAGGCTCCTTTAAATGGTCGCAGAATACGTGCGGATCGAAATCGTGGTCACCGTGTAGCAGTGTTTCCAGCGGGGCATCGGGCCAAACTTCCCCTCCTCGAGGTAGCGCGGTGAATCGCAAGAATCGCAAAGCCCCTAGCCGAAGTGATTGCCAGTGCCAGCCCAAAAGCTAAATGCCCCATCCATGATGGCAAGCAGTGACGAGCAGGCTTGTCCGTAGTGGTTCCTCCGTGCGTTCAGCGAAAAGGGTGGTAGTTTGTAGGTGGCATCGTAGCACAATTAACGATCGCACTTTGCAGATGAGAAAAAATAAGCAAAAATTTCTCCCAGTGTGTATAGTTGAGTGTGCGCCCGTAAAAGTGTGCCTGCGTGTGTGTGTGTGTGTGCGCGCGTGCAGTGTGTTTTGTTGTAAAAGGTTTTGGGTGAAATTTTACATCTTTCCAAAAATCCACTCCCTCTCTCGCTTCGCTGAGAGCAGAAATCCATGGACAGTGCGCGTGTGGTTGTTGTTTCACGAACGACCCGACGGCAGTAGTAGTGTGTTGGTGGGAGCGAAAATAATTCTGAAGTTGCGCCACGCACTGCCAGCGAAGAGGTGAAAGCAGAGTATTGGTTTCTAGCGAGGAAGGGAGCGTGTTGTTTGAAAATAATACCACACGTTCGGCTGTATGGGTGTTTACATTTGTTTCTCCTGAGGCCGCGGGACAGCCAGTGACGGGCGGTGGTTTTTTCTCTCTTCTTCTTCGCGTTCCCTGTTGTCATTGGTGATCCGCGCGCGGATCTCCCCCGCCCCCCCCCCCCTCGAGCCGACCGTTTTGGCGTTGGCGTTAGCGATTATTCCCATTTTCGTGTGCTGCTCAGGCTCCCTGGCATTCCGCACGCTAATTGGGGCGATTTTTCTTCACAATTGCATTTCGTACAACTGACGCACACACATAGTGCCACCCTGCCGAAATTAAATCGATCGCCAGAAACGACAACAACCATGCGCAAAATAAATGGCCAGTGCAAGCGGGCGAGCTAAACGTTTCGGTTCAACGAAATTTGTTGTTTGTGTTTTCAGAGTGCACCAACACCACCTGCTCCCCGGGGCTGCTGCGAGAGGCGAAAGGCGTTAGCAGGCGCATACGGCCGCGTAGAATAAATAGATGGTGATTCGCAGTGCACTGTCGTGATATTAGTGCTCCAGCCAGTCGCCGTAGCAAAATCACACACACACACATACCACCGCAGAAAGGCACGACAAAGGTCGGAGGCTTTTGTTGCTGGGGTTTGCGTGTTTTGCACTGTGATGCTTAAGCGTGAAAATGGTGTGAATTTTTGTGTATTGCCAGTGTGTGTGTGTGCGTGTTTGTGCGCGTTTCACGGTTTCAAATGATGCTGGTGGTTGGCAAAGGCAGCGCCTGCTGAGTGCGATGCGTGCTTCGATCCATTTCTTATCAGTTGTTGGAAAAATCAACAATCAGTGTCAAATCGTCTGAGAGCCCTCGGTGCTGAAAATGTGTTTGCTCGATAGAGCGTGTGTGTGCGCGATATAGTAGCGAAACAAAAAGTAGTAACCATCACATCCGATACCGTCAAGAACATCGTCATACTCATCATCACCGTCATCACCGTCATCCTTCACAGCACCTTCTTTTTGTGTTGCAACGTCAGCCGTCATCGTCAGCAGCTTTGTTGAACACAACATCAAAGTCTCACACCCCGTTGGAAAAAAAAGGTGTCTGCCAGTGCAAAAGCACAAAACGCACAAACCTCCGGGAGTAGTGCACCAGCCAACAACTGCAGTTCGTGAAAGGCACGTCACAAAAGAGCACGGGAGAAAGAGCGCGCGCGAGTCTAAGCAGAAGCAGCAACAGCAGCAGCACCAGCAGCTGTAGGAAAAGGGCACAGCCTGCTGAGAAAAGGCTCCGAGGCCCGCAAAACACCTGCTCTACGCAGCCGAGACTACAAAGGGGCCACCATAGGGGCAGGAGAGTACTACAGGAGGCAGAATTTTGCGATTGTCGGCCGGCGCAGCAAACAGGAGGCAGGATGTCGTCAAAAAACATACCAGCTGATAAGGTGAGTGGCTCCGGGATGCATTTTATTGCTCTCTCCGGCGATAAAAACCGGGGCAAGGAAAGTCAACCATATTTGCACCGTGGGTACAACTTCCTGCTGGAACGTTCCGATAGGACGACGGAAATCTGGAGGCACCCGTCGATACAGTGCTTTGGTGTGCTTTCGTCATGGCAGGCAGGATTTGGTTTCGCTCGGAATAGGCTGCCAATACGCCTCGCTCCTTCCCACGGGCGCGAGATGTTATTTTAGAATGTCGATTTTCGTTGCAGCGGAGCATGTCCTTAGCAGCCCGCCCAGTTGCTATGTTGCTATTGTTTCTGGTTCTATTTCCGGCGCATAGCACAGCGGGTGTATCGATTTGCGCTGGTTCGAAAGTTCGTGTGACATTGTTTGGGCCGCTCTGGCATATTCAGAAAAAAAAACATGATAATATTATTTGTTGTTAAGCTGCGAATAGTAGTGCGCTTATTGGATATTTGTGGGACATTTTTCTTCGGTAAGAAAACACGATTTACAAAATTCTTGTGCAGCGTTCAAAAATGCCTAAATAAAAGAGTGTTGGTGTGTCATTGCGGGGGTGAGCAATGATCCCTCCGACTCGGACTGTAAAGCACCGAATGCACAGTTAATTCGGGGGCGCTATCGGCAAAGTTTAAAGAGTGTAACGTGGCCTTTCGGTTGGAATGGAAAACTCCTCCATTTTCCGATCGCTGACGGGACGTGGCTGGATGGTGAAATCAATTAATTAACTAATGAGCACGACGATAAATTAAGGCGATAACGTAAGGTTGCCTTTTTTATTGATGTCCCCATTATCCTTTGCCGGGGGCAGCGTGCAGATTCCGCCACCCTCAGCGGCCCCACCCTTTGGCATTTTCGGACGGGGCGTCCTTTTTGGCTTGAATTTTCCATTCCATTAGGCAGACGCTTCGAAATGTCGAAAGCTCGTTGAAAAAATCGGTGCAAACTGTTTTCATAAAAAATGGGTACTGCTTGGCTCAGTTGCCATCGATACAATCTCCCGGATTGATGGACGGATTCGTCTGGAAGCTTTGTCCAACAAGGCTTGCTGTGAGGTGAACGCGGAAATAATGTTTCCTAACAGTAGAACTTTGTAGTGTATCTCACAATCGTTGTACAATGAAGTAAAATCAAAACATATTCGTAAATTCTAGCGATGGAATATATTAATAAACGTGCATCGTTCCCGCACGTAGCGCATCCGTGCGTGGCTCTGGCAAAATCTGTACCTCCGTCCCTTTCGAGCCAAACAAACAAGCAATTTTCGACCCGGAATCGCTTTGCAAACGGACGAAGTGCATGCGCGATGTAACCACCAGGATGTGGAAGTCGTCCTTGCCATCTTCATCATCATCATCGTCATCACCGTCATCGGCATGATTCTGTTTTCTCTCATGCTCGCGATGTTTTTCTCTCCCACATGAAACCTTTTATTTTCTCTCCCTCTTTCACTCTCGCTCTCTCTCTCTCTCTCTCTCTCTCTCTCTTCCGGGGCGGAAAATGAGGAACCATTTCATTTTCGTTCTTCTGCCGAGCGTTGGAGGAGCTTTTTCCACTCGTAACGGACAGCATCGTATCCTTACACACGGCAGGAAGAGACCGAGGACCTTTAAATGCATGCGTGTCAAGGAACCGAGCGAGGAAGTTTAAACGAACATCGGTCGGATGTGTGTTTGTACATTTGCATTCGAATGGGCGAGATTGGCGCTTGTGATGCCTTCTGTTTGATGTGTTCGCTTAACTATGAACTAACCGATTGAATCCTTCAAGCTTCTAGCCACTTTCATTGGTGTGGGAGTGACAAGTACAGTTTGAAATGTTTTTCTATGTGTTTTCACAAGGTAATGATAATTTGCACATTATGCAAGCCTGTCTACCATTCTTGGACATGGTTTGTTTTTTTTTCTTGCGAAAGAGATAGTTTTTGTTACGGATCTTGTCGATGTCGGAGACGCTTAAAATGTGATATTTTGAAATTTCTGGACGACACACGTGCTTTACGATTGCGGAACATACATTTGACACACCACATAATATCAAAATCAAATACAGTCAACATAAAACAATGCTTTTTGATAAAAATAAGCAATGTGAGGTTAAAGAAAGCACACAATGCTGATGAAAACTGAAATAAGGATGTTAAATTCAGTCAACAGAGGTTTACACATACCAATATTATGTATCAACACTTGTTTCCTTTTCTTTAACATTGTTTTTCCACAACCTCTGCATATTGTCATTCTATTTCAGCATCAGAATGTACCAAATCATAACATTTTCGATTCTTACAGCCTATTGCGTATTGCGTGTGGCGTGTCAAAAACCTTGTGCAACAACAAAACCATTGTGATGAAACTTGAAACATGAGGGGTTGTTTTGGAAATGCTGTTGATATGTGATATTGGTAGAAAAAAACATGTATTTCATGATTCATAATATTGATAGGGTGAACCCTGTGTATTCTGTTTATTGTATTAGTTTTTGTCAATATTTTAAATCACGTATTCTATAGATATTTTAATTACGTACTTACGCTAGTAAATTTTTTTAAATATATTTTTAAAGTAATTTTACTATTTAGTATTTCACTAGTAACTGATTTAAGGGATAGTTTCTTGTTGTGATTGTGTGGGAAATGTCTACACTATTTTAAAATCGTATTGATAAAAGCTAATTTAAACCATCCTTCCACTTAATTTAAATGTTATACTTCCATTTGTCTCTCTGCGCTTAGCAGAGTTCGTTAATTTTGTGCTGTGACGCATTCAACATTTATCATCAATTTATTAATCTATTATTTATAATTTCCAATCGAGTTTATCATCGCGGGACGGAGGTATGGAGCTTAGGTTTCCCTTTTTTTCAATCAACCGTGTCGTGCACCAACGGCAGATAAGTTTTTTTTTCTTTTCGTTGTCTCGCTTCCTTATTCGACCCCGTCGTTAGTTAAGCCACATGTTCATCAAGGCGTGGCTCGGGCCAAATTTGATTACTCAATCTCGGCTGGTGACAGCTTGCAGTAAAACGCTTCCCTTCGCGCTTTGCGAGCCCGGGTACGGCCTTTTTCGAGGGTGATTGACTGAAATCCTTTAACTTTGATGATCCTTCGCAGCGAGCAAACCCGAAAGGTGTGGTGCAATAACCCAACCCGGAGGGCAGCTGAAGTGAGTTCTGAGTGGATCCCCCGTTTGGGCAAGGAATAATGCGGTAGGGATGGGAGAAATTCCCGGGATGTGAGTTTTACAGACAGCGATTGCTTAACCACTTCGGTGTACTATGTAGCTTTCTTAGGGGGTGGGGAGAACGTTGTGCTTGGTCCTTCCTTGTACAGGGCGTTTAACACGCTTCAAGTAGCACATGTGGTAGCTTAACCGCCGTCTACGGTGCTACTGGAATGTTATTTCGATCCCCTGCGTCGATGTAGCACACGAGGTGAAAGATACAGAGAGAGAGAGAGAGAGAGCAGCTCGTCATGGCAGGCTTGTATCACTTACCACACCAACACACACACACAAACACGAGCAAAAGAGACCTTCGTACGCGCCGGATGTCAGCTGTATGCTAATGGCCTTCGCCTCCTAATGTCCTCTTCAGTGCACTTTTTGTGGGAATTTTATTGTGTAATGTTCCTGCCGGTGGTGTCCCTTGCTATGCCTACTTGCTCTTTGTCTCTCTCTCACTCTATCTGTCTTAAATTGATTACCCTTGCCAAGGAGTCGGGAAACTCCGCAGGATTTCGGCTCCTTGGAAGGATCTCTCACGGCAGGGTTTCGTAAATGTGTTCCAGGATGTTCACGCGAAGCGATTCGCGTTACAAATATTATGAAGCAGCTACCTAAATGTCCTCCATGTACACATTTGCTTGGAGAAGAAAACTTCCGCTCTATTCCAGTGACTATAACGCACCAGCAACAATTCTGCTCAATTTCTCCCTCCAAGCAGTCCCGATCCGTTCGGTCAATAAAGAAGAGCTTTCGACCGTCGACTGTGTGAAATCTTTTATCTGCAAATTTAGCATGCTCGCTTGCACGCGCCTTCCCGGCAAACCCACTGGAGCGAAAGCAGTTTCAATGGCAATTTCCTTTTCCTATGTTTGTAGCGCAGAAAGATCCCTCCGTGCGATGTCGTCTTCCCAGCTGGCGCAGCTTTGATTGCAGTAATGGAATTTCTTTACCGTCCTTCGTAAGCCTTCTTACCGCGGACTTTGTGTGTGTGTGTGTGACCACTCGCCCACCTTCGATGGTAATTGTACGTATAGGCCCGTCTTCTTCGACCACCATCCCGTTTCGCAGCGGGTGGTTTGTTTAGGTGCATTTCGCGAGGCCACCGAGTCCAGCCGACCGGGATGATGAGATTTCAGTTCCTTTTTTAAATGCCTTTCTGGCTCCGACCCGGAACGGAAGTGCACGCGGGGGAAAGTGCATCAATTTCCTGTTGCGGCAATTTCCCTCGAGAGCCCTCGAATGAGGGCGTGTCAGATAGGGACAGCGGACTTTATCGCGCTGTATCGTTCGGTGCGAACTCACCGTACTTGTTTTTCATAAAATATCTATGCTGCTCCGGGCTGTCGGGGCGGTCCGCTGGGCTTAAATATTGCACTTAAAACGTTCACTCGATATTGCTCGGTTAGAATTTTTCCCATTTCCATTTCCCCACCAACACAAGACCCTCTTCCTGGGGCTTTTTTTCCCCCCGCACGGGAGCGTGATAAACCCCAAGGACATCGGTGAGGGAATTTCAATTTTCACCATTGTGTCCTTAGCGCGGACTCGATCGCGCACACTGCTGTCGATTGGAGATATATTGGGAGATGGAACCGAGAGAGATAAGGCAAGCGTCTTTCATCATTTTCTTTTCGCTTCCTTCGTTATCCTTTTCCGCGACGGCCGACGCGGAGAGAGCGCATAAAAATCTGCGTGTGTGTGTGTGTTGGTGATTTGGTGGAAAAAAGAAGTTGTCACACGGTGAAGGCGGAAGCAAATGGTAGGAGAGGAACACGGCGCGTCATTCGGTGGGATAGGGATCTGTGGGGGAGGGTACAAGAAGAAAATTTAATATCGTTCGATAATGGCTGCTGGTGGAGATAAAAATCACGCGAATGCTAAAGCGCCAGCAAGCAGCGCCACCCGCAGCCTCCCGCAATCGCAATCCCCCCTTGGGGGCCGCTGAATGTGGAGCATTACAGTAATTTAATCGTGTTTAAAAATGGGCGGCACGAGCAAGTGGGTGGGGTGCGACCGCGCGCGCGAAAAGTTCATTCGTAGAGAAAATGACAAGTTGCCGGGGTGCCACCGGGAGTTGGTGTGGGGGATGCAACGGTACCGTGTAACTACAAAGTTGATCCTAGAGCCAGTTGTGGTCCTTGCCACATCCGCGAGCGTCCTAGTTCTGGGATCGCGTTTATGGCCGCCATCATTATCACGCAGATAGTCATTTTGTGGGATCTGCGTTGCGTTCCCGTTAGTGTGGTTAGCGGGGGGACGGACGTCGTCAGGCATTGAGGATCGTAATGGAGAGTGCGTTTTCTTGGACATTATCCTGGGCTGTGGGTGGGACACACATTAGGGTGGCAGCGTGGTATGAATTTAAGCGTTATTAAAAGCATTATGTTGTGATTACTGAAGCTACGACTATGCTAGCGAAGAGGTCCACTAGTCTAGGTTTATGCGAGATTCACTTTTGTAATGTAAATACAAAGAATATGAATGTGTTTAACGTTATGTAAAACGTAACACGTAGTTAAATGTGTTCTAGTTGGACAGGTATATAAAATATCTCTCTGACATCATCCATACAACAAATTATTAGATTGTATTTCCGGGAGTGTAGCTCCCACCCTTCCCACAACACGACTGCGATATATCATTTTGGAACTTAGTTGTTAGTAGTTGTTAGGGACTGTTTATTGTTTTACGAACGAATCCACTGTTTGTTTCTCTTTTTATTGCGTGATGGTTACCTTGCTTAAATCAAAACATGCGTATTTCGATATTACTATTAATTTTTTCTTAGGGATTGTCTGGGATATTCGTTTACTTTTTGGATTAAAAAGCAATACACAAAACGTTTTACAGAGACTTGTGTTACACAATGTTATTGTTTCTTCACAACGCTGTCGAGATTCAAATTTCGATCGTTAACGGGAAAAAATATTATGAAATTAGAATGATGTCAGGAAGGTCAAGTTATCAATTTTAATAATTTCAATTTAGCGCGTTTAGTTCGAAAGGCAAATTAGTAATTAATAGAGTAACATTTAGTACGTTGGGCTTCCTTTAGAATAACTTAATTTTCTTTGAGTTATTAGCGAAGTTTTCCAAAGTTTTACAAACGCTTGACTCATAACTACATTTACCACAAAACCTCCCAAAGTTTTGAGGGTTAATTCTTGTTTTTGATTTGAAGATTGAATCGCATTTAGTTTAGTTGCAAAACATTCATCGCAAGACAGATTTTTGAAAGTAGTGCGATGGGGTTAATATACTCAAAGATGCTTCCTCTCCTAAACACTCGCTATTAAAATTTGTCACCATAACTAAAATTAACTTATATGATTTATGAATGAAAACATTGTGTATGTTGGCGTGACGAAATGTTTGTAGTCATCGTGTTAACCGTGTTAAAACAGCTAAACAAAACACTGCCACAAACACAACTTGATTTATGTCTATTCTTATCAGTAGTAGTGATGGCGGCCAGATTTTGTTTTGTATTCTCACCACAATCTTCATGTTTCCATGTGCCTCTTTATTCTATCGAGTTGTGCTAGTTGTTTGGTTTCACGTTACTGAAAGTATTTCGAAAGGCAGCAAACAGTTGCTTTCCTAGGAACCATGAAATTGACGGCGAGTGTCCACACCGCTCACAGATTGCAAAACTCGCACGCCCGGGAAGGTTTTGCAGCTTCGTTCCTGTTATGCACATACATGCCATCGTTCCGTTGGAACCTTCGCTAATTGGATATTGGTTCCTGTTCAGGGAGTTTCGCTGCGTGTCCGTGTCGTTACAAGGCGAAAGAGGATTACCCATAGTATCGCTGCGGTCAGCGATGCCCTATGTAGTGGTGACTCCATCTTTTTGCTGCATTGAGTTCAATTTTATCTTGTTTCTTCAATGTTGGTGAGTTCGTTCCTTAGCAAACGCGCTCGATCTGATCACAGTTCGATAAACAATATGTCGAAAGCATCATCCATTGCTAACAAATGTAGAGTCATTTCGATTACAATGAACTAGTATGTTTGTTATGTCGAAGTTATTTGAATTTGTATGAACTCAAAGATAGTTCTCAAAGATTGTATTTGAAACAGTATCTGTTATATCTACGTGTGTCAGGCAAGGTTCAGAAGAAGCAAAAACAAAACTGTAAGATACAATGTCGCACCATTAGGACACATGCGTCAGTCACGCGGAAAAGTCTCACTCCTACGCCCAAGGAAAAAGGGGTTTCAGCAGTACAGCGCGCCATCGATAACAAGCCTAACCGAAGCCCTTGTCCCTCTGTTGGAGCCAGTGTCGGAAGGGGCAGCAATGAGTCTCCATACGAAAGACATACCCCCGGGAGAAAGGTCAACCTTGGCAACCGGAGCGTGCGTAACACCGCACGGCAGGGGGATCTATTTCGGCTTGACGCGCGCGGGCCATAATGGTTCGAACTTGGGTCGATTTTCCGACTCTCCGTCGCATACGACCGCACCGTGCGTTTATTCGGAAGACGGACCGGACGCCGGATGGACGCAATAACAGAACGTGCCACGGGGAACAATGGCTATTATGTGCCATTGTTTGCTAAGCGTACGGCCGTTTTATGATACTATCACATTACTTAGGCCCGCTTCCGTTATCTAAGGAGTTTTCCGTATCTTTATCATCCGTGCTTCGTTACGCGGGGGCGGCTGGTATGATGCGGAGTGTAACTATTGTGGTAGAGATTACGAGTTCGGGGGTTTTGTGACGAAAAGCTCAAACGAGCACGAGTTAACGATTTACATGTCTTGTTTTGTATTGAAACCAAAATATTTCATTCCAATTGATAACCTTTCTAGAACAAGTGCTTGCTTGCTTGTCATGATTACTCCCGCAACATTTCTCTGTTATATGCTCGTTAAAGTTATTCCAAACGAGAAGAGGAGCGCGCTGGAAACTAAATGCCTATAATTTATATCGCGCTTCACAATGTGCGTGTCTCTCTGCTCTATTCTGATACCGATTATACCTTTTTCGTGTCGATTGGGGAGCTTTCCTTCGCGTTGTTGTTGTTTTGTTTCTTCTATGTCTAGTCGCAACCATCTACAACTCATGGCCTGACTTGCTCGCTCGCTTGCTACCTTCGGGTTCCTGCCCTTCAACCAATATTGTTAAGCTTTTGGTTGTGTGTGTGTGTGTGTTTCTGTGCATGGACCGGAATGGTCTTCTGCCCTGGCTCTCTCGGCAGACCTGCTGCAACGCAGCAGCATCACGTCAGCAATCGCCACTTACCCAGCGCCCAGCCGTATCGACGACCCCATGAGCGAGCGCTGTTTTTGTTTCGTTATTTATCTTGACCTTTTCGCTTGATCGTTTACTTTTTGTCTTCTTCTTCTTCTTCTTCCATTCCTATCCCACACGCACTTCCTCATGGTGGCGGCCACTCCGGCAGAGATGGGTTTCGGAAAGCTTTTTTGCTTGTTCTGCCCTGTTGCTGTCTTTTGGCCGGGCTTTTCGCCGTCTAAGCCGTCTAAGGGCTGCTGCCCTGTAACTTCATCATCGCATTGCCGCGTGTTCGGTGTGTGCGTGTGTCGAGCGTAATAAAGAAAAAAAAAACGGATACGACGTTCGGTAAAGACGAAGCAGACGATTCTTGGCTACGACGGCTAACGAAAACACGATCCGCACAAGTTAGACCCAGCAGCCACCCGGAATGGGGTTAGTTTTTGGAGCCTTCGGAGCCTAGGGTTTCGTTGGCGTGCGTACAAATACGGCATGGATGCTGGGCTGATAGCGGCACAGACGTGAATGCGCCATGCTGTTTTATGCCCGTTTCCCTTTCCTCGTTTGTACATTGGATGTCGGTTTGTGATGCAGATCACCGCGATCAGTTGCTGCCTCACCGTTGCGTGAGTCGTACGAGCGGCCGTAGTTCGATAGGGCATTGTTTTCCTTCTATTTATCACTCTCTCTCTCTCTTTTCGGTACTCCGTTCGATCGGGGTACCCATTAAAGATAGATGATACTCCGGATTTCAACGTCTGCTTCTTAAGCTGCGCCCGCTCGGGGATCGTCTTGGCCGTGTGTTTCCAACACGGCAAGCTTCACTTGTTTGGAGAGCGAAGAAAGCTCATCGCCCGGTCGAACTGGAATAACTTTTTTCGGTGCCCGAAGCAAAGGTCAATGACTAGATGACTAGATCTACCTTCTCCGGTCTCTTCTGTGCTGATCGTAGCTGTCTTAGAAGGAGGAGAACAAAAAAAAACTCTTTTCGATGTCACTTTCGCGTAGCGTTGTTTTGGAACCGTTGTCTTCTAAAAATGGATTCAACAGGATTTTATTTTTACAGCATACATTTTCCCCTGCCTGTGTAACATTGCCCATAAATGACAGAGAATAATATTTCGAAACCACCAAACATGCACATACATTTACATGTCGCGCCAGCCCCCCCTCGGTCCGTGCATCTATTCATCATGTTTTATGCAAAGCGAACGAGATTGCGAAATGATGCTGTGGCCATTCCGTGCTCGATGCGAACGAACTAGCGTGTGTTCGATAGCAAAATGTCTCACCAAAAACCAAAAAAAAAAAACAAAAATGCCCCGTGAATCTTCCTATCAGCGAGTGCGGGCGTACATGCCAGCGGCGCGGGTTGGGTTGCGTTTGCTGCATCGGCATCCGTATCCACAGCGGGGCATGGATTGCGGGCTGAAAGAAAGCTGAAATGTGGTTGCGCAAGCAAGCAAACCCCGCCGAGCAATAATTAAAAGTGGAAAAAATCAATCAATATTTGCTTACGCGACATAGGAACAGGTTGCCGCTGCTGGTTTGTTTGCGGTTGTGTGTGTGTGTGTGTGCGCCAAAGTTCCGAGCCCCGTGGGGTATGCTACTGCTGGCGGATGTGCATATGCTTATGTTGTTATACACGCCTCGCTTGATCAGTTTCTCGCTTCGCTGTATTTGTTTTTTTTTCGATTTTTTTTACTATAGACTCCCCGCTCCTTGGAAAACGCGTCTGGTGCTCATTGAGGTGATTGCCAAAGTGTTCCGTCGTCGTGCACCACCCCCTTCCCCCTCATCCGATCGTGCACGTGGGCGGGAAAGAGACGGTGCCAAATTAAACAATCGATGAAACATTACACTCGATCGCATACGGAACGCGCACACCAAGCCACATGCCCTCGTGCGTTTCGCAAGAAGAAATATGTTTATGCTTGTTCGGCAGTAGTGCGTCTGGGCCAACGAAAAAACAAAAAAAAAAACAAGACGCAAAAATAATGACCATCATAAGAAAAGGGAGAAACGTGCAAAGGTTCCAAGCAGTCGCCGCAACACACTACCCCATGACCTTCGTATCTTGGCGTGTTTGGTGTGCGTCTGTGTGGGTTTCATATGTTAGTATAACACGCATTCATCTGGACGGCTACGCACGACGGCTTCATCGTGCTTTGCTTGGAGGAAGAAAGGATGTGTGCGGGCAGGCAGAGCAAGACCCTCCAATTAACCGGTCACTACTCGATCACATCATAATCGATTTGTCGTTTTTGCATATCACAGCATGTGTGTGTGTGTGCGAGCGAGGGACGTGTCGTAATCGGTGTCAAAAGTAGCGGTTGTATGCTATTGCTCCAAGGTCACCGATCGATCGTTTCGAATCGATCGTGTCCCCTAACAGCATCCCACCATCCTCTTCGCCGCACACTCACGAGGGGTGGGTGTTCTAAGGGGGGGCTTTTGCCAATGCCTCGCGTGATGACGACGACGGCGACGACTCATCCCGGTTCGCTTCTCATCGACAGTTCACGACCGTGTCCCGGCCGGTTCGCTTCTGGTTCGCTTCACTCACGCGGTGTTGACGTTCATTCGCAACGGCATAGGAATGACCCGCGCGATGGGAAACTTGTTTAATAAGGGCCGTTGTTGTTGTGGCCGCAGCGGCGGCGGCGGCGAGGTACCTTGAATGGCAATCTGTGCGTTACTCAACCGATCGCACCAGATCTGGGGTAATGGTACAATTGCGCCACTGATTTTTATTGGTTTTTACTGTTGAAAATAGCGTTCGAACGGCAGCGACTCCTTTATGCTGATCGCTGATTGTGCTTCGCGCGTGTTTAATTTTGGTAGTTTGTTCCCATTATGATGGCGTATCTTGATTGACGGAGTGTACTAATTGCATCAGCGTAATGTTTTACTAAAACTTGCGATAGGGATACATTTGGCAGCGAATTGGCATGTGTCCATGTTGAAGCTGAAATAATTCGACAACTGGAGAGAGATCAGAGTATGTTGCAACTTGAACATTGAATATGATTTTATGTATTCAGCTAGAACGGGCTGGCCGTATTGCTTCATGGTTCCATGTAGGCTGCAACTATTAGGGCAGACATGAGTAACCTGTGGCACATACCGACTTGGAAGGACTTTTGCATCTTTTTTAGCACCGTTATAACGAATAACGTTATAATGAATAAATGTTTTCATGGCTTTACCAAAAAAAAAAAACATGAAAATACGATTTAAAATCGTGAACTTAACCTAAAAAATAGGTTAAGTTCATGTTTCAAGTACATGCTTGATTTGTTATGTGCAATGCGAAGTAATGGCAGCATTATTGAATGTAGCATTTGAGAAGGCTGTTTTAGCAAGCGAATTTGTTTTACCTTGTATATTGTAATTTTTCATCAAAATTAAAGTGAAATCCAAATTCATGAAAACAAGCCAGTACATATGTAGTTTGCATCAGGTGCTGCAGTTTCAATATACAATAATATATAAACAAAATTGCTGTCTTTTTCCCGCAAGGGGTTAATTCGGCCTGGCCGTGATAAACAAATTAAACAAACAAACAAACAACATTGCTGTTGAATTTTGCCTTTATGCTGTAGTTTTCATCAATTTCCTAAGCCAATTGTATTATTTGAACGATCAAGTCCATGTTCAATTTATTACAGAAATACTCTCAAGCAAGTTGGTGTGTCCAGTGGCTAAATAGACTCACAATACAGATGCTCATTCACTACATCTTCACTACATTACTATACAAATGCTCATCACTACAATGAAGGAATATCTTTTCAAAGAGACATTCCTTCATCTGCGTGTCAAACATTGTCGTTTCGAATTAGCAAAGAAAAAGCAATTTTAAGATTTTCATGTTTGTCAGGTTATGTTTAGATCAGCCCACAAATCTATCAATTCTAACTAAAAAAATACTCCACACCGTAATCGGAGCATCCGATGGCGATTGTAAATATTCGTGTTTTGATTGGAAAGTCACAAAAAAAAAACGCATCACAGGGTTAGTGCAAAGCCGATTGCTTCACACAACGCTGTTCGACCTTCGACCATGAAGCTTTCATGCCGCTCGTGGGGCGTCAGATGTCTTGCTCTACATTTGGCTCCTTTCAGTTTGCGCACACGTGTGCGATCGGCGCCCGAGAAGCTTCTTCCACCGTGTAAGGCGCTGCTATGATTTCTGCAGCGCGCCAGTGTGTGGACGAAAGCGAATGCAACCTCAAGTTCGATGTTGTACGTGATTGTTTTTTTTTTCTTCTTCCCCCGTTCGCGCTCATCCTCATCCGCTCAAGACGCTGATCGATGACCTTCGATAAGCCGTTTTCTCCTTGTTACCCTCACCCGGACCCGGAGAAATCGAGTTCGTGGCCACCCGTGTCCGTGTTTTTTTTTTCGAAGGAAGTCTTCAACACAACGTCTTCAGCGAGCAGCGAGGGTGTACGGTAGAATCGAAGCGAGGGAGGATGTACGATGCTTTGGCCCGGAATGCGTCATTCACAATTAGATCAATTCTTCGACGTCTGGTATGCGTGGCGCTAAATGGCTAAATGACGAAGGGTACTCGACGATACACGTGCGAATGGAGGGCTTGCGTGTGGGAGTTGTTCCTTGCCTGCTCGTGCATCTGCCGGAGACACGCATGCCTTGATGTCGATGATGCATTGGAGCTAAATTTATAGTTTACGCCACGCTACAATGCGATGCAAATGGGCGATGTCCTCGTGCGCATCGCAGCGAAACTCGTTGGTTCAAGCTGCCGGAAGGTCTTCCGAATGGTTTTTCCGAGGAAGACCAATTGCTTGAGCGATATGGCATGCCGAAAGTTGTTTCCGAAAGAAGTATTTCAGTATCCAATTATAACAAGAACAGCCTACAAACGGTTGGCTGCGAACGATGCCACTTGATCCACCCAAATGCCCATCGAGGTTATCACACCCGCCTTTGGAGCGCATCGAAAACTGTATCTTCCCGGTGTGCCGGTCGGGAAAGACAACTGAAACGAGGTAGCAAATTGTACAACGAGAGAGCTGCTCGCTCAGGAAGTGGTCTGACCAGCCAGCCTATTGTTGTGTCTCGCGGCTTAGCGGAATGGACCGTTGTTTCACCTGCGGCCTGCATCTCTCACGCACCGAGCGAATCGTGTCCGAATTGCGCATCTTGATGTTTCGCCGTGCCTCCTGGACGAGATCCGACCGCTCGCGTTGGCCTGGTTCGTGTTAACGCTGGGAAAAACGGTTTGTCCTACACACACACACACACACACACACACACACACACACACCTACCCGCTATCGAACGTGAAGCGACACCACACCGGGCCGTTGTTGTTTAGGCCTGTGAAGTCCGCCCGGGCGGTGGTACATAAAATGCAAGCCGCCCCTTTCGGCGAGGAATCGGAGCGTAATTGACCTAGTTCCAGCCGCGCTGCTGCTGCAGCCAAGTGCCACTCGGTGCCACTGTTACGAGCCATATTTATGCGAGCCTTTCCGTGCCGCAAAACGGGTACGACGATGCCTTCCTTTTTCTTCTCTGCGCTCTGGCTGGTGTTAAGCAGTCTCTCGGACTGCAACAGCCGTGCCGCCGTCAGTTGACCTCCTAAACACGTTCGCCAGCCAGCTAGATGTCTCACCCTAGACAACGGAGAGACAGCTTTACCTGTTGGCGCGACGCGCAGAACAAGCAAAACGCTTCGCGCGAGAGAAACGTTCCATTCGAAGGGGGATTATCTTGGGGAGGTGGTGAATTCCGTGAAGCGCTTAAGTGCAAATTACAAACACAATCCCAAACAAAATCGCCCTGTTGGGGAAAAGTGGATCTACACCGCGCCCATGGTGCGGCGAGCGAGCACTTCTTTAATAAATAAACAGCGCTCGAGAAATATCGCCATCCAGCCGACGGTTCTTCTACTTCACCCACGTGTTCGTTCTTGAAGTTGATGGTAAATTTCAATTCATTTTATAATCCTTGACAAATTCCAAGTTTCGCTTCACTACAGCTAATTGGTGGTAAGGTTATTATGAGTTATTTGTGGTGTTATGCTCAAAGTTGATCTCCTTTTGATACTAAAACCACGCTGCATTTCGATATCAAGCAGGGGAGAACGCTTCCTAACCTCATTGCAAATTGATTTCCTTGTATCTGTATCGAAAACTGGTACCGAGAGAGAGACAGAGAGTGAGAGAGAGAGAAAGAGAAAAAAGGTAAAAAAAGACAGAGAAAGGATGGTATCAGAGTGAAAGAATCGCAATTAAACTGGTTATTGGAGGAGATAAAATACGATGCATCGTAATAGGCCATGCGAAGCCGAATGCTCCGTAGTTGCATATGCATCACAAACTGCAGTAAGTAGTGCAACGAGCGAATAAGTATGCTGCAGCGTAATGTGCACAAAGCAACCACGGAAAAGAAGTGTTTGAATGAAACCGGTTAGATGAAAAGGATGTTGTAGAGAAGAGACAACTGCCTGCACCTCACCAATGTAGGTCAATCTGTACTGCGGCTTCCTCGTTTGGATTCATGCTTGCTTCCTGTCAACACACTGTTTACTTGCCAGCCGTCGTTTGTTCTGGTTCTGGATGGCTATTTTCATTGTCATGTAGATTTGTTGTGCCTGTCTTACGAAACGAATTGTTTCTTCGTTTAGAGATCATATTTTCTTCACCGTAATCAAGCTCAAAAGTTCTTTCAATTTTTCTCAATTCTCGTGATAGAATCTTGTGAATGTGTTTTTTTAGCTTTCAATCCTAACATGTCTATGCTATTCCAATGTGCATGTACCACCTACATCAGGCATGAACAATCATAAACCGTGCAGAAATAGCCGGACACACGTACGTTCCGAGTTACCGAGACCTATGGTCCTTTTGGAATCATTTATAACCCATAACGATGCATCGTTAGATGCTATACAAAAAAGCACACACTGGCTGCTACTCTTGCCCATCTGCTTTGCCACACACTGAAAAAGGAAGAAGCAGCAGTTTGAAATGTAAGGCACAAAACTGAATAACTTCCGAAGAACGTTTTACTACAGTTTTAGTTACGAAAACTCATCCGGCTTTCTAGATCTTTACCATCAGCGCATCCTAATACCGGACATGCGTAGTATTGGCGACCAAAATTTGAGGTTTCAACCAATCTGAAGATTTTGTTTTGTAACTTCACAAATTATGCACGTTTCAAACGATTCAATTGATATCGGATTATCAGATTTGACATGGGACTTTATGTACCCATACTAGAAATCTTGCGTATGCATGTTTAGAGAATCGTTATGTCTGTAACTTTCTATAAATAAATCCGTACTTTGGCGTAGCTTTGCCTCCACTGAAACTTTGGAAAACTAAAGGCCAAGTGATGCGTAAGGCAGGGAAGTCACGTTGTACAGTGTAGTACCCCCAAAGAAGAAAGCAACTTAGGACTGATGAGAGTTGTTTTTATTCGAAATGTGGTAATTATACTTTTAAAGGAACGTTGTGGCACTATCAAACATATTTATTCCGTCTTGAACATATTTATTCCGTGCTCCAGTAATGCCTTGGAGGGCATTAAGCATAATGTTTCTGGCGCTCCCAACACTACTGCCGTTTTCGCAGTATTCCTCCTTGAATAACGAGTTTTCGCCATGTGGTGGTGGTCAATTAAAAATGATCCCGTCCGTCTGAACCGTGTACGAGTGCTTGCGTGGAGCGTACTGTAAAAAGAGGCAGGAAATTGTCGATTGAGAAATAGCGATGAAGAATGGCATAAGGTTCTTTCTGATCTGGCACTGATTGCAGACACGCACACGTGCCCCATCCTCGGCCGTTCCAACAATTTCGCTCCAGCTGAAACGAAGCAGGAGAGCAGGCGGAGAACTCCGGGGGCCCATGCTCCTCCGAACATCACCCCTGTCCACCACTACCGGCAAATTGTAGATCGATATCAAATCCTCCATTTATTGCGATGGCGAACCACATTCCGAACCTGCCCAAAACAACAATCCATTAATTTATTATTTTGCCAAACCATCTCGCCGACTTGGCAGGGGCGAGATGCTCGATTCCGCTACGGGGTAAGGTGTGTAGCTGTAGGAAGACACACACACACACACCGACGAATGTTGGGGGCCTACCAACAACGAGCGCCGGAGATGCCGTCGGTTTGGTGGAACGCGCGGAGGCGAGAAGTTGCTCAATTTTCCCCGTGGCATATCTATGATTTATTCTACGGAACCAACGAAATGGCCATTGTCGGCGGGGGGATGCTTTCAAAACAGTTGAAAGCATTTTCGACCGCGATAGGCCAAGTTGGCCGGGGAGGGGAGCCTGGGGGAGGAAGGTTTTGGAGAGGTGTAAGAAACCTGGAAAGGGTACACTCCTCGTCCGGTACCGTCGCGTCCGTTCTCTTCGCCCGTTCTTCTGCCGTTCCGGGGCTATGGAAAAGCGTTAAGCGCTTCTTCTTTTTTTCGTGTGGAACGCACAATTTCCACCTTTCCATGGGCACCGTGTGCCGTATGAAAGGTGCTGCTGCTTCTTCGATGCCGTCGGTGGTCGTTCCAGTTGAGTTTTCCATCCGACTTCGGTCGTAAAAAGCTCATCCGGAGGCGGCAGCAGGCAGGCGGTGCGGGACACCGAGGACAAAGAAAATGTTGACTTTTCATTTTCACCTTCACACGCAATTTCAGCTACACATTATCGATGGGCGGCCGGCCGAGAAGCGCCCGGGTAGCGGAAGGCGGTGACACATTTGAAAATATCCATTTAAAACCTCGCTCCGTACGCAGCAACCGATATATTTTGCGCCGACGACGGGTCCTGGTAGGACGTTTTGGTGTTTTGTTTTTGATAGACTGCTTTATCCGCCAAATGGAATGGCATATTTCATCGTTGGGTTAGGGTTGTTGCAAATGGTCATTAGGACAGCATTTTAATGTTTATATTACGGACAAATTTGGTTGCTGCACAACGTGATTGATTGAGCTGATGGTGTCTTGTACAATACAATTTCCAGAAAAATATGCTACAAAATATATTGGGAGTTTTATACTGTCTGGATACAAACAATGCATGAGCACGGTTGTGAGGCAAGCCACAATCTCGGTAATCCTTCTCGTTCAGCTATGATCTGCTGGGGCAATAGTACGCAGTCTCGACCTTCAGATATGTGACCTAGAAATAGAAGCGCTCAACTTTCGATCAGCCGGTCCGTAGTCACAACTGAAGGACATGATGCTCTGTCAGTTGTGACAAGACAACCTACTGACAACGACTCTCTCCACTCATTTGTGTGACATTTTGGCGATGTATTGATGATTTTAGAGCGTTCTATCGGTTTACGTGAAGATATGGTATGGATGGATATATATTAGACCTTTTAAAGCTTGTTGAAGCTCCCCTAGCGGGAAAGAGAGACACGTACTTTTGACGGGAACGTACTTTTGACGGTTTATGTATCTATTGCGGTTATTTTCCACTCATCATCATTGTCTTCCATCGGAACGACGCTCCCCCTTAGCGTTTGACGTCTGTTTGTTGGGATTGTCAAGTGCAAAATGTGACGGCAAACACACTCGAGGTGTGTGTGCTTTGCGATCCATCGATCGATAGACAGCGAGTCGTCGATTACCGGGCCTGAGTTGGCATGCCCGCTTGGAATTAGCTTGTTCGCTCAAACGCTACTTCAGTGTAAATCTGTATTACGCAAGGTTGTCCAGGAAAGGCTACCCACGGCAACTTGGGAGTGGTTGCGGTGTCGTTCTTCGCGCGACAGAACTGGTACTATTTTTCAATCAAACTTGGTCCATCGGGAAATGACAGCATACAAGATCTTTTTCGTGCCAACGTATCCTAATCGCGAATATGGTTACAAATTGCCGTATCTCCCTCAAAGTGGGTGGAATGTGGCGCCAAATCTGTGTGATGGATCGGTTACATTTTTAGAAGTAATCCGCGGAACCGATTGACATACGTTCGCTAGAAGGTAATTCGATAACTGTTCTGCGTGATGCATGTGAATCCGATTCTCCAGAGTCAGGTGAACGCATGTCCAGTGGTGTATGTTTTCGGTCATGATTGATACGGACGAAATTGATGGCACGATCCAACGAAACGAGAATCCTCACTGCTCTGTGGAACGATTTCATGGCAGCAAACAAGACGAGAGACCATCGACACACTGCCCCCCCGGGCGATCGCTGGGCCATAGACATTAGTGCAAACACTCCATTTGACAACACAGGAGGAAGCGCGCGTAGTGCGGGAGGACGCCCTCGTTCCGACGCGCCTGGGGGTTTGTTGGGTAAAATTAAAAACAATCTCAAAAAGCACTCGTCGGCTGGGTGCGCTACTTTAAGAGCCAAGATGGGCCGGTATATTGGATGTGGAATGGTGGCCCCGGCCGGCAATAGAGGGAGAGAGAGAGAGCGAGAGGGCACAGTCGAAACCACAGTAGCACCGGGAGGTGTGTGTGTGTGTGTAGGGTAATTAACATATAATAAGATCGCACCGTCAAGACGATTACAGCGTCTTTCCGACCGCCCGTGTTCGCCCCACCACCAAAGTGGGTGGTTGCAGACAGCGAAAAGGAAGCACAGCGCCACCGCCGCCACAACACAACAAAGAGGTCATTGTTTTGCGCGTGGTGTGTTGCGCAGTTTTTTTTGTGATTTGCTTCGTCTGTTTGGTGTATGTGTGAGCCAGCTGACAGAGCCGCGCCGTTTTTTCATCTTTTCCGGTGGAGCAGCACCGATTTTTTTCTCTCCTCACGTTCGCGTTCGCCTTCGCTTTCGCCATCGCGCCTAACCCTCCCATCGCCGGCGGATTTTTGTGCTGGTTCAGCGCGGCTTTTCCACCACCGCCACGGGTGCTGTGATTGCTCAAGAGCCTCGCGAGGAGCAGCCTAACGCCTCGCGTCGCCTTCCTGGATGGGTTAGTGTGGCGCGGCGGGTTGCTTTGGGGTTTGCGATCGGCGGCCCGTCAGCTAATGATAATAATCTCCGTAATGAATGCGACAAAACCCGCTTGATTCGCTAAAGGCGGGCGCGCGCGCGCGCTCCGTAGGCCTTGCATGAATCTTTAACGAACCTTAAAAGCCGCCGAGTATGTTACAGGGAGAAGAAGAAAGCGCCGAGAGGTGTTCGAGTGAAGCCAAATTCCGTTCCGTGGAGGACTTTGGTTTTGTGCAATGATAATATGTTTTTTTTTGCTCCATAAAAACAACCTGTCACAACACACACACACGTGTACCCCACGACTACCGGACTTGTGTCGACCAAGTGGCCCTGTCGGTGATAATCAACACAGAAAAACGAAGGCAAACGGAAGCGTTCCCATGATTTACACCCCAACCGGGCTCCAATCTTGTGTGCGTGTGAGTTTGTGGCTTCCTTTTTTTCCACCCTATCAAGAGAGTTTACACTTGTCGACGGACCCCTCTCCCTCAGCACTGCCATCCCTGCACAACACTTCCGGCTGTTGCTCCAGTCACCGTCCCCTCCGTGTGATGATGGAAGTGAGTTCGTTTTTTCTTTCTTTTCTGTTTCTTTTTTGTGCGCCTACCCGCCGGGCCATCTCATCGCCGCCGCAATCGGAAAGGGCAGGTTTCGCTTGTTCCGCGTCGCTTTTTTTTCTTCTTTCCATTTTGCCGTTCCGCGGCACGTTTGCAAAACTATCATCTGGGCGCTGCGAAGGTGCCATCGCAGCCTGCGCTCGGTTCCCATGGCTCGCGGCCTCCGCAAAATTGCGGCCACCAGCGGGGGCAACACGGCAATGCCTCGCACATTGCCCACTGACCTGCTCCGGTTGTGCGTTTGTTTATGTTGGTGCGCCCCGTTAGCTGATACAGTTTCGATAAGACCCGCCGGTGGTTGGGCCTTTGATGGGCACTGGTTGCGCCGTTCCGGTGCTGATTGCCGCTGCTTGGGGCTGCCGCCCTTGCGATTTAAACCGGATTGGGTCCTGCGCATCACCGCTTATCGCAGGCGCTGTCTCAGCGCAATCGGCTCGCAATCAGCCGTTAATTCGCTGTTGTTGTACGGGGTAATAATCTGGTGGTAGGTGGTGCCCCGTGCCAGAGATCGCAATTTAGACGGCTATCAGCGGCGAAACTGGCTCCCTATCAACAGTCTCATCTCTCAATAGTATAAGTTCATTAATGTTGAACGATTGTTTCTATTTCAATACCGAAAGGAACGAGTCTCCGGTGCCGCCAATCCATGCTGTCCCGGTCACATATGTTATGGGCAGTTAATTAACACTTACGGTCAAATGGACCGAATACTCCTTTCGTGCAAATCGAGGTGTCAATTGACACCTAGAAGGCTATTTTTGGCAATTGTTAACCGATTGGGCTGAAATTTTCACCAGTTGTGCGAAAACTATTCTAGTTTTATAATCCGTCGAGTTTGTGACCCTACCCCCTCCCGATGGCTCCACAGCTCCCCTCAAGT
>KB673135.1:314365-365984 GCA_000349145.1 Anopheles dirus | reverse complement strand
CGATATCTCTAACCGTTTTCGAGTTATCGAAGCTCAAAGTTGCAAAAGTGTCAATTGACACCAGATTTGTCCGTTAGTGTTAAACGTTTGAACTCCGCAGCCTCTGCGCTCCAAATTAAACGTTTAACACTGTGTGCACTTTGCTTGACCCGTAGCGCGTTCCCGTGCCGTTTATTAATCCCGCCGGAACGTTCCACCCATCCGCTCCACGCTCAGATATGCTAGCGAGCTAGTGACGTGCTTTTCACTGACTAACTTTCTTTTTCACCTTCTCTCCATCCCTTTTTAGGTAAGCAAAACCGCATCCCCAATTTGCAAATCGGCGCGGTGAAGAAACACCACACGGCGCTGTAGCCCACCAACCCACCAGAAGGAAGGAAAACCCCCCCGGGAGGACGATCGATGTCAGGTTGTGTCGCGGGCATGGTTCGCGAGAGAGATTGTACCCACCGCTCTTCTCGGTTGATAGTTTCTTCCGCATCGCCGACACGTACACCCCGAGAGCACCGGTGGGCTGTTCCAGCGTTACCATAGATCTCGCCATCCCTGCCGAGCGGGACCGGGGGCAATTTCCTTGTGGTGCCGTGTGTAAATTGAAACTCTTCGGCGTGTCCTACCGGGTACGGGTTTTGCGCTCACTTTCACGACGACGAGCGACGGCTCGCCGCGCAAAACGGCAGGGGTCGTCGGCGACAGTAGGCCACTAGCTAGCACATCGGCTTCACGTGCACACACACACACACACGCGCGCGCGGTTGACAGCCGGAGGGATCGCTCTAATGACAGGCATCGATCGCAGGCGGAAAACTTTCTCTCACACCCGGGTCGCCCGAGACGAGACCCAGGGGAAGTTAGTTTTCCCTTTCCGTGCGTCTGACCCCCGCGTCGGCAGGGTCGGGTGAGATGCGTCAAGCGTTGTTTCACCGATCGTGGCACCGCGCTGCTTTCCTCGTACCCTACATACGCGTCTGCGCCCGGTTTGCAGCTTGCTAACTCGCTAAAGCGGGCAATATTCACACATTGGGCCGTCGGTGGAGCATTTCGCTGTGCTGCTTCGTTGTGGCTGCTGCGTTGTGGAGTGCGTGAATGTTGCATGTGGAGATTGTTTGAGGCACTTGATGAGCCACCATGTCTACTCGTTGGATCATGCATTATATGATGTTGGAGGACTTTTTTTTAAGATCTTTTGCTGCAGCAAGAAAACTGCGAAATTGAAACAAATGTTTCGGTACATTTGCACGGAAACCGGTGTGCTGCTTTAGAAACGATTGCGATACAGTACAGCACGCAAAGATGTGTGTGATTCAGAATTGCAACACGGTTGGTCAAATCGCAAGCTGCGACAGACAAAATCTCAACCCACGAAGGCTGCGCTCTAACACCGGATGGATCTATTAGGTGCTACTGTTTACAACAACAAAAAACCTGTTCCTTCCTAAGGATACCACCACACACACACACACGCGTGCTTGCCGTGTTTTTTTTTCGCACAAAAACGCGCCCCGATGGACGGTGTCGATGACGAAACGCGCGACGGAAACGCGAGACTCGCGCTGCTCTGCTACTCGCGAGACTAACGAAATAAGCGTTAATTATTGACCCGACTACACGCTGCAGCGGGACAGGCGAAGCTTGTAGAAGATACTTTCTGTGCTATCGAGCCCCCCCCCCCCCCCCTCACCACCGTCGCTAGTTTGTCGCCGCTGCCGTTGAGCCATCGCCGGTTTGCGTTCAGTTCACCATGACCCATTGGGCTGGGGCGAAGCTGTAAAGCGAACCATGGCGACGGATGATTACTCTTCCATCACAAGCGAATGGTGATCGCAGTACCATATCGGGACGCCAAGTGTTCACGCCAAAGGCGCAGGGTGGCGAGGTGGCTGTTGGCATGGATAGCTTCACGGTTGCCTAACTACGCGGTTGATAACCACGGTAACGACGGCGGCAAAGACGTCTCGCGTGAGATTCGTCACCACCGTCACCGGGTGTACCTGCTGCATCCAGGAATCTGGCGGCAGCAGATTGTGGCTCAATATCTGTTTCACTCGATGCGGCGAGGCGCACACTGGTCCAGCGTCATCCGTGCGTTTTACGAGCGTCGTGACTCCGTTCACACCAGCGCCGTGCTTAAAACCTTCGTGCGGCTTCCGTTCTCACCTGGCGTTACAGTGGACCGCTGATTGGCCATCGGCCGGTGGACGATGTGGAAACGGCCCACCGGTCTTGTGTTTATTGGCATCGCATCCACTCGGTATCGACCATAAATCACCCGATATGGAAGTATGCTTCCACGGCGGCACGATTCTTCACGAATGCCGGCGAAATGTGTTTTTGCGAACTAGTTTTGTGTCTGTGCTCTTGTGCACATGGCTTTGTGGTTTTTATTGTTTTTTTTCTCTCTCTCTCTCTCTCTCTCTCTCCTCTCATTGTGTTATGATGGTTATGATGATTGTCCCACGTGTGTGAGTGCAGACCGGAGCTGATCGTAAAGCATTTACGCAATCAATCGTTGCTTCATGGGGTGGTTAATCGGGCCCGTGAGAAACCTGTGGAACCGTTACCAGGGGGATTTGGCGGCGTTTGAGGTTATTAGCAATACGAACACGGTTCCGTTCGAGACAGTTCCACTTGAATCGTTATCATGGCATGCTTTTGCCTCCAGCTGTGACGGAAGCTAGGGAAAACGTTATCCAAGCGCGGCTGCCGTGTAAAAAGCTTTAATTATTGGTTTAATTGATCCAGGTACAGTTGATGTTATCAAATTGTGTATTACCTTCAGTTGTATACACTTTTGCTTGGATTTTTTACTCACTATTTTCTACATAACAGAGTGGGCAAACACTTCACAAGTTTTTGTGGAAACAGTATTTTTATATTTTGTGTCAACGAATCTTTTTGTTGTCATTTTAGTCTTTCTCCCTAAAGTGACTTCTAGAACGAATGTATATGTATGTATACTGATCTTAATGCGTGATATGATGGTAGTTAAATTCAACATTTTAATAATATCAGCCAAGTATAGTCCCTATTGCTGCCTGTTTCTACAATTGTATGCTCACGTTACTTCAACACTCCTTTGCAATTCCTCTATCATTCCCATGTATTAATCTGTTATCTGAAACAATACAACACCATCGAATAAACAACCCTTACCAAAGCTACTGATTCGGCTCGCTGTGCACGATTGCTCCACCGTCTCTGTCACAACAGTTCCGCCTGAGTCACCGGCTTTCGACATTCATTACGAGAAAGGTTTACGCTAAACAATCATTAGCTGATGCAAGATTCATCGTGATCATTGCCCCCCTGGGTGGGGTGTGTGCCCATGGTTGGACAAAGAAAAGTTTGTCACGATGATGCGGCCGTTCTGAGACAATCTTAGCTCGTTGTGTTCGTAGCCGGCACACGAGGAAGCGCGATTGGTGGCTGGGATGAATGCACGAGCCGTATGATCGAAACTAACACGCCCGACACGCTCCCCTTTCGGTCGCAGCTGGAGACTGTCTTCGTCGCAACCGTCACGCTGACCGAAAACCGTTTCCCCCGGCAAAACAAAACGCACCATCCTGGGGGTTACACGTTTGTGCTCTAGCGAGGAAAATGTGCTGCCTGTACCGCGACACCACTCCAGTGTTCCTTGTCACGGCGTCAGGATGGGTCGCAGCCAACGATCCATTTGTTAACTACCGTGCATTAGGGAACCTGTCGGAGGGAAATACGGTTTGACGTATCCTTCACCGTGCGCCCCGTGACGAGCTGGAGGGAGGACCGCAAAGCTCTGGCACGGAATGACGTTTGACTCGCGTGCATGCGACGCGTATGCCACACTTGATTGTTATCAATTTATGTGTAAATTGCATTTGGATGTTTGATGGTGGTGTAATGGGTGTGCGCTGCGAGTGAAGGAGACAGCGGGACTCCGCCCCGGTTTCTCCCAATGGTACCGTTCGCTGCCAGTTGTTCCGCCGTCTGGCTTTCTAGCCGTGCCGCGTTACCCCGGTGCCTGTCATTCGGCGCGTACATTCATGACGTTGCGAGTTTTTACTTCACTGTCTCCGAGCGGGAGGTTATTTACCTTTCCAGCACACCGCAGCCACGGCCCGGTACCGTTGTTGTGTTGTGCGATGTCAATGCATCGCCCGTTGCGTGTCCACTGTCCATTGAGACCCCATGGCACCAGCTTGATGGCTTCTACCCTGCCGCGCATCGTCTGAACGCCTCCTCCATTGCGTCGGATTTAGGCGTTCTCCTCCGCTCGATCCTCATTTATCAGTGCGCTCCACACAGTCGACGTAGGCATCTTTGACGATGTTAGAAATACTACGCCAGGTGCAAAGATGGTGACATGTAGTTTATGAATTCACAGTGCGTCCATCACCTCCCGAACTTCCGCAACGATTGGACCGGAATAACGGCTACTTCTTTCTCATTATTACACTATCGCTGTTGGGACATGGTCGTGCGACATATAACGCCACTGGGTTTGTAATGAAGTCGTCTTACCGGACTGGTGATAGCTAAATCGGGTGATGTATGCAGATTGTATGCCGTTTGTGAACAATACTACAATACACAGCAATCATGTTATGAGGCACTATTTACGGATAAGTGAAACTAATTTGCGCGGAAACCCCTACATTTCTGCAGGATATACTCTAAACGAAAAGAAGAGCAAGAGAATAGTACAAATCGTAATTCGATTGTACCATACAATTTTGTTTTTAAAAATAGTTTTAGCAAACAAATCGGAGATTTTGGCACCACTCGGGAACTGGAGCAGGCTCTCATCAATCAGCATGATATTATTTAATTGCACCATTTGATTAGTGAGTATGCAGCGTCGTTTTCACACCACGGAACACGGAAAATGGCAGGGCCCAGCAGTACCAGAAACAGAAACAAACCAATGCGCCCACCACCACTCACACCCTGCTGGCCACAGTCGGAAAACTGTCTTGAACGATATATCTACGGGGCTCGCATTGGGGCGGGAGAGCAAAAAGCGAAAGATTTGTGAAACACGAACGACGACGGTGGTGGTGGTGGTGGTGCAGTGTGCAGCGTGAGCATGTTGCACAATGCGCCAACCATCGGCAGCGCGGCCACCATTTGCATAACGAAATGGCATTCGCGCGCAGCACCCACCTGATACGGCCCCAGCCGCGTGGTGTGGTGGTCCGGCCTTGCGCAACTAAAGTTCAGAAGTGAGGATAATCGGTAGCGCCCCGCAGTACGTGTGTGTGTGTGTGGTAGCAATAACGAGGAAGAAAGGGCTGTGCAGCGCCCATAATGACGCGAAACGGTTGAAGGTCATGTGGCAACACGGTGTCACCCGGCCGCGTGTGCCGGGTGTGTGGACGAGAAATGTCCTTTGACCTTGGTGTTGTGTCACTCGCCGGGGTCGAAGGGGACGGGGAGCCTCCAAAAAGAAAGCGCCGTGTCGGCATGGCGAGCTCCGGCGCCGCGTCGCTTTCCGGGCATGACTCGACATTGATGCATTGATCGATTGTCGTTTAGCAGCGTGGCCACCGTATTTAGTATTCGATGCGCACAACACATAAATTGCTTCTGGTGATGTTCACGTCCACGTGAGAGCCAAACGAGAGCTTCATATTGCAGATTCAAATAATACATTTTTGCATCGTATCCTGTTGAAAGGGTTTTTGAATATCTTTACTTTTTTATTACTAATGAATGCAAAAGTATATCTCTCCTATCTCATACAGAGCTCTTTGTCTTTCGTCTTATTGTGATACGAAATGAATTGAAATCAAGCACACACGTGTTTGTCTATCGAACAGCCCTTTCAAAGTAAGGCACATTGTGTGCGTCTAACCGTACGCTGCCCACCAGTGTCAGCAAATTCCTTCGTCCTGGATACTATCGGCAATCGTGCCTGACGTCAGCCGGCTAGCTGGGTGACGCATGAAACGCACGCAGTACAATCAATCCAGCGCGGGAGTGAGGAACCTTTGTGTCGTCTGGCAAAGTCATCTCGATCCTACTCACCTGGCAGCCAGACCTGGGAGCCAGTAGTAGTAGAAGGTGTACATGCACAGGAGCAACCGAAAGAGCACCCGTTTATTGCTTTGTTCGAGCGGGCGTCTGCAGGTGGCTTCGGTTCGGGAGAATGGTTTATTATCAGACGAAACGTGACAGTTTCATAAACATACTTCCACCCTGACGTCAAACGGTCGGGAAGCGGCGGGAACGGCCAATGCCCGTGAACGGGGTTGCAACGTGACTGAATTCTCTGACCCCCGCACGCACGGGATGTTTATCGTTTCTTTGCCACCGGTCTGCTGCTGCCACTCGCACTCGACTCGCATCCGCTTAAACGATAATCCTTTTTCGCTGCCTTTCGCTCAGTTCCGTGTGTGTGTGTGTGTGTGTGTGTGTGTGTGTGTGCGGTTCAAGCGCATCCTTTACGCGGTCACACTTTCACCGCAGCACCGCGAGGAGATAGGGGCGATGAATCTGATTATCGAGACGACGGCGACGGTGGTGGCGATTACACATTCCCGCTGTAAGCCATATCGGTGACACTTATGCAAATCCGTCCGCAAAGGATTTGTGAACACTTTCGACATTCATCCACCGCAAACACTTTGCCTGACGAACGATCCTTTTGCGTGCTGTTCCAGTGACAGTGACGCTGTGGATGGTTGAGATGAATGTAACATAAGCGGAAGGAACGTCAGTTTTATCAGAGGGCGACTACTTTTAAGAAACGTCGAACGAACGGCCTGGTAGAGTGCCTCGCATAAGACGAAGATCTGGGGGCGGTGTGTTTGTCGAACCACTCGGGTAGAAAGTCCGGAGAGCTTCGTTCACATGCTAATCGGACACGGCAGGATTATGTCTGAATGTAGTAGACACACCGCATGCATGTGTGTGTTGCCGCTATGAGCGCAGTATGATTATGTTATTGAATTGTTGTCGTACATTTATGGCTTTCAGTTGCAATCTCGGCAATACTCTTTGCATGCTAACAGATGTTGAGGTATTTTCACTTAGAATTATATCGAAATATGAGACGTGCAGAAAAGGACACATGGAAGTGGCATGCGTATGACACAATTGTTCTAATGCCTCGTTGTTGTTCTCTCCACCGAGAGAGAGTGGGAGAGAGAGAGACACGCTTACAGAACCGGCTGATGTGATGGCATCAAAGCTGTAATATAAATATACAAATCTTTTCTGCATGTGGGAATGCTGCATCCATTCGGACACAGTTTGATATGCTCTGGAACACGAACAAACACTGGGAGCAGAGGCTTACTATGACGAGGGCGCGGTGGATGGAGAGTTTTTTTTGTGTAAGTGTCGTACCTCGTTTAGGTTCAAAACCGGCCGATGCCGATGGCTGCACTTTATTCACCCGTTGTCGCTTTCTATTGCGCGATAATGCGTTCCAGTGATGCACCAGCTTCTGACTGCTAATGGGTCTCAGCATGTTTGCATCGTTGCATCTGACAGCTACACGCACCCAATTCGTCCGGAGCAGTCCCGGGGTGAAAGCGAATGCAGCGGGAGCGATAATGGGAATAAATTTAATTTTCATCCATGTTTTACACGGACGAATTTTCGTTGCCCCTTTCGGTGCTCAGCGAGAATCGAACGGGCCAGATTCGCTGGGTGCGCGCGCTGCTGCTGCTTGTTTGCGACCGTTATAGGTGCAATTTTGTTGTACAGCACGCTTTCACACAAAGTACTCTATATTTCACACCCTATTAAGGACGGCGCGAATCGTCTGGGGATGGTGCGCGGGATGAGCTTTGATGAATAAATGGGACAGAAAATTTGTGTTCTTTTTTGCCTCACGTTACAGCCGTTTGATTCACGCGTTTCCCTTTCGCTCGCCTGCCACGCGAGCCCGATAATAGTTGGTGGCTTATGAGGGTGTTCAATTTATGGTTTGAATGTGTTGAGAGTATGCACTAATTAAATTTCATGCCAATCTATCACCGAACCGGTCGAATCTCCCCGCTCTTTCGTTTTAGCCCGTTTACAGTGGCTGTTTGGCGTTTCGATCAATTAAACTGAGGGAATGTGTTTTATCATTTGACTGTTGCTAGCGCAGCGCAATGTGTAGATAATTAATTTTCTCTATCGCCTTGCTAAAAATATATCTTTAAAAATCTTCCCTATCGGTGAAAGAAGCTCTACATCGAGTGAAGCAGTTGATACAAGTTTAAAACTCTATTGCTTCATTCGAAATTCGATCGTAATAACCCTATATGGTTTAACAATCGCCATCACCACGTGCTTATCCACATGGATGAAGCCCACGATAGAGGTTTCAAAGCAAAGAACGATGAAATGTTTAATTATGAACGCTAGCTGTCAACCGAGAAAAAAAACCCTCAAGGAAACATAATTGATTTTCTCCTTCCCGAGATCCCGGCTAGGTGGAATACAGTATAATACAGTGTTTTACGGAATGTTGGGTATTCTGCATACAAATTTCTTGCAACAGGGAAAGGTTTATTCGATGTGGATTTCACTTGGGCCGACAAATTAATACATAATCCTCACCGTTAGGGTGGTTTACATTTTCGTTTAATTTATCTCATGTGGCCGTTTAAAGGGTGGGACGTAAATTAAATTCCCCCAACGCCACAGCTAGTCCTTGCTCCGTAATGTTTCCGATTGTTTCCCGTTTTTTTAACGCTACACAGCGTTTGGCAAAAAGAAAGAGGAAAAGTGGTACGCTTTTGAATAATTGATACCGAATTTGTTGCCGCTACAACTGGTAAATGCTCTTGCTTTGAGCGTTTATGGGGGAAAGTTAAATTTTGCTCAAAAAAGGTGGGTTTACTAACGGCAAAGGTGAGTTAGATACTAACGGCAAAGATTGGTACAAATTGGGGTAAAAACAAATTGTTTGAACAACAATTTACGAGGAACGCTTTCATGATACCATTTCAAACAAGAAGAGAGGATCCTGGTGTATGGAAAAAGGAAATGAGGGGCTCCAGAGATAGGCGTTAGAAAGTTAAGACGTAAGGCGCTTAGAAAGTTAAAGCTGTCGGACTCTGGGGAAATCCGTTCCAATAATGCTGTGTATGCTTTTAGCGTGATTGTTAGAAGCATTACTTCGCATCTGCAACTGTTACAAATTTCATTTCAAGAAATGCAATTAGAATTTGTGGCGAGGAGCCTTATCTCCCAGCTCTTTGGTGCACAACTTCACTTCAACAGGCATAACATAGTTTGCGACTGATAATAGTAGTGCATTATAATTGCGCTCGTCCGTTTGGCACCCACCGAACGGATAGTTTTCATATATTTTTCCTAACATCATAAAACAGCACAAAACTCCTCCGTGTTGCGTTAGGAATAAAAACATTCCGTATATCGCACGCGCTTGTTCGCAAGATTCTGGGTCACTCATTACAAACAAAACGAAGACCAAACGAGGACCGCGTGAGTCAGTGTACAGAGGAAAAAAAACTGAATGAAAACGTTGTTATTTATTTATTCATTAAGAAGTCTAAATTTAGCTCACAAATCGTCACGCGGCCCCGGCTGGATGACGTGCTTGTGCCATTTGCGTTGCATTTCCATGTCTCGCGTTCCCGATTCGCCGATGCGCCGCTGGTGGTGGTGCTGGGGTGGCCCGAGTGCAAATCTGTGTCGCAGAACTGGTCCAAACGGTGCTGCTGCTGCCACGGACGCCACCGTCGCCGCCGCCGGATCCTTTGCGTCCCAAAATGGTGAGCAAGGAAGTGCAAGTCGGAGCCGGAGACATACACACAAACCAACACACTACACCACCACGCTCTCGCACGATTGTGTATATGCACCTGAATGCAAGAAAATTCCAACGCTTTATGAAACCACCCGGGGTCGGGGTGGTCCTCATCATGATCATCGCCATCGCTGGGGCGGCTGTTTGGAATCTTGCCCCTCCGAAACGGGACTTCACGCCCGTACACCTGTGGTTGCAGTTCGGCCTCCCGAGCTGGGATGGCAGAAACCCCTATGGGTCAGCTGCAAGCAGCCACCAGCACGGAACATGCATGTTTGCCAGCATTGGTGGGAGGGGGCCGGATGTACACATTACCGACCACCAGCAGAGGCAGAGCATAATCGGCATGAAAACGTGGGTCGAGATCGAAGAAAAAGTCATGCCAAACCGAGCTCCATCGTGCCATCATGTGACACCGTGCCGTGTTTTGGTGTGCAACTTTTCCGTCCGTGTGTTGGTGCACGCGCACGCGGATGAGTGTGCACCGATCCATGCCGTGTATGCAGTTTTTGCAGTGCACTCGCTTGCACGCGACGCTGCTGGCAGCCACCACCGCACACAAGGTTCGTCGGTGTGTGCGAGCCGTAGTTTTGCGTGGGCAGTTTTAAATCGATGTCTATATGGGTGGAGGTGGTACACTACAACAAACCAAAAAAAAGCGGAGAAAAACATCTCTAGAATGGCCTGTGAATGACGACGACGATGATGGTGATACACAGTGCCTTGTACAGTATGTTTTGGCTCCCGCGCAGATGCTCGCAAATAAAGGCCCACACCCACCCTGCATTGCATTGGGGATGTTCGGGTGGGGGCGGGGTCCGGAGAGAACTACTGGCACCAGCTGATGCATTTTTCTTCCGTCCGACAGAACCAGCCTGCCAGCCTTCGGTAGTGGTGTGGCAAAAGTCGCAATGAGGGTGCCGATTTTGTAGGTCATCCGACGAAACGGAGAGCAAACGGGGAGCGACTTCAGTAGACCCCACGTCATCGAGGACATTTTCAAAGCAAAGTAGGCAGCACTGGCTGGCAACCCTTGAATGTATGCAATTATTTTCGCGAAACCATAGTTACGAAGGCATCTGCCTCTCGTTCGAACGTGATGGGTGGTGAGATTTTTTCCTCAATACCACCGTCGTCTTACCTATACTGTACACCAAATTGAACTTTTTGCGTGCGACTGTGATAAAGTCGTCACCCACACTTGCGCGCATTTGAATCCCGTTGCACACGTGTCACTCGCTGTCATTGGATGATGATTTTTAGCTATTGCTGTATGACGCTCTGTGGGACCGAAAGAGCCATGACTCCCTGGTTCGCTTTGTCCATCATTAATTATCGTTACCACATAGGAGGGAGTGTCTGGTGCCACTAGCCCCAGCATCTGGCGCTTCTATCGATGCTCGATCTGATGGAATAGACAGACTTCGGTTAGAGGTAGACAAACGGAAGTTTCCCCGAACCGCAGACGCCCGGTCGTGATGCGAAAAGTGTGTGTAAAACTTTTAAACCCTGTTGGCCATCGAACAGGGCTAGGATACGGGTAGATATGGTGTGCGTCCTTCAATGTTAGGAATAGATCGAATTAACATCAACCATCGACATTTGTCAGGTCATCGTCAACTCTGCGTTCTCGACAGTTCTCGATGGAACGGTCGTTTTATCGTGCAGAAATCGTATGTAGCTTCGAGTTGACTACGTCGTGTTCTCATCTACACGGGACACCCGGCGGCATTGGCAAAAGCATGTCAACATGTTGCAAAAATCTTAACACTGGTGGCAACACAGTGCCAGTGGCAGGCTGCATTGTCCCCGGATCGTTTTTATCGTCGTACCACCCAAACGGGCACTGCACACTCCCAATCGATCCATCAACCACAACGACATGTCCCGCAGTGGGACTGAGCCGGTACCGCACACTGCTTTTCAGCCGGCAATAGCACCAGAGTCCGGGTGTCGTCAGATGAAGCACGCTCTCGGACTAAATGATTAACCGCAAACTATACCATGTTCATGCGGGAATGGTTTGGAGCATATTCCGCCTGGCACCGGGCGAACACGACAGACAAGATGTGCTTTTTGTTGCAATTTAAAAATCATTCGTGTGCCGTTTGCTTTGATGTACGCGTTGCGTTTTTACAACTTTCGTTGAATTGATTTATTATTTTCACTAGAATGCAGGAAAAGTTCATAAAAAAACAAATCTCCAACATGACAATGATGCGCTTCGAGCGTGCTGTAAATGCTTACTCATCACACGAGTCGTTACAACCTGTCGCTTCTCTTCATGCATTATCAACCGTTTAAACAATGCCACTCGGATGCTGAAAGAAAGCATGTCGTGCATAGTAAAAACGTTCGATGTGAGCAAAAAGCTTCCACAAACCATTCAAAAGAAGTTACTCACCATTTTTTCCCCTTTTATAGCCGCATTCAATGGTAAATAACAAAGAAGATCTATTAAGTAAGGGACGAAGATAAGCGAAGACACACAAAACTCTTACCGGAAATGATCATCCTCATTGTCTTTTAGCATGTTGTTTGCGTCTTAGGCGTACGAACCAACAACCTGTGCGATGCACGTGAGTGTATGTGCCGTATCGAACGCAATGAACACGAGAGAAGGAAACATTCCGAGAAAATGTGCACGTGTCTTGAATTTCAGGTTTTTGCGACATCGTGCATTCGACACTCTACGCTTCTGTTTTTTTTTGCCGTTGTGGCTAATGGTGTTTTTCGTTTTTATTTCCATCTTTTCCAGGTGAGTGTGCTCGTGCAGCCGGAAGTGCAGCCCGTTACGGTAACTCAAGGAATTCGGAAAGGTCAACCAAGGTCACTGAATGGAAGGAGCATCCTTCTTCAACTTTTGAAAACCCCCCTTTCTGTTTGCGTATGTTTGTGAGCTAACGTTTGTGTCGCGTTTGCATCTTCACGGACCGGCTGGTGAATTTTGGTGAATTTTTGCGTGCACTTTTAGCTTGTTCGTTTCATGTGGTTCAATGTTGCGTTGGATTTTAGTGTTTATCTTCATTTTGGTTTTCGAATTAGCAGTCCAAACCTGTTGGACAATAAAACAAAATTAACCCAAATGAATCATACAGTCGCGAAAGAACTTCAGACAAACAAGTTACGACAGAGGGAAACCAACCACGCTGCAAATGTCGAAAAAAAAAAAGACTTCGAAAATGTATAAAAATAGCGAAAAAGAGTGAACAAAGTGAGTGGAATAGTGTAAGAAGTCAAGCTATGGGGCAATCGATGTGATGGCGTTAATTTAATCTGACTTTAGCATTTTCCGTTACACATCCGTTGCGGACGGTCCAGCGCGAATGTGCCCCAAAGCGCAGCGGGGGGGATGATACGCAACGAACGAATCACAGCGAGTAGCCGTAGTGATCGGGCCCAGATCAGTGAGAATGTTTAATTACAGTTATTTCGATACCAGTGGCATAAAAATGGATTAGTTAGGGACGGGTGGCCAAAACCGTGAGTGGAGGCATAATCTGCTCGAAGCGAAACTTACGGTTGCGAGAGAATATCGACGCACTACGGACCACCAAACACCACCGCAAAGAGACGGGAATAGGCAGCGATAGAAATCTGTCAGCTTTCTGGGTATGTTTGTCTTGGGTCGGCTATGTATAGCCGTCTGCCGGTTCGTCCGTGCTTTTGGGCTGAGAGAAACATTTTCGTGCGACCTCTGCATGAAGCCGGCATGAAGAAGCTCTAATCCGGTTCAATGGCATGTTGTGGGATTGTTAAATCGACTGTGAAGAAACACCAACGCAATGGCTATCGGCGGAAGAGAGGCCGTCGACGTCGGCTGCAAATCGTGTGTATTCGCCAGTGCATGGAGCTAATAATCTTTTGCTAGATTGAGCATCATCCGAGAATACCAGATATCGGACTTCGGCGGCGTTTATAATAGGGTTAATGGAGTGAACTCCCGGTATGTGACAAGCGTCAAATGGTTGGAGCCGCAACTACTCGCGAGAAAGGGCGCCGCGCTGTGGAGCAAGTGGCTGAAGAAGATGAAATCTACCGACTGCATCTGCAGCTGCAAGTCTCCGATCCCATTTATGACGTGATGTATGCCTCGCGTATGCCGCTGATGATATTAAATTGGCAGCTTGCACAGTGACCACCGATGGGCGGGCAGCAACCTGACGAGAGGACGTGAATCGGCATCGAGGCTGAGTTATGCGAGCAATTGCGTGCATCTACAACCATATCGTCGAGTGTAATATGTATAGATATACGAAAATCACCAAGGATAACTGTGGAGTATGCAAGTACAACTGTGTGCCGTATGATGAGGCGTTTGTAATTAAGTTTGAACTGGATCGACCTTCGCCACACTCTGGTAGCAGTTCAGAATATATGCTAACTATGCAGGACACATTGATCAACGGTCAGATACGTTTGAGAAAGCCTCCCACAGCATGTCCACAACAACAAGCTGCTGCAAGGCGGATATATCTGCACTTCCACGGCGTTGCTTTGCCATTCTCTTCAGCGCGTTCCGGCATCCAATGTAAGGAAACCGCTCGTTCATTGCTTTCCCACGGGATTAATTAAAACCGATTAGCCACGACCCCGAGAGCTCGAGCTTGACTCGACTGGCGAACTCAAGACAATGCAATGGCGTCTTCCGGCAGCGCTTCGGTTGTTGTTGCTGTTGATCAAGTTGCCGTGGCTTTCGGTTGAGTAAACGCCGCCGAAACGCTCCACAAGTGCGACTGGTGCAAGCCATCGTCCGCGTGATCATCCATCCCACGTGCGCCGAACGCCGTCCGAGAAACCCTATCCTTTCGTCGAGCGTGTCCTTCGCGTTGCCGGCAGAAGGTGGCCTCGCAGAACGGCGGGCCACTGTATTCAACAGTAGTAGAGTGTTGCCCCCCTGACCACAAGCCCCGCTGCTGGCCCGGTAGTACGCTCAATAAATAATTCGTTATTACTGTGTTTAGTGGTTTGTACCGGTTTCCTGGCCAACCCGGCCCCCACTGGTGAAGAGATCATGGTTGTCGGCGTCTAATGCCGATACGTGCCGCTGGTTAGTGAGCGAAAAGAAGCCACTTGGACTGGAAGAACCAGCGTCAACTTGGCCGGCTCGAATTACACGCCCGTTCCATTCCCATCCGTACGTGCGATATCTTCCGTTTGCTACTGGTTCGCCGGTTGGCGGTATTACATTACACGGTCATTACTGTGTTATAAAGGCGTGTGGCACACCACAGGGAAAGTAGCTAGCTATTGTTGCGCTAGCGTTCAATCATCTTAAAGACTGCTGGCTGCACCTGCACTTCTATGGCTCTTGTAGTGGCATGCTTCATTGATTGCGTTCTAGCATCCGCTGCGAGGTTATAAATCGATACGTCATGTGAAATCAGTGTCCTGTGGAGAAACGTGGCCTTTGCGCAGTTTGCATTACACAATAAATTGTTTTTTTTCTAGTTTTCCATCAATTGTCCGAACGCAATCCATGATACAAACACAAATAGTTAAGAAAAGTATTTTTGTACGTCTTGCCTATCATTTTACCCTACAAAGCGACATTGTTTTAGGTGTGCGATCGAGTTCTGTTCGAGTTTACGCTTATATTTGTTTGGTTGAAAAAGTTTAATCCCTGTTATGAAAAATAAACTATTTAGTTTATTTCTACAACCCAGACAAATCAACAATACCAACAACTGTGACCAATGCTAAGTTGCGTTAGATCGTTCGCTTGATAATACCATTTGCTCTCCATATAAACACGCCTACTCACGTACAGATCCGGACGGTGTACATCTATGGACAACCGATCATCTCACTGTTCGTGGAGAACCAGGAGCGGCTCTGTTTGGCACAGATTTCCAGCACGCTGCTGAAGGACTTCAGCTACAACGAGATCCATAATCGACGCGTGGCGCTCGGCATCACCTGCATCCAGTGCACACCGGTACAGCTGGAGATTCTGAGGCGAGCCGGTGCGATGCCCGCCTCGTCGCGTCGCTGCGGCATGATCACGCGCCGCGAAGCCGAGCGCTTGTGCAAGTCGTTCTTCGGCGAATGCTCGCAGCCGGCGTTGCCGGAGGGCTTCGCCTTCAGCGTGTATCACGAATGCGCCTGGGGTTGCACGGGGTCGTTCTCACCGGCGCGCTACAATTCATCCCGCGCTAAGTGCATCAAGTGCGCCTACTGCAGTCTGTTCTTTTCGCCGAACAAGTTCATCTTCCACTCGCATCGGCTGAGCCCGCACGATAAGTACGTGCAGCCGGACGCGGCTAACTTCAACTCGTGGAGGCGCCACCTGAAGCTGCAGGGCGGTCCACCGGAGAAGATCATACACGCCTGGGAGGATGTGAAGGCCATGTTCAACGGGGGCACCCGTAAGCGCTACATACTCTCGACCGCGCGGAAGTACAGCAGTGCCGGTACGCCGTCATCTTCCGCTGCTCAATCGTCGGCCGTATCCAGCAGTGGGGGTGGTTCAAGCAGCTCCGTCGGGTCCATTTCAGTCACGTCCCGCGGTACACCACCTCCGTCGACGCTGGATAAATCGACGCCGATGGTGGTGATGCCGACGCCGACGCACGCCGAACCGAGGCAAATTCTGCCCGTACTTGGCGGTGGTGGCATCGTTGTCCCAAAGAAGGAGTACTCGGACCTGCAGCCCATCGATGCGACCTACAACAGTGACAGCTGCAGCAACAGCAACAGCCCGTTCGCCCACATTCCACACCTGCTGTCGAGCAGCAGCTCCAGCTCTACCGCGACTCCCGCCGGCGGTGGCATTATTCGCACGACGGCTCTTCCACCATCAACTCCGGCTTCCGGAACACCCGGAACCATTGCATCTCCCATCGCCGCCCCGGTGATGGTTGTGCCGGCGTCTATAGCGGCACCGAACAGTGGCAGCCCGTCCACGGCGGTGGCATCGACTGCGGCCGCTGCGGCGGCTGCCGCTGCAGCCGCGGCAGCAATGGTATCGAGCCACGCGGCGGCCACCTCAACCGTCGTCACCAGTTCGGCCGCGGTTGCCGCTGCCAATTTCGGGTTCAAGCTGTCCTGTCTGCAGCCGTTCGCTTTCAACAGTATTGGCCATTTCCCGGCGATGGTTCCAAGTACGGCCGGGTATCTGGTGCCGCTGCTGCGTCCTACCAACCCGAAAAGCATCTCCGCAGCCGCCATGTCCGCGTTCAAGCCGGTGGTAAAAGCTAGGAAGAGGTATGAAATCGAGTCACCGCCGCCACACCTCAATGGCGAAGATCACGAACGATCCGAATTCGGGTGGGAAGATATAGTGCGCTTCTTTCCACTCTGTGCCGTTGCTGCACCACGATTGTTGTCATCTGTCACACACCAACTGTCGCGAACGTTATAGCATCCTGTCAATTATATGTCCCTTAGATATTAAGAAAATCGAACGTTATTCACCGCCCGCGTGTATAGTGTGGCATCCCCGGTGACGAATGCTCCGTCACCATATAGTTTCTCCTGATTGTTTCGTTGTCCCTGCGGGTTTGGTGCACGCTGCGTGGTGGTTTGTAGTCGTGTGCAACCCAAGGGCAGATGTGGCAAGTTATCGCAAGTACAATCATGGCACCCCTGACACCGTCCACTGATTGTCGCTTCTGGAATCACCGAGCAGAGGTGCGGCCGGGCTTTGTCTTAGCTTGGCTTTAGCGGAACCGTACAATCCGTTTGCTAATCGTAGTATTTGATTCTCGGTACTTTTTTTCTTCCTCCATTTCGTGGATGACATGCTTCGGCCTGCCGATTGGCCGGATTTGAGCGTTACTCGAAGCGAGCTTGTTGCCCACGGTTGCAGTTCGTTTGCTTTGTGCAGGATGATGTGCTAACATCTCACATCCTGTACTCCTCGAAAGCTCAGTTAACGCCACTGGAGCTGCATCTGTCTATCTCACAATTTGTCCCGTACGGATGGAAGTGTAGATCGAAGATAGAACATTCTCAAATCACAGAGAACTTGGTGATGCTCTAGAAACAGTTTTCTTCAGGTAAGTTTGTGTTAAGTTGTTTGTGTGCCTTGCGATAATTCTGATGTAGGGTGTGTGGTTCTCGTCCTGCAGACACCTTGTTGTAATCATTATCAAATGTCGATTGACAATATGTATGCTTTAATATTTCTTTCATTTTGTGAATCTTTGTATTCAGTTTGATGTGTTTTTGTGTCATCTTTCGTGAGAATCCTTATTTTTTATTTATTCAAAGGCGCCATACGGAACGTTTTAATTGGCATTAATCAACATCGAACAACGGCGAAAGTTTCTTTTGTTGCACACAATTCATTTGAAATTCACATTCATCTCGACCTTCTGATAGAAGTGCCGCTTTTTTCTCCCTTGTGGATGGCTACAATAAGTGAGGCAAACGAATGGACAAAGTATTACAATCGAGAGCCAATCCATTTTCGCGGTCAAGGACATGCAGCCGTACAGCGTCATCGTTTGCCTTGGCCAGGTCCAACCGTGCTGTCTTTCTGTTGAGCTTCGTCTTCGGCGTTGCGTGGTCTCGTTTCTTCTGTTTGCTCACCCTGTTGAAGTGAACCGGACAAGTAACCATTTTACTGACACCCCGTGCACGCGGTGGACTATTAGGGCTTTGTGTTAGAATGTGAGGATAGATCTTTCCTTTTCTCCTGTAACCATTGCGTTGTTCTTAAGTTTTTCTTTTGATATAATCAGCAAAATTTGCCATCGAGCTTCACTGGGGACGTCCAGTGTGCTCTCGAGGTCTTCAAACCGTTGATCAATCAAGTACACTTGGCGTGAGAGGGCTTCACTTTGCATCGTCAGATCCGCTAACGCGTCTGTCATGTATGCCTAACAAAAGGAAGGAACTATTGCCCGCGTGACGTAATAGAGGAAAGTGAACGATGGCTACGGTTGATAGTTGGAATGAATCTAATATAACAAAGCTTAGGTACGCGATCGATGTGCAGTGCTTCATGGACACTAGACTTTACTTTTACAGACACAATTCAACTAATAACGTTTAGTCGAAAATTGTTACACATAATTTGTGTTGTATTTGTAGATTTGTAGTTTACTAGCGTCACTATTCCAGCATCGAATTGTATATCATCGTTTTGTACAACTGTAATACACATACCTAATGTTTAATCATTGCTTCAATAGTTATAGACTTTAGACGCAGAGAACAAACTTATAGAGCTATACCTATACTTTTTACAAATCCTTTTGAAAATTTATTCCATTTACGTTGACATACGATTTCACATTCCCGTTTCTTGCATTTCTCACTGTTCCTGAACACTACGCGATGCGCAATATCCAGAGTGTACATGTTTGGGCGTCTGATTTTGTGCAACCTCACTGGCCTCGTTTATATTGCATAGTTTCTTGCTCCGATTTGATGTTTCCGGAATGTTAAAACTACGAAACCAATGCATTGCGTCATCTGGGGTACATTCCGGCGACCATCCCGGCCCAGACTCAAGCAATGCAAACCCTTTTCTGCTGCTGCTGGTGCTGCTTGCTGCCTGCCACCACAAGATGAAACATTCTTGCGAAAGCCCAACTGACAGCTATCGCTCCAAGATTAGCCAATTTTCGCATCCGGATCTTTCTCCTGGGCACGGTGCCGTTCGCTCTGCGATGGTGCGGCAACGGGGTGTACAGGGGCGGACGGAAAAAATCCCTTCAAGTAACGCCAACAACAACAGATAATCGAAATCGACTCGCCTCGCCGGTGGGTAGCAGCTGTGCCAGAGGCTCCCGTTCTGTTATGTGTGTTTATTTCAGTTCTTATGCTTTCTGACATACCAGCTCCGGGAGCTCATCGATGTATGTTGTTGGACGTTGTTGTGGGCAGACGCGCCGCCGTTTTATTACAGTTTATTTATGTATGATCAAATATTGTGTTCTCTTTTTTCGCTTCTCATGTGTTTTGTTTGCCTCCGGTTTTGTATTCTGTGCTTATGTTGTTCTGATTTTTGTTTTTCCCTTCCGTTAGACAAGCAAAGGATAAATTATATATTATATTGCTTAATCTTCATCATGAACCAACTATTGATTGATAGCTTCTTGTTACGATTGTTTGCTTTAGTTTATTTCAGTACTCTACATTGTCAAAACTATTCTCGGCATCACGGGTCAATTTTTCAATAATGGTTGAACACATTGCCATAAACTATGTTATCGCTTGTTTACTAAACTATACGTTTTCCATGTTCTCTTTTCATTCTTTCTACTGCTTATGATATTGTAACACAGATAAACCTGCGGCTAATACTCGTCAGTGGCAAGACGAAAGAATTCCTCTTCAGTCAGACGGACTCCGCCGGAGACATAGCACTCACAGTATTCGAAAATTGGCCTGATGGTAAGTTGCACTGCATTTCATATACATTATAGTTCTTTCTCCTTTACTACCTGGGTGGTTTAATTAAGTAGTGGTTGAATCTTGCTTCCACTTCATGTTATAATACTATGGAGAAAGTGTATGTCACCAGTACGCTATGAAAGTATCCAAATGAAGCTAATCAATTGATCGATACTTTCGTATGTGACAGCATGTGTTGCAGACCAACATCCCTATCGCTCTCTTGTGCATTGCCTTTACGGTGGTACGGTGGTACATCATCGTCATCATTACCATTGGTTGTCCCAGAACACATGAAAATGACGATGCTTTCCGTATCAACATTTCAATTCCCCCTGTAATCGATGATCAATACCAGGAATCATCCGGATATGTTTGTTTCTATACATTCGCATGGTTTCGAAGATAGCTGCAGGGGGTGTTGTTGTTCCATGTTTTTTTTTTCCTTTCATCTTCCTCATATGGGTATTTACCAGCCACAGTGCTGTGTGGCATACCATGTACCTACGAATCGAATTTTGGAGCGAAATTTCCATTTGACACTAATGAAGACAAATCCTCGGTTTGGGAGATGCTCACGCAACTCACCACGAAAGTTACGGGCGAATGCATCTTCCCTCGGTTGGTCAGATTCCTGTTCAGCTTTAGGGTACTTTTGTGGCGTGTACAACGCATCATTTATTTACCGTCCTACTATGGAACCGGCGTATAGACAGAAGTCTACGTGCTGGACAACGCAAAGACTTTAAGCCTGTTGGGTAAAGTGAGCCTAAAACTATCGCAAAATACTTGGAAAACCTAAAATCTACATCAAATGGAAGTGAACCCTGGCAATCTCTCCCCTATGGATCTTTTCAAGCAAGAAACTATTTGGTTTGCAAATTAATTTGATACGGAAAAATTCGTGATGTGTGCTTATTAATTATCAAATTTAGTACAGTTGTTGTGTAGTATTTGTTACACAGAGTATGCATGATTCGCGATTAGGTCCTATTGGTGGTTTCGTTGATAACAATGTTTCAGAACAAACATTGCACAATGTTCGAAATACGCATTCCCTCGTAATGGTTTTATCAACGTCCTAAATGGCATATCTGCTTTAAGCGGAACGAGTAAATAGCACTTGACGGCCATGCCGACGGAGGGTGCCTGACGGTGTGCCACTGCGTCTTGAATTTATTTGCTCCATTTCTACATTACGCTTCCGTCTCACGAGAGAGGAGGGTTCCTTCCGCTTGGTCGCGAAGATGTGTCAAATGCAGTCTGCTCTCGCCGCGTGGGCCTTTTCTCGGGTACGACGGTACCTAATATATTTACTAGCACGAAACAATTTCGCATGCTATTTTGGCACATTTTCGTCGCACTTTTTGGCTAATTTGCTCCATGCCGCTACCGCCCATACGCAAACTTTTATCACACCAAAATGGGCGAGTAAACGAAATCCCAAAGGTGTGGTGGTGGGGTGTCGTGAATATATATGGAGGAAACGGGAGTGTTTCTGTGGTCTCCCTTCGGCCATATCTCCACACCGCCTCCCCCATCCACAGTAACACACATTAGCCACACTTAGGTTGATTTGGGCAGTGTCCCGTTTGGAGCCATTCCCGTGACCAGGGAAACAATTTCTCGCTTCCCGTGTGCTATCGAGAGTGTGAAGCAGTGAACGAACTGTCGGTAGACAGTCCATGTCTTCAGACTGCAGAAACTGTTGCAGCAACGTCCCAGTGAACCAACCGAGCGACCGTACCCAACGAGCCCACATATCCTAGTTATGGTTGGCAGGACATCCCGCAAACTAGACCGGCGCGGAGCCAGCAACGCTGGGTGGAGCGACGCTGTCGTGATTAATTGCCAACATTAATTACAATCAAAGCCGGAAGAGCAAAACTCGTGCACACGCGTTACACGAGGAGAAGATGGTAGGCGCATGCGGGGGATTTTTGTTGTTTTCGTTGTTTTTGTTTGTGCATGCTTCATTATAAGCATACCGTACCATCCACGTCGCTCCCAGAACAGACACATCCACACTATCTAGCTCTTATTATCATCGTACCTGCGTGCATGAACGCGGTCGTTAGACGTGTGCAGGTGTTTTGCAAAACTCATTAGACTTCTGGTCTCTATAAAGAATAAAAGAAATACTTAGGTTACCATAGTTTTTTTTTTTGATACTGTTACTGCCGTCAAGAATTCAATGCTGTGATTTTTCAGTCGGAAAATATCTTTGTTTTATACTTTGTAACGACTTATTAGGTATTATAAAATGAAAACGGAGGCAAATTATTGAACAATATACCTTTATTGATATTGTAAATGGACAAAAACCATGGAAAAAAGTTTTCTGGCGATAGGTTCCACCGAGATTTGAACTCGGATCGTTGGATTCAGAGTCCAAAGTGCTAACCATTACACCATGGAACCCGCTTGAGGACGAGCGTTTATAATGTGTACTGGTTCGACAGAGCAATACACATCTAGTAGGTCTATTATAAATGAACATTTTCTTTCGTTATGCGCTGGCGAACAAAACTGTACTGAAAATGAAACATGGCGTTTTCTAATGATTTTTATGCTCTCCACTCTTTTCTTTTTTTCTTCTTCTTTACAGATTGGGAAGCGGAAGCGGTGGCAAAGGCAGAAATCTTAAGACTTATCTACCAGGGACGCTTTCTACACTGCAATGTAACGTTAGGAGCGCTGGGGCTACCATTAGGCAAAACAACCGTGATGCACTTGGTACCGCGTGATAATTTACCCGAGCCAAACTCACAGGGTAAGACGACGCACTTCAGACCTATATTCTGCTTGCATTCGGGAAGCTAACACCACCGTTTGTTTCACATTTGCCTCTCCGTTGCAGACCAGCGACAGAAGAGCAAAGGCGGTTCTAGTAGATGTTGTTCCACGAGTTGTTGTATACTGTAACCACCATCACGGCGACCACGACGAGGGTGACGCGTGCTGCACTGGCACGGCCGCGACTGTGTGTGTATTATGGCTGCGAGGGATGCCCGCGGGCGGCAGCGCGGTGAACGATGGATCGACAAGACGCGGATGGCTCGAGGCACGGTTCGTGGGAAACAATGGTCAGCGAATATCAACCCCACCGCAGGCTGGATGCCGATCAGCTGCAGGCATTTTGACGCCCCACGAATGGCTCAATAGATCCGAAAACCGTGAATTGGCGTGAACATGCGGTACAGCAACACCAGAGCGGAACAGATAATGTATATTTTTCATCTCCTATGGAGTGTGTGTGCTGATATAGTTGGGTGCGTGCGTAGTTTGAGTTTAGTATCGACACGAATCTAGGTTCCCATACAGCAAGATGCAGCACGCAGTTTCAGGAGGCCAATTCCCAAAATTCGAGTACATCATCGTTGCGAAGGTTCATCGTTCAGGCAGATATCAAAAACTCCAAGAAAACGTCGCGGTCTGGCACGGAGGCAGCGCTGTAGCGCTTTTGTATTATTAGGAAGCAGCGAATTTCGGTAAATGTTATTGGTAGCGAGAAGGAGAGTAATAGTGTACTAGTGATGGAGATATGTTTAGTGTTATGTTTTTTTATTATTATTATTACTCCATCGAGCCGCGATTATTCCTGCTTTTTTACACCTGTTTCCATCTGACTGCCTTATTTTATTGCGGTTTTTCCGATGCACCCACAAAGATTCAATCGAGCCCGATTTAACCGATAAGATGCTAATCCGTAGGAAAGATTTAACGAGAAAGGGTGTTGTATAATGCGGAAACCCTGATTTACCCCGCGAGAACGTAAATCTAATTTGACTGACAGCGTTTATTGGCCTGGGTGATGATCAGAAACAAATGAATACAAATGAATACGAGCGTTGACCGTTCCCTCATGAACGAGCGAAGAAGTGAACGCTAGATGAACGTGTCGCTAGTATAGACACCGAGCAATAGATGGCGCTGTACGGGAAGCCGCCAATGCATGCTGAAATTCTCACACCACAAACATATCGTTCCGGGTTTTCATTGCTTTTCCACGGGGCTGGATGTGTGCAATGTTTCGCTTTTTGCACCAGTTTTTATTGTATTTTTTACCATCGCTCGGGTGTATAATTTAGTTCCAATGATGCGTTTGTTGTTTTTGTTTAGCTCATTTTCGTGGTTCTCATCGAACACTTTCGCTCCAACCTATCTACTGTGTACATTGTTTTTCAGCTCGTGTAACATGCAAAATTCTGCATCAACTAAGAGATGTAGTAGGAGACAAATTTTAAAGCAAGCTAGATTTGTATCGTTTTTCTGTTACTGTAGCAAAATGGCAAATAGGGAGGTTAGGATCAGTTGAGAGTGAGAATTATGCGTTCGACGGTTTGCAAAGCTCGAAGCAACGCAGCAAAGGAACGTTCGTTACTGCAAAAAAAACAAGCGACGTCGCCACAGACGGGAGTAGAGGAAAACAACGCAAAGGCAATGTGGTTTGTAGGTTATTAAACGTAAAAAAGTATATACAAATAAACTGAACCCAATAGATGGAGGTATAAATATTACTTTGCAGAAGAGCTACACAAATTCTACACCGTAGAGTGGGCTGGGTCGAGAGCGGCAAGCAGTTGTGAACGGGCAAGCAAACAAACGTAGGTAAAACGCAAACAAATCGGTGTACACGGTGCGGCGTGCCGCTAAGAAATGGAAACAAATGACTAACTTAGGTGAAAAGAAATTATTATTCTTTGTTCTCTTTTGTTTAGGTTAGTTTAAGCAATGTGTTTCATAATGCGCCTTTAAAGCGCGGCAGAAACTATCAGCAAACAGATAAATAGAGAGAGGGATAAGGAGAAAGAGAGAACAGAGTGTACTATTACTGTAGGTGTAACCGGGGCAAAGTGATGGACGGAGGGGATGCCAAGAAGGACGTATATATGTTTCGTGAACATAGTAATTACAAGAAGAAACATCCAACCTGTTGTGCTATTACCGCAAATTACCACTAATCATACTAAACCACAAGCAAAAACAAAAACTAAACCTGTTTGAGCGTATTAAAGTTTGTAACTTGCGCCAAACGGGACGCTCTCCATGCTAAATTTCCAAATCCGCCAGCCCCCCGTCGACATAGTGAGCACAAGATCATATGCAAAACTTATACCAATAACTCCAATAAGCAATGCGAAACGAAATAGGTTACAGCAAGGGATGGAAAGTAATTGATAACGAACCTCCACCGGGAGGAGGGTGACCCTATCAACACTTCTTCACGGCACATCGTATGAAACTCATTACCGCGCCCACTATAGCGACCCCACCGGGAACCGGCGAGACGATGGGAGCCGGTCTCCCGAACGTGGGCGAATGTATGTAAATCAAAATCTCAAAGTCTTTATGTTTGTGCATCTCTCCTCTACCCAAAGCGCACGTTTGTCTCCCATATCCAGAAGCGTCGCCTTAGTCGTCCTCGGTGCCACCTTCTCAGTTTCTTGCCCATTCGTGCGTTACAAAACACAGAGACTAGAAAACTTCCCACTCGCATGCTATGTGAATCGATTTTATTGTTGTTCAACGGCAGTCAAAACGTAACGTAAAAATCACACCCGAAAACATACACACGGTGCAAAAATAACCATCCGTATTCCAGACGATACAGGATGAAGAGAAATAATCAAACAGAACACACACACACACACTAAACAAAACCTATGAATGTACGAATGATGATATTCGCTTAGTCTGACATTATAATAGAAGGAAGCGAGCGAATCGGATACGATAATATTAGAACGATGGGTGCACATTGGGTTGACGATAGATAACGCAATGGAAAAGAGAACAGGAAACACTGGCAACCAAAACGAACGCAAGCCGGTGGTGCGGAATGGAAAATGGGACAAATGTGTTAGTAGGAACAAATGTTAAAAACAAAACAATTCAAAACGTGAACGTATTTCCTGCGTACTAGAAGTGATAAGAAATTGTAGCAAATGTAGACAGCGAAGGAGGAAAGTTAAGCTAACGTGATGATAATAGCGGAAGTTGTACGTAAAGAAGCTGGAGGAGGCAACAGTAGCAGCAGCAGCAGCGGCGGCGGCGGCAGCACCATAACACAGAACGAGGAAACGTCGAAAGCACACTGCGCAGTAAGTTTGTGGTGATCTGTGTGCGTGCGGAAATCTGCGGCAATGTGGAGAAAAAGCATAATAAAAGCTGAAGATGTATTGTTAATATAGTGGCGTTCATGCTTTGCCCCCCATGTTCCCATTGGGCAACAGTGAAAGAAACGAATAATCCTGCAGAAAGGTAATTTTGTAGAAGCACACATAAAAAAACGCTTGAAAAAGTTTTGAAAAAAAACTCGCGTGTTTCCGCCCGGGATCGAACCGGGGGCCTTCCGCGTGTTAGGCGGATGTGATAACCACTACACCACGGAAACAGCTGTGAGGACAGTCGTTAAATATACAGTTAAGCCACGTTGTATAGCTATGATCACAACACATTTTCAATGAGAATACTTTCTAAAGTGATATTAATCATAGTTTCTTAAGTTTTGTTTGGAAATTGTGTTCATGTTCTTCTACTATTTTTTGTTGATTGTGTTAAACACAGGTCAAACCTACCTTACTAAAGAAGAAATTTGGTTTTAAATATTATTTCAGCAACGATAACGCAGAGTACAGTCGTAAAGAACATGACATACACCGAAGAAATATGGAAAATTATATGTGCTACATTACAACAATCTTTATTCTCCTCGTTGTGTTAAACAGATATTTATTCATCTAATGCAGTGCCGGGGTACATCGAGTAGAATAGAAATTCAACGTTGTGGATCATGTTTCCATCGTAATGTGTAATCACTTTTGCTAACAATCGTTATAATCTGTAGGAACAGTCAGCCAACGAATCCCAGGATCATTCCTTTATCATGTTATGGATGCATTTCACTGACTCGCGCTGGGTCGCATTGTGCCAGGTACAGTCGTACGGATTATTCGTCATTATTAGTTCGGACACGTTCGGTGATGTGTTGTAAACGTCAAAATATGAAATTGAATTGTTTCGCACTGATACGTACAAACCACTAATCGGAACGGTGGATAGATCAAGCTGGGTAAGTCTGTTGTTATTGATCTCGAGATTTCTTAGCCGTTTTGGATACGTTGGACTGTTCAGTACGATCGACGTGAGCTGGTTCCACGAAAGATCCAACACATTCAACAAATCCATCGCTGCAAACGTATCGATAGCTGCGGTTGATATTCTGTTGTACCCCATGTACACATATGAAACGTTGCCGATACTGTCCATACATTCGGGAATGGATTCAAGCACATTGGCACCTAGCGCAATGCGGTTCAGTATCGGAAGATGCCAGTGGCAGAAACTCAAACACGTCAGATTATTGTTTTCCAACCGTAGGTCTTTCATGGCGCCATTCACGAATGCACCAGAAAGCGAGACAAGCTGGTTGTTCCGTAGATCCAGATATCGCATGTTGGGGTAGGCACGGAAAATACTCATATTCACACTTTGCAGCATGTTTTCCGACAGATACAGGTTCGACGCGTGGCCATTGCACGCTGCACCCGCTTTCACGAACACGTCCTGTATTTTATTTCCACGCAGGTCTAGATATTTCAGCGCCATTTGCTCACAAAACGCTGCCAAATCCACCTCCCGGATATCGGAGTTTTGAATCCGCAGCGTGACGACACTCTTCAGCTGGCCGATGGTGGACGGCACGCCCGCAACATGGCTGTTGATAATGATCAACTCGATTAATGTGTGGTTTTCTTCGAAATCGATCTTATTTAAACTGGTCTGCGCGATCCTCAGTGTTGAGACGGTGCACTGGCGGGAAACGCTGATCCATTTCAGCGTTTCGGAACGCGTGATCACAACCGTTTTCGCGAATGGATCGATGTCCTCGAGAAACACCGTGTCGGCATACTCCACGCGCAGATTTTCGTACACAACGGTGGAAATGTTTGCAGTAAAATAGCGGTACACGAACGAATCTGCACACGATTTTAAATTGAACACCGTGCAGACGTATTTGTTGCACTGTAAACGCAGCGAAGTGTTACATTCTGCGACGCTCACCAGTAGCAGCAGACAGCTAGAACGGAACGGGAGAATAATTGTCCGTTTTCATGTGACGAAAAGTTGATCCAACTCACGTGGCAACGTTGCGCCATTTGCTCATTATAAGACAATTGTTCAATCCTGACTGGCAAACGAGCTGCTCCATAATGGGCAGTCGATTCGAGTATCTCAACGTTTTGTATATTCGTTGTTCAGGGTAATGCAATTTTTGTTAACATCCATTGCCACGAGTTGTATTTCCGTCCCTCCTATTTTATGGTCGTTAAAAACTAGAGCTATAGTATACTTTAACGGCACGTAACATTGCCTTAAAACAAATGTTGTCTTTCAAACAGAACATGAACGATCTCATACATATCATAGAGTTGGTTTTTACTAACAAAACATATTTTTTCGATAACTTTTTAAAGTAATTTGTAACACCGCAAAACATGCTTTATTTTCACTCAAAGGAATTTAAATTTTATGAGCTCTCAAAAATGGCATGGCCTGCTTAGGATTGGCTGGATAGGAACTCCGGAGGGAAAAGGGTTTGATCTGGGGTTGTAAAGAAAGCGATCAAAGTAACCGTGTTTCTATGGAGACTTTTCTCAATTTGGCTGTGTAGAAAATCTTCTGCATTGATTTATTCAGGTGATTGTGTGTCGTAATTAAAATAAATTATTCGAATCTGCTCCCAACAGCTAAAAACACAAACTTACAGCATTTTTTCATCCATTCATGAACAGTTCGCAGAGTTGAATGAATTTGTCCCACTCAATCTTGCAATCGTTAGAGCCTTTCATGAAGTGGTTATTATGTGTAGTTCAAAGATCGAACTGGAAAAAGTCAATACAATTCCATCATTGTAAATATTCAATCTCACTCGATAAACAGAGTACAGAAGCCGTGCTTGGAAAAAGACATTTCATGAACGTGTGGAAGGATTTCATTATTGAGTGTTACGAATTCATGTAACTCTGGGATGTGTTCAAGAATGGATGAAAAGTGCAGTATGTGTGTTGAACTATTCAATTGTCACGAATAAGTACTTAAGAGTTGGGCAAAGGGGAACCAGCAGTGATCACCTAGCATTGCGATAGCCTGCCATCACTGCTACAACATTAGTCCGCATCTCCAACAAGCTAAGCCCTTTGGAAGAAGATGTGTTGAAAATCTTTTTTAAAACTACATATCCTACATTTAAAACTATGTATCCTTAGGAATAATGCTGTTTCCAATTGATGCATTTATGCAATAGCTGATAGACAATTTAAAAAGTCATTTTTACACATTAAAAAAGATGCGAACATTCGGTGCCTCTCTCGAAACAAGAACATTACACTCTTCTTCTTGAGAGAAGATTCCGGAAGCTATTATACGTGTGAAGAAATATCGATATCTTTACGACACTCTTCGTAGTTACTTCAAGAACATCCTGTGGTCTCACAGTGTTCTTTTATCGGACTAGATATTTCGTGTTATAATGCGTTATAATGTGACAGCTTGCTATATGCGCTACTCTCAACAGGTACGAAGATCATCACGAACGTTGAGGACATTGTTTTCACAGTGACCGCACCAACCCCTCAAAAGGTTACTACGAATACAAGGCCTCATCGCAACTTCATCGCTTGAAAATCGCAACAGACAATGTAACGGAGCTACAGCCATCAGAAATTGTAGCACAACAAACAGAAGGTTAAAGTTTGGCCGAGAAATGTGCGCCAACGTTTCGTGAGGATATTCAAATACTTTGTACTATTTCTTCATGATCGTATCAACTGGAATATAATTGCTGTACGGTGCTGTTAATTTATTGAAGCTGAGGATGGCTGGCACTATGAGTGAAAAGAAGGTCCCTGGAGAAGGTATTGAAAGCAAAGTTGTTTGCTGCTGTCATCTCTACCAGCTAACGTTACGCAACCGTGAGTTTTCCCATCTGCACTGCTCTGTTTCTGTTGTGCGATCGCTGGCATAGTTCCTTTATGTCTACTTCAGGTACTTCAGGAGAGTTGTAGGATGGACGTGAAACTTTAGCAAGGAAAAAAGAACTGCAACGTTTGGACCATTGGCACTTAGAGTGGTATGCCGTTTTGAACTCATCGTTTAATTTTAGCATGAACGGAGAGGTAGTAACACTTCTTTCGGTCACAGGTATTTTCCGGCTGTGGTTTCCGCAAAGAAGATCTTTCTGTGATGAAATTTAAGAACACTTCTTTTTGCAATAATGAACTCGTAGAAATGATTAACAGACGATCCTATTATTCAGCTGACGACAAAGACGTATGCTGTCGCCGTCGGTACGGGCATGTTGAAGAATTTGCAGGTTTCGAGTGTGGTCCAACGGTTTACCTACAGTGTTTGCCATATTCTCCAGAATGAGTGAAATCTGTGACGTAGATTCCGGATGAACTGGTGAAGTTATTGCATGAAGTAGTACGCAAAATGGTGTAACTCTCATGTGCTCCTCCGTTTCTCGCAATGCGCAACCCCATATCCGAACCGGATTTTGGCTCGTTCAATATAAGAAAATTGGCACTGTGATCTTTGTCTATGCGAATGAATAATAACAAGAGTAATGCCAATCTAAGCGAGAGTTATTTTGACGTTCGTCTCTTACACGCCACTGCAATTACTGGCTGACATTTGAAAGTTATCTGAGCTCTGTTGAGACACTTCAGCCTGTAGGAGTCATTCAAAGTCCTACATCTGAGGAGCGTTGACGCCTTATATATAAATCTTCTGATAGTTTCTTTACGCTATAACGATTCTTTACGAACACAAATAGCACCTTCCACTCCATCGCAGTCGATACCTGATTTGGTTGGATGCAAACAGATCGAGGTAGACAAACACTCAGCGCAGCAGATATCTTCCGTTCAGAGCACAGTTGCCTATATAGCCGTTGGCACACATACCATACCGTCACCCGTGCAGGTTGCTTTCACAACGATCCGGCACGGTCAGCGCGAAATGAGTCACCGGGGAACACGGCGCGGAATTCACGGAACTCCTCAGCGCCAAACTACCTGGGTGTGACGGCAGGGCGATTTAAAGAACCAGCTTCCACCACCAGATGATCACGCGACGAACGCACCCCATGACGTCACGAACTTATGCTAACCGCATAGCGAAGTATTCCACGTATCTCGCCTCCGATGGAGCACGACCCGCGGGGCACCACAAACAACAGAACGGCGAGAATCCCGCGCGACAAGTTCGTTCGTCCGTCCGGCGTCGTCGTCGGGTGGTTGTTTGGTCAAATGGATCGGTGAAGTCGACGCGTGCGGACGCGCGAACATATCGCATCGAAGCAGGCTCCGTGTAGCTAGCGCAGTGAAAAGTGGAAGTGTAGACACAGGGTGCCTTCGACCATCGCCGCCGCAATCATCATCATCGTCATCATCATCATATCAGACAGTTGTTGCTTGTGGGGAGAGTGTTTGGAGCGAAACAGGGCGCTATCTCGCAGGCTGTTTGCGTTATCCGACGGGCAAAGTGTTTCTTATCGTGGCCTGTGCGAACGTGGTTTTTTCTTGCTTAAGCCACCCGTATGAGTTCACAGTGTACGTTAGAAGTGCAGTTTGAGTAAAGGTGTGGTTCCCGGTGTGCATAGGTCCCATTTCGGTGCGTGCCTCAAATGAGTGCAAAAAGTGAGTAAAGTCCGCCAAAGCCGTCATTTAACTATAAGGTGGATCTAAGGATGATAGCTGCAATATCGTTGGCGATGTTGGTTGGCAGCCTTCTCTTCGCACGTAGTTGCCGTAGCGTACGCTAAGTCTCATCCATCTTCGTCCGAATATCCCAAATGTGAAACGTGCGTACTTCACCCAGGATAGCAACCAAAAGCCGGTTATATGAATCCGGGTTAGGTTTTTGTTGTTGTTGTTGTTGTCCGAGTGCCAGTTTCTTTTTGTTTTGTGAAGTTGCTGCTACGCAAGCAGTCGTTCCACGTGACTCATCGAAATTACCGGAGGTCCGAACCGATCGTTCGAACCTGCCCTGCTCATCCCGATACGCGCTTCGAAGGCAAAAAACAGTGCGACATTGGCCCCCGGTATTCGTTGCGCTTGCGTGATTCACCTACCGTGTCAAACCATGACGACGTCGAACCGGGCGCACGCTTTGAAAATCCGGCCCAGTTGTTTTTCCCTTCATGGCAGCGACGGCGTGATAGTTCAATTAGGGCAATGGAACGAAGCGTTCAAAAACAAATTACCGCTGGACTGGACGGTGTGCGCGACAAAATCGAAGCAACCCAGCAATCTGTCGCGGCCAACCAACCCCCTAACGAATTGAGCTGTCATCCGTGGCCGTGTAAAAACGCAAGCAAATGTCAAACGGCCGCTGAAAGCCCAACTCTAAATCCGACCCCGTCTACTAAGACCGTCTGACGCTGCGACTCGGGATTTAAAAAACTTACTCGCCTGAGCAATGGCTTTGGGAGTTAATGAAATGTTTTTGTATTCTTCTTCTTCGCAGCGATGTGAAACGGGACCGCGCGTTTGTCCGTGTGCTAAGAGGTTGAACACAAATCGACGACTCAACGAAACATCCATTCGGGCCATCATTTAGCGCTTCACAGTGCAGGCAGTGAGCTTAACGAAACGTGCGCTCAAGTCAACGAAAACGGTGCCACAAAGCGACAAACGGCGAACGGTGATGACATCCCCGCAGAGGATGGTGCCCGGTGTGGGGGTGTGGGTTTCGCTGGCGGGCCTGCTGTGCCTGTCCGGTAGCTGGGCGTTCAACCTATCCCCGGTGCCGAACTACGTGTTCCGGGAGCCCAACCTTCAGCTGCATATGGAAAAAGTTCGAAGTTCGTACTTTGGATTTGCGCTCAATCTGCGCCCCGGCGGGTAAGTTTCGAGCCAGCGGTGAAAGTGGTGATGCTCACAACGATACCGTCAACTTCAGCCCAAGCAGGGTCGCTCCCATTGAAGGGGGGATGTCTTTGTTTGTCTCAAGTACACGGGGTGTCGTGTAGCGCAATTGTTCCGTGTCGCTTAAAATAACGCATTGCAAAGTTCTCCGCAACGCGAATCAATAAGTACTGCACCAGCACGCACACGAAGGTTGTCTGGCGAAGAGATAACTCGATATGGTGGATCAATGCGATATGGACAGGATGTGTTTTTAAACATAATACATCATCTTCCGAACACCTAGTCAATGCTGAAATTAGTTATTTCTGCAAATCGATTGTACAACATGTATGTGTACATTCTACAGTTTACGCCTTTATGGGCGCTAACTTATTTCCAAAACCAAGTCCCTTTCCTGCAGGTCAGTAATCTGCATTGGGTTTTCGCTTATTCACCGCACCAGCTATTCCTGCAACCAAACCTTCGCGTGCAGTGTGACTAACCGCTTCACGAGCCAGTATGACCATCATTCGCTGAATCATAACGGCAGGAAGCTGATCGTGCCTACTGCAAACATCACACTTGCTGTCCGAAGGGAGTTTGTCGGCATGCCCGTCGGCACCTTTGCTCTCATTCCATTGGATACCGTAACTCGCCAGGGATAGCTGTCACGCCAGTTGAGACAAACTTATTAGCGTAAAATAATTACTCACCAAACCGAACTATGGTATGGTTCTGAAGGTAGAAATTAAAAACGCCACGCCTGTGTTCCAGCATGGAACATGCACCAAATAGCAATCCTACCTTAGCAACGTTAAAGTGCTAATTGTTTTGCTATCTTTGATATCTTTCGCAAATTTACAACATTTTTGTAAAAACTAGAAACAACGGCGGGACGAACTTAATTGATTCTTTTTTATAAGTTCAATTACAATCCAGCAAGGTTATGTCTCACGGCTTACTAGATCGGTAAGGTTCCATAAGTGATAAAATCGTTAAAACGTAAAATGGTTTTATCCACAATCTCCGTCAAGTGATGGCCCCACTCAGACAAAAATACCGCCATAAAATTTGAAAGCAACTTTTGGGTCATTTTCCTAGATTTTGAAACCATATTATCGAAGGATCTTTCCAATAGACTAGTTGAGAGTTTCAGAACTATCGCCCAATGCATATTAGCCGCAGGGGTCCTTTTTGATGGGGACAAAGTTTGGTCGATGAACTTGTAACTAATATCACACCCATAAACCTTATCTACTCCGCAGAGTGATCGTCGGTGCACCGAGAGCTCAGTCGGACTTGGCCGCACAGCGCAAGGTTAACGAAACTGGCGCCATCTATCGGTGCCACTTCCCGGACGGCAAATGTGCGCCTTATTACTTCGACAAAGTGGGCAACACCAAGGCGGAACAATCGGACTTTGCGTACAACTCGGAGAAGAAAGACTACCAGATGCTGGGCGCGGCCATGGACGGACACGGGACCGATGGCGACAGGTTTGTGGTTTGTGCCCCGAAAACAGTCAGCGAACTGGTCGATTACTACCTGTTGCACGGTATCTGCTACGTCACCGACGGCACGGAGCAGTCGGAGGAACCGAAGGACATCAAGAAGATTATACCGCTGCGCGCCAAGGGTTAGTTCGCGATGCCACACCTGGAACGATCGTTGACTAACGATTTTTCCTTTCACCATTCTTCACTTTGTTTCCAGACAAACAACTGCACAAAAATGCATACGGCCAGTACTACAACTACATGTACGGCGAGCAGGGCATCAGCGTGCACGTCACCGATGACGGCGAGGAGATACTGATCGGAGCACCGGGTGTGTTTAACTGGCGTGGTACGGTGGTGCGCTATCGGCGCAGTGTTAGCGAGGACATGGGAGGCCTTAGTCGCCGCGATAGTTGGGCCACTCAACAACGTCCGACCAATCGGCACCGGCGCCAGATCATCCAGTACGTCAGCGATGTGCCGAACCCGTATTTCAGTCCCATTAAGGATGATTCCTATTTTGGGTATGCCGTAAGCTCGGGCCGCTTCCTGGGTGACCAGAAGACCCTTTACGTGGCCAGTGCCCCGCAGTCGAAGGGTCAGATGGGCGAGGTGTTCATATTCGACATCATCAATGCGGATCTGTTCGCGGAAACACAGATCAAGGTGCACTTCACCTTCCCGGGGCAGCAGCAGGGTGAATACTTCGGTTACGCGCTGCTCGCCGACGACTTCAATGGTGACGGCTTTCCCGATCTCGCCATCTCGGCCCCGATGCACAGCCGCTCGGGTGATCACGATAGTGGCGTTGTGTACATCTTCTGGAACGAAGGTCAGCTGAACTTCCAGCAGCAAGCGAAGCTTTCTACCGGCGCTGACAATGCCGGACGGTTCGGCACGAGCCTTGGGAAGATTGGCGACATCAATATGGACGGCTATAATGGTAGGTTGGCGTTGGGGTTTGCTTCCAATAGAACCTGCTTGCGAAAGGGTCAATCATACTCTATTTCCCTTCCGTTGCAGACATAGCGGTAGGGGCTCCGTTCGAGGATAATGGTGCGGTGTACATATTCCTCGGATCGGTGAATGGATTGCAGTCCAAACCGAGCCAACGCCTGACAGCTCCACCCAACGAGTTGTTATCTCCTCAGTCCATGTTTGGTTTTGCGCTCTCCCGTGGAAGCGATATCGATTCGAACGGTTACAACGATCTGGCAGTCGGATCGCCACACGACGAGAAAGTGTACGTGTACCGGACGTACCCGGTGGTACGCATCGAAACGGAAGTGACATCGTCCAAGCGGGAGCTGACACTCGAGGACACATCATTCGAGTTGTCAATCTGCATGAACGCGAACTTCAACGCCGGGCAGTCATTCAACGTGCAGCTCAACTACGAACTTAGCGTGGATGCTCAAGTTGGGCGAGTCGCACTCGCCGGAACAGGCGGTAGTAAACGCAACGAGACCATCACCGTGTCCGGCAAGAACGAGTGCCGACAGATTGCAGTGCAGGTGAAGGCCACGGCCGCCAGCATTTACAAACCGATTATGGTCGAGCTTTCGTACGAGCTAGTCCGGCAGCTGCCAGTGAGCGCCGACGCCGGATTCTGCACCGACTGTGCACTGCTCGATCCGGCCGTCCCGAACCGGTTGATTCAAAAGATTTCCTTCAAGACGGGATGCCAGGGAGAGGTGTGCGTATCGGATCTGAGGCTTTCCGCCCGGTGGTTGGACATATCGCCGGAGTACGTGCTCGGCAGCTCGAAGAAGGCATCGCTGGAGTTCGAAGTGTACAACGCCGGCGAAAATGCGTACTTGCCGCAGCTGAACGTGACGCTCACGCCAGCCCGGCTGACGCTGGCTAGGTTGACCTCCGAGTGCCGCCAAACGATAACAGCCGAGGGCGTGAACGTAATGTGCGATCTAAACAATGGCTTGCCGCTGAAATCTTCGTACATCTCGCGGTACACACTGATCCTAGACATGACCAAGCTGGAGGGTACCAGTGCAGAGATTAGGGCCGAGGCGCTGAGCTCTAGCGAAGAATCGGTGCAAGAGGACAATTTCCTCGAGCAGGTGCTTACGCTGAAAGAGTTTAGTGACATCGAAATCATAGGGTAAGTGTGGCAGCGTACTTGGTTTCGGACGAAAGGTGTTTGAAATGTTTCTGTTTTCCTGCCTCGTTTAGAAAAACATCTGTGTCGGAAGTGTTCCTGGAACAGCAGAGTGGCCTACAGAACATCACGTACGAGATTCAAGTGCACAGTAACGGGCCAAGCACCTTCCGCCGGTTGGCTTTTGCGCTGGATGTGCCACTCGTGTACCACAAGCCAAGCTCCGGACGTTCGTTCAAGATCATCAACTTCAACGACATCACAGTGGCGGGCATGTACAACTACAAAACGCTCGACTTCACCTGGACCCAGAACGATACCATCCTGCTGCCGAATCCGATCGAGCACGACTCTTTTTTGCCGCCGACCGTCGACGTAGAGGAGCTCCACCGACTGCCGAGCGACTTCGAGCTTCTGGCGGCGGGCGTTGGCGGAATGGGTGGCTTTGCGAATGAAAACCAACCGGCGGGTAGCTACGATCAAGATTCGATGACCATGCACCGACGTCGCCGGCGTCACGTTCGTTCGCTGGAACCCACGTTCAATCCGTACACGGGCCGGCTCGCGCAACATTCGCGCGCGCGCCGAAGCCTGTCCAAGGTGAACGATGCGACCGTGCGGGGTCTTCCCGGCAATCGGACGCTGTTCTTCAGCTGCGCTGAGCACGGGGAGTCTTTCATCGAATGTGCACGGCTAAACATCGCGGTGGACATCTTCCGACCGACCAACGTTCCGATCGTGATAACGCTAAACTTCCAGCTCGATCTGGATGCAATCGGCGAGGCGTTCCTGGAGCGCGAAGACATCTTTGCGCTCGAGATGCTTGCCGACGTGCAGAAGGAAGGTGATCCGGAAGGGGCCACGTTCAAGCTGGTGCGTAGCAATCCGTTCACCGTGGTGTATCGGTATTCCGACGCCAGTACCCCTATCTGGGTGTACATCGTGTCGGCGCTCGGCGGTCTTCTGCTGCTCGTTGCGATCTCGTACGGTCTGTATCGGGCCGGATTCTTTAAACGTGCCACCAAGGAGGAGATGGAAAAACTGCACCGGGAGGTAAGTTAGTGTATGTTTGGGTGTTAAGACCCACTGCCACTGGTGCTAATGCCGTACCTTTCTCTACTTTAGAGCACCCGTTTAAACCAACCGGAACCTGCGGCTCAATCGCCAGCAGAACCTAGCACAGAACTGAACTGAAACCCTGTACAGCGGACGCCGGACGATGGTTGCAGTTTTTGACACCAAATTTTGATAACAGTATAGTAGCTAAGCTTAAGCTCCTGCAGGGTAGGATGGCATTTCCATTTAGTATATGCAAAGGTAGACGCTTTATATGCGTTGTTTAGTTCTCATCAACAATGGATAACTGCCTCAGTAGTTAAAGTTACCATAGTTTAGGCTTGCACAATCGATAAGACTCGCCATATTTGTTTTACCGTGCCAAGTTCGTCCATTGGTTTAAGTAATAGTTTCACGTAAAAAGGAATGAACAATTTAAGGGATGATTTAAGATAAAAGTCGTCTTAAAACATATTCCGATAGGTCGTCAAAATTATAGCAGAATTTATAGGAATACTTAAATGTGTGAAAATTCACCATAAGAACATACTTTTAGTTATTGAACATCGTTAAATCTACATTAAACGGTTCGTCATACTACCTTCTAGTCAGAAAATTTTACAATTTTCAAATGACATTAAAACTTCCGAAGCATTACATTGAAGCACATTACCCAACTGTAATTATGAAGGTATCGAAGATAGCACCGCAACATCACTACCTCATTGAAATGATTTTCGTCGCTAGTATGGATACGATTTAACAGGCGGCTGGAGGTTCAAACACAATACTACAAGTGGGAGTAGTAAAGTGAAGGCGTACTTTATACATTCATACTTTAGCGGTTGTATTTTATAGTTAAGTTTTGATATTCAATCGGAAAGAGTGTGTTACAAGGGAGTTCTTGCAAATCCTGGTCACGCTGAAAAGACTGATCGTCATCACTATCAGATAAATGGTCGTCGCCATCATTATCGTGGACAAAAGAACAAATATAATTCCAACGGTCAACAGTAATCAGCAATTGAAGAACGCACACCAGTATGTTAATAATAAATACCTTTTATTTGCATTTCTCTGTCTGATTCTATACTCATTAGGTTACTGTCTTTTCATTACTGGGTTTGTTCGCTTCGTAGGCTACATATTTGTGGATGTTGTATCTGTATATGCTATCGTACCAATTTCATGAGTGCTTGTTGCTTCCAGAAGAATCTATCATAACAAATCTTCCCCTGGAAGAGTGACATCTGTGCGCCGACATAGAGATGGTAGACGTTGGTGTATTGATATTACTGCTATTGTTGCTGTTACCGTCCCTTCTGCATATGAGGTTTGATTGCCTTATCATCTCTTATCTGGAGTGTTAACCTATTGCTGCGTTTCCGGCGAAGTGCGTCTGTTCTATTGCCCGTCACGTCCTACAACTAGCTAGAATGTAATGCTTCTGTACTGTAGTATTGTTCTCTGCCGGATTTCCAGCATACTAGAGTATGAGAGTGCGTGGTGATGAGTTGAGTATACGTTTGCATGTGGGTTTTGCGTTTGCGTTGCGTTTGAGTATGTTGAGGCGTCTACTTGGAGCTAATGGAAGAATTGTTTAATTACGGCGTCTATTGCCACTTGGTTTTTTATTCCCTTGCCAGCGGGATTAATGTTTCGTTACGATTCTATCTGTGTATTGGTGTATATATGAGTATACATATTTTCCCCCTTTACTAAACTACATCTAATGTCGCGTTTCTCTATACTGTTCCACTTCATTGTTGCGCCTTCATGATTTACGTTTTTATCTCTTCAATGTATGGAAATTATTCTAACATATTTTGAATAAGATTCTAATATATTTTGAATAAAAATTGCACACACACAATGCGACACGTGCGTATCAACTGCGTTGTGACGAGTTTTATTGTTTGTTTTTCTCATGTCGTCAATTCTCTCGCGGCCACCATTCGCGAATCAACCTACAGTCGTTGGAGCTTAAACTCATCGAATAGGAATTAAGCTGATTCAAGGTGTATATATTGACACATCCTCCTGGGTTGTTTCTCTTGAGAACGCATGACCAGCTTGTATCCCCATCGATCAAACCGCTAGCGTCATATATAGCCTCATTTTCTAAATCGTTTGTCTCTAGCACACTAAAACATCCAGTGTTTAAAGGCCATTCTTGGAAAAAATGGAAATTTAACAACGCCCAAAGCATGGAATTAAAACATTATCTTTCATTACCTAATATGACCTACCGCAGAAAATGGAATATGATCAGCAAGTGTGTGCTGCTCACAGTATCCCCAACAATATAAAATTTTCATCCAACTCTTTCGAAACTTAGCATGTCCTATGCACCCTCACTCTCCTAATAGTCTCACTGGCATTATTTAACACTCCTTTCCTTATCCTGTTCTATTCATTTTCTTGCATATTTTCTAAATCTTACGCAATGTATACAAACACATTTGTGCTGCTCATAAATTTTCAACTGTAATTTGTATCGTATTTTGGCTACACTCAGTATATTGCAATGTCTTCTGTAAAACTGTTTTGTTTCGTAATCGGCTACACTAATCAAATAATAAAAAAAATGTCAAATTAACATTCATCGCGATAGTGACCAACAAAAAACTTTGTCTCTGCACTCCGTCAGACTCTTCTCGTGAAACGCCGAAGATAGCATTAGTCAGTGTCCAGAGAGGGGGTATAGACAGGCCAGAGGCTAGAGTCGTGTTATTCAAAACATTGGCAAAACTGGTTATACGCCGACGTGCACGGTTCGAACCGCCAGTCATCATAAACTGCGTTCAAGGTTTTTGTGGGCCAGACAGTGTCGAAGGACGCCAGACAACATTCATCTAGACTACAGGGTAGACGGACTACGCGTTTTCACGCCAGGTGCCTATTTTGATTACCATTTATCAACCGATCGATGATCGTGAATATATTCGTCCGGTTAATTCGACATCGTCTGTTCATCCCCTCCGTTTTGTTAGCTTTGCAGCTTAGTTACTCAGCGTTGGGCGTACGTAAATTTAAATCTATAAAAGAGCATCTTCAAGAAAGGTCTTTTTGGGGCATCATTAACAATAACATTAACTAATTTTGACTGGTGTCGCACAAGGAATGGAACGAATAACTACACTCACTTTTTCTAGGTAAAAATAGTAGATGGCCAACATTAAAAAGTGATCAATTTCTTAACCTTTACCGAAGGAAACAAGGAAAACTAGGCAACGATAAAAACTCTCCCTATTTATCTATCTCTCTCTCTCTCTATCTCTTTTCCTCTTGCTCATCCCCTTACAAGTATACGTTTGTTCCTTCGAATTCCAGGATGCATTTTGTTAAATTTGCTACCAACCCTACACTAAACGAAACATTAACTGTAACATTGTGAAAACCGTCGACTTCACATCACATTCCGCACTGTAACAGCGCCGGCATGTGCTCTAGTTAAGGATCAGAGATCTTCACCTTCTATCTTTACCTCGGGTGTGATGTCTATAATAGGATGCTCATCTCCGCTGGCGGCACCGGATAAATCGTACTCCTCTGCGTCGCTGCTGTCCTGCTGGGAGGAAGAGTGATGCTGCTGCAACTGCCGGCCACCGTTCAGCAGCTGCAGTTGATGGTGGTGCTGCAGTTGCTGCTGCAGAGTAGCGTGATGCGATCGCTGCTGCTGCTGCAAATGATGCTGGGCAAGCGCGTGGACGGCGTACGTATTGAAGTTTTCCTGGCTGCCAAACACCGAATGGTAGCTCAGGTCGAAGCCGTCCCCTCCATCATTGCCACCGTCTTCGATGGCACTCTGGTTCGCATGGAATTGATTCCAGAGGGAATGGTTCGCGTCACTCGTACGGCCACCGCCGGCTGCACTGTTCGTATCGTTCGACGAGGCACTCATCTGTATTCCGTAGTCACTGTAGTCAATCCACTCGTTCGATCCCAAACTACCGCTGGTTCCGTTGTGTGCCCCATTTAGCGACCCATTCATGCTACTGCCACCGATCGCGCTGCCATTCAACAACGATGACCCGCCAACGATACCGTTAATACTGCCATGGCCTGAACGGGCCATAATTTCAGCCGCATTTGCGAGCATACCGTTACCGAAAATGGTACCACTGCCACCAACGCCGGCACCGAAGGGAAACACCAGTTCGTTCTTTTTTCTGCGCCGTCGTCGGCGCGGTTCACCCTCGGGACGTATTTCATGCACGTGCTGACCCCGGAACTGATCGACGGTTCCATCGGCGTTCAGGTAGACGGCCGCGTGGCAGCTACGTATCGCCGAGCAGCGCCACACCTTGCGCCCGTCCTTGCGCACGTAGTGCAAGAAGTAGCGACAGTTCTGGAACACGAGCACATCACGATTCTTCCAGTTCTTCACGATCTTATAGTCGCGCGTACCGATCAATTCATCCGCACTCGCCTGAAGATGCTGCTGCTGCTGCTGCTGTGAATGATGATACTTATCCGGTCCGAGTAGATAGTCACCCTGCTCATGGTTGTGCGGTTGTTGGTTCGTCTGAATGACTACTCCGTTCAAGTCCGTGTAGAGCGATGCGTGGCACTGGTTTTTCTTAGCGTCGAAGTTGAAACAGCGGAAGAACGCACTCTGCTCCGTCGGATGACGGGAAATAAAGCGGAACTGGAACCCATCGTAAAGGATGATCTTGGGCAGTATACATTCGCCACTCGTTCTTGCCTGACGACCGCCCGACACACTAGGCCCGTCACCCTGTCCATTATCATCATCGTCATCCGACTTTAGCTCGATTGACTCGATCATGACAGGCTGCCGGGAACTAAGTTTCACATCTGGCGCAGTTACCTCTCCCGCTTCCCAGCTGTCGGCGGTCGGATGGTTATGACTAAAGTCTTCCGCTACCTGCAGTGTTTTGTTCGGCAGCAACAGAACGGTCGCCCTGCATCCGGACACCGCCGAACACCGGAACACGATCTTGCCATCCTTACGCGAGTAGTCCAAATAGAAACGACCGTTACGATACAGCACCAGATCGCGCCCCTTCGAGTTCTTCGTCAGAATGAAGTCCGTCGTTCCGATCTCCTCGGCTGGCATGCGAACTTTGGGCAGTTCCTCATCGATCTGGCCACCGGCTACCTCTGGCCACACCGTCGGTATAGGGTGATTGTGTTCGTGGTTGCGCGTGCTGACTAGCTCGTATGTGTCCTCTTTCGTGTGGAACGAAACCGGACACTTGGTCTCCAGTCGCATCGCGCACCGCCAATAGATTGTTCCTTCGCGTTTGCGTGTCGCGAACCGAAACCGATGACCCAAGTGCGTGATGTAGCGGTGATACGCACCACCACCACCTGTTGCACTGCCGTCTAGCCCCATTGCCAGCTGGTGGTCCCCACCCGCGACGGACCCATCAGGCAGCAGCTTCGCATGGCCCAGGACCGACGAGTGGCTTATGATCTTCTTAGGTGGCGAATGATTATGATCGACAAGCTTGGCAAAATTGATGGAACCATCCGGGAAGAGGTGAACTGAACCGCGGCACAAGCGGTGCGACGAACAGCGCCACACCTGTCCACCGCTTTTCTTCTTGTAGTCCTCGAAGTACCGCCACCCAAGGTAGATCATGATCTCTTTGTTCTTGTAGTTCTTGATTATCCGATACCCGTTTCGCCGGGCTACCTCCGGGTCCTTGCTGAGCGGTTCCGTCCCGGCCGAGGTGCCTCCGCCCAGGTTGTTCTTCCAATCCGCCGCATCCACCATGCCTAGTTTGCCACTTTCGCCAACAGCAGCAGCACCACCACCACCACCGTCGGATGGCAGCTTCATTGGGCTCGTTATCAAGCTATCCTTCGTGATGTACCTATCGATGTCCATGACGGGCGGATGCGTGTGGATGAAGTTTTTCGCCTCCTGGATCGTGCTATTTGGCAGCAGGAACGCTCCGGCAGGACAATTCTTGAACATGGTGCACCGATACGATCGGCGCCCGTTCTTCGACTCGTACTGGAAGTAGTACCGGTAGCCTTTGTAGATGAGAAACTCGCGTTTCTGTCCGCTCTTGACCAGCTTGAAATCGGTGGAACCCTCCGTCGGTTCTCCCTTCACCGGTAGCCTAATCTCGCACAGCATTGCGTTCTCGTGCGGTTCCGATGGGTCCGGTGGTTCGTGGTTGTGCGGTTGATCATTCACGTTGAGAAATTCGAGGTTGCGCTTGGTCTGTATCGATGCCAGACAGTCCTTATCGTGGCGCAGGACACACCGCCAGTAGAAGCTACCCTCGGGCCGCGCATGGCAGTACTTGTAACGGTAGCCCTCGTACACGATAATCTTCTGCGGGCGGCGTCGTTTGTCGTCTTCCTCCGCCATGCCGCCACCACTCACCCGACCACTCCGATCTCCGCCATCTTCCAGCGGCAACTCCATCTCGTAGTCGACGTTCTCCTCCTTGCAAACCTTCGCGATACGACCGTCCGTGTGCAGAAATACTGTATCCGTACAGGGACGACCCTCATCCCCGAGAGCAGCAGCGTCTCCACCGACGACGCTCGTACACCGGTACACCCTCACGCCGTCCTTGCGCGTCATAATCAGTCCGTGGGTGTGTCCAGCGAACAGGAGCATCTCCGTTCCATCGTTGGCCGTCTGCAACTCGTAGTTTCTGCGTCCATCATTTCGTGCCGCCGTTCCGCCACTGTCCGCCGCAACCTTTCTAGCGCGCTCCTGTTCTGCCGCATCGGTCCGTGATGCGTTAACAGCCGCGGCAGCCATCAAAGCAGCCGCTGCCGCAACCCGACGCTGCGTGAGCTCCACCTGACGCTGGCGCAACAACTGCTGTTGCTGCTGATGTCGCAGTAAACGCTGCTGCTGTAGCTGGTGCTGCTGTTGCTGTTGGAGCAGTAACTGTTGCTGCAGTTGTTCCGCTTCGACCGGATCGGGCTGAATCGTTTCGTACTTGCTGTCCGCATCCGGTTCCGTCGGTGGATGCGTGTGCGACAGCTCGTTCGTTTTGAACAACCGACCGGCGTAGCTGCATATCTTCACCGGACACCCGGTGACGCTGCACGCCCAGTACCATTTCGGTAGCCCACTGACCGATTTGTTGCGCCGCAGGAAGCGATTGTCGTCGAATATAATGTTGTACGAGTTGAAGCGCGCCTTCACGACCTTGAAATGCGTCGATCCTCCATCCTAAAACGAAAGGAACGTTAGAGTGAGGAACGTTAGTGTGTGTGTGTAAGACGGCTGGGGGGGACACATACCCGGTCGTAGTGTGGATTCGGTGCACCTGCGTTGTAGATCAACTCTCGCAAACCATCGTCCAGAAACTTTTGTACCTTCTTCGTCGGTTCGATCAACCCGCTAAGCCGACGGGCGGCGGCAGCGGTGTTGTTGCCACTTTGGGGTGAACTTGCCGCAGCCATTGCCACCGGGCCGACCGATCCATCGGGTTGTAGCCGCGCATTCACCAGCCCGTTCAGCCGTTGCAACTGCTGATAAACTGCCTCTCCATGGGGATACGGCAGCATGCTGTTGCCGCCACCGGCGGCCATGGACAACATCTCGGCCACGAACCGCTGCGGACGTCCCCGCTTGCCGGTGATGTTCGAATAGTCGGTGATCTTCAACGTCCGCAAGCCTGACGAACCGGGCTGCGGTGCGAATTCGGTCGTTTTCCAACCCCGCTCGAACGGATGCCCAATCGCTGACCCATCGTCCGTGCCGTTGGCAATGAAACCTTCGCCGTCGGAGCTGACATCGTTGTCGCCACCGTGGCTATCACCCGTTCCCTCGTCGATCTGCGTTTCCTGCGCCAGGAACTGATTTGGATTGAAGTACTCGTCATCATCTTCGTCCTGTTCTTCGAGCGGCTGCTGTCTGTGGTGTATTTCTTCCTCATCTCCGCCGTCCGGGTCGTCATCGGTCGCTTCCTGCTTTATTCGATATGGTCCAAGCTTTTCCCGCTGGGCCACTTCCTCGTCGTTCACTTCGTCGTCCGCGGTGCCATTTTGTGGCTTCTTTTCGCTAACACAATCGCCGTCATCATGGCCGTGAAGCCCCGTTCGGTGTCGCTTGCGGTCCAACTTTTCCTCATCCTGGTCGTTGTCATAGACACCATTCCGTGACAACCGTCGTCGCTTACTGCTATGCGTATGGATCAGCTGATTGGGAGAGCCAGGGTCGGCCGCCAGGCCCAGACCAGCGAAGAAACTGACGCGCTTCTTGCGTAGCAACCGATCGTTCTCCACGCACTTGGATTTGTACTTGAAGAAGGCCTCAATACTGACGATGCAGTTCGCGCATATGTTTGCATCATGATCATCGCGAAGACTTAGCTGCAATGTTGTGCATTCACAGCAGGCGACGGCCAGGCAAGCCCACCACAAGTACCAGCACGACAACCGGTACGATAGATAGAGAAAAGAAATGAGAAAAAGAAAAAATAAAGATTATAAATCTCGTATGCTTCATTCTTTCTTTTTGTTCAGTCCACTTCCTTTCTGAACATTTAGGGATGTTTTCTTTTTCTCTATTTGGCTGCTAGACTTTGTTGGGTTTTCGAAATCGTTTGCATAGTGATAAAACTGGTTACACCCTTCAAAAATACACACGAAAACACACATGTGACGCCGCAGGAATGGTATGGCCAACCAGCCAAAAGGCGATAAATTTGGAGTGCTCGCCTTTTACAGATTGTCAATCAGAATAGCATGGAGGAAGAAGCAAAACCGGCAGGCACGGGGTGGACGATCGAAGGGAACGGAAGGAAAACGGAACGCAGGCGAGGGATATTGTAAGATTTCATTCCAAAGATAAGGGAACTACCACCACCACCGGGTCTATCAGCGACGTACCGTGATGGATGGTACAGCACAATAAAAAGGATGGGAAAAAGTACAAAAAAGTACGTATATATGTTTGAAAAAATGAGCCAGCGAAAATATCTCGTCATACTGGCAGCGGCAAGCTGCGCCGGCTGCCGATAAGTAACCTGTTAGCAATGGGCTGTCGCCCCGGCTGGATGGATCGCAGCTCCACGAAGTCGCGTTTTGTTGTTTGGTGATTGGGTTGCGCGCGATTGCGTAACGATGAATTCTTTATTTAAATATTGACATATCGATTTTAAATCAGCTCATAAACCGTCTCTCTCTCTCTCTCTCTCTCTCTCTCCCGCCCTCTCACACATACATGGCGCACCTATGTCTGGCTGAAACCTACCGAAGTGCGTATCTAGAATTCCGCTGCCTACCAAGATCGGGTAAAAAATGTTCATACATGCATTGAAAAGGAAGCGGTATTGCTGCAGCACGGTTGACTGGCTTTATGCTTCCTGCTATTGCAACACATCATTCCTACATCATCATCCCACAAACACGGCACATTATTATTTCGCTCTATCTAATGCAAATGTGAATGATGTAGTTGTGTGTTTTTTTCTTGCTTCTTCGTTCCACTCTCTCGTCTTCTCCGCTATCTTATGCCTTTTCCTCTAGCTCATCTAATTACACTAATTGTGCAACGTAAAACGAGCACCGAACGTTCGTTTTACGTTTCATGTTGTCTTGCACACCGTGTGCCAACAACCATACGCTGCCAAGCCCGGGCGCTGCGCTTAATACAAAATGTGAGCGGGAAGACATGCATACAAAGCAAAAATACAGCAATCTTTTAAATCTCTTTCTTCCCCGACATGAAACATCGATCGATTGGGAAATCTATGTGTAAGTGTGTGCCATGTAGTGTGTATGCGGCGCGCCTGGGAGCGAAGGTTTATCGCCGACCCGAAGTTTGTGTGTCTTCGTACGACTTCGAAAGCACTGCAGAAATAACATTACGGCCGCCGTGGTACAGGGGACGTCATTGTGCGGTGTTGGGTTTGGTGTGTTTATTTTTTCACACAGCTTATCCCACAATAGGACAAAACTAATTTATGTTTTGTCGTTGTTGGAAAAAAAAATGAACCGGTGGCACCGGACCCTAATAAATCGATAAACGAAATAATCGATTACATCACAAAATGATAACGAGGCAGATGTCTCACAAACGATATCAGTAAAGTAAACTAGAAACTCTCGTGTACGTTTCAAATATTGCTTCATCGAACCACAAAGCTGATAGCTATGGCCGTTGATCGAAGGCAGTATAATTAAGCACACGGAATAGAAAACACGGGCATTATTTTACTACTCTCTCCCCACCGCCGCAAATCGATCTCGTGATCGCTTGGTTTCATAAGTCTACGAAACCGCGTCAGGCATTCGTTTGTGTATCCATTCGCACCGAAACAACGGCGGCTCCGGACGAATCCGGACGTGTAAAGTCTGAGTAGCGTCAGGCAAGATATATGTAGGTTGTTGCTAGCCAGAAGAAGAGCTAAAAAGCAATTATGATAGAACTAACACACAAAACCATCCTACCCAGCCGGGCAGGTTCTGTGTAAAAAGTTTCTTACGCTTTCTTACGTAGTTACCATCTCACACCACAACGTCGTTAGCGCAGGGCATACATACTACGATTACTGATGCAAAATGCTAAGTCACGTCCAATTGGGGCTGCTCGCAGGAACATTACACCAACCAGGGCTGCTCAAGCGACGGCGCGGAGCCAAAGGTACGAAAGTTACAAGGCCTGCTGCGCGTGTTTTTCACATTTACCGGAGAAGATCTTGTATCGATTGGACGATGGGTGTGCCTTTTTGAGATTTTTTTTTTTTGCTGTCAGGGCAAAGACTTGTCAGGACGATGCGATCATCGCTTTCGAGAAAATAATCACGCAGATTAAGCGTGTGTACGTAAACTAACGATTTTCTTCTCCGTACTCCACGTACACACTTATCGCTTGTGACAGCGTGCAGAGCATACGATTGGAAGAAGAAAAAAAAAACGTTTCTATTACACAACACTACCGATAGTGTGTGTTAGTTGAGCAGCTCTGCTCGAAACGATGTATTCGAAGCGCCCAAGCTCGATGTGAAAACACAAGATATTATTCTAGACCAGCAACTAAGCATAGCTTCAAGAAACGAGCTGCGAACGGCTCTCCGTCTCTTTCTCTCACTCTCCGTACGGAGATGTTGCATTGCGAACTGGTATGTAGATTTGCATTTTCTTGTCTTTTCGCTTCCTCCACTGGATACTGTGTGCTGCCGCTTCTTCTGCGGGCCCGGTTATGCTCACTGTGCGTACACAACAATATCACACCGTGAGTGTATGTTTGCGTTTTCCTCCTCTGGAAGCACGCCTCACTCGCGGAGGAGCAAACGGCACACACAATCGTATCGCTGTTCGGTTCCGCCACCGCTCTTCCGTGTATTCCGTACCGGTTCGCCCTCCCGCTCACTTCGGAATGCCAATTTATTGTACGTTTTTCTTTCCATTTTTGCATTACAAAACTTTCAACTAAATAAACCGTACGGCGCGCGCGCGCACACATACACAGGCTTGCGCGCGGACACACTTTGTTTCTGGCATAAGCACCGCGCCATCATAAACCGTTCTGCGGTGAGCGCGTAACAAGCGATTAAAAGCAACAACAACAACAACAAAAACGTTGGAACGTTGAAATAACAAGTCCGACAATTTAGACAAAAAGTGCGCGCGCGCGCGGACACAACGGAATGGTTTTATCATATGGCCAACAAACGGACGGAGCAGCAAAAACCAGCTCCATCGCTCGGAAATGCGCAATTCGAAAAGTTTAACAATAATAGCAGCAGCAGCAGCAACAACAACAACAAAAGGTAAAATCGTTAAAGATGTATCGCGCCGTGCAAACTAAAGCCCCCCCCCCTTTCCCGTCATCTTTTCTACCAGAGGATGCCCGCTAAGTGCCTTTGGGCCTTCGACCGTGTACGCGGCCACAGGCCGAATGGCCCGGACGTCCTAAACTTTTCGGTACATTCGGTACACGAAGCACACAAAATTCTGAAACCGGACGCGGAAATAAAAACCGGCGATTCCCATTCGAAAGGGAGCATCATTTGGCGAAGCCAGAAGCGAAGCGAATGTTTAAAAAGATCCTTCCCCGGGTGAACCGTTCGCTGACGGGAGCGCGAAGATCGCGCGGCGGCAAGTTCTTTTTTGGTTTTGACGAGAAAAGTCAAATGGAAAATAAACTCAACATCAGCGGAGAGGAGCGCCCTCTTTCGCCCCTGTATCACCCCGTCAAAGGCTCGAATTTCCGTGCATAATAAAAATGAGCAGTATTTCATCATTTCTCATCATCATACGCGCGCGTGGAAAAAGGAAATTTGACGCACCACCACCACCACCAACATCGCCGTTTGTCGCCGTCGCCTACTTCTCTCTTTCTGTTTCATTGCCGTCGCCCGGTTTTATGTTGTTTTCTGTGCCATTATTATGATCTTGTTGTTTTTCCATGCGACGACCTCAATTTCGTTTTTTCTTGTTTTGTGCCATTGTGTATGTATTTTTCCAGCATGTTTTGTGTGTGTGTTTCTGTTTTTCGAAATGAATTCTATCGCGCCGTTTTTCCGTGCTCGTACCGTACGCAAAAGCACAACACAGCAACATACCGGTAGAAATGGGGAGGTTGAGTGGTAAAAACATTAAAATATTCCTCTTCATTCCACTCCTCTTCGCCCCAAAACAGGAGCGAGAGGGAGAGAGAGAGAGAACGAGAGATTCCACACCAGAACCAGAACCAATCCACACAGAAAAGCATTCGCTTATTATGATTTCCATGTTTTTTGAAAAGCTTCTTCGTCGCCTTTTTCTATCCCGTGTTCCTCCCATCGAGCGAACGACGACCCGGTGGCGTCGCGAGTTCATTCTTTCGGTGAATTCGGTTCGCCTGCTGGGGGATGATGGGAGGGTGGGGCTGGTTCACTACGCCTCTCCCCCCCCCCCCCCATCGCGCATTTGTCGTTGCGACTCCTCCTCCCCCTGAGCTTGATAGTCTGTTTTATGATTATTATTACCATTAGCCATGCTATTATTGGCTGCTATTCGTGTGCTTTCGATATCCATTCGTATGCTAAAAGTTGAGAGCGCACAGAAAAAAAAGAAAAGGAAAAGAGCACCAATCGAGTACACACAGTTATATGTTATTCTGGATCGATTGATTGAACGCACGCCTGCCGTTCGACGTTCGCTGATGCGCCCCCGTTCGATTTGGAAAATTGTGAATTCGGTTTTATTTCTGTGCTCCATTTGATCTCATCATTTGTGGGAAAGGGGGGGAGAATTCAGAGGGGCCATATTGAAGAGGTAGTATGCGACATAAATCGGATCGGTTCATACGCTCCACATGATTATGTAATTGTGCGCCACATATCCGCCGCACGTCCTGCTCTGGAAGCGCCGAATGTGTGAGCTGCTGCAAAATGTTAATCAAAGAACCAACAGCACCCCTGAAATGGATGTGTGTGTGTGTGTGCGTTGAATGGTTACACACCATTATAATAAAAATCCGCACAATCGATGCTTTAAATCGAAACACTCGTACACACACACACAGACGCTCGCGTTCAATTGGACACGAAAAGACGAGATATAGCCGTACAACAATTATGATATTGATCATGCCGTTGTTGCTGCTGCTGTTGTTGATTATAGTCCGTGCTTGATACTCTGGTACGCCAGCATACCGAGCGAAAGAGACGGCACGCTATTGGTGAGAAAAGCAATCCTTCCTTCCTGTCCCGCTCGCGCCTGCTCGCTCGCTCTCTCTCTCTCTCTCTCGCTCTAGCGCCCAACCGCTGCATAAGTACTACGGAGATATGTGCATGGAATACACAATTAATGAGCGAGTGGGAGAAGGGCAACGCGAGATGAGAATGCCGGAAAGCAGACGGAGAGGGAAAATTGTTCAAATGAAACAACTCGCCAAGTACGGAAAGAAATTGACGAGAAGTTGTCGACATGAGCATGTCCGGGAGGGCGCTCGGTTGGAGGCGGGTACCGGGCAAGGGGGGGGGGGGGGGGGGGG
>KB673135.1:34701-313547 GCA_000349145.1 Anopheles dirus | reverse complement strand
GGCGGGGGGGGGGCTGGACAACGGATGAGGCAATGAAACTTTAGAAGTACCATTTATCGACCCACCACCAGCAATTCCCAACTGCAAAAAGTAACAATAACAGCACTGCTAAGTACAATTGAGCGCGGTGCAAGAAATCACACGCGCGAGAGAGAGAAAAAAAGAGAAAGATAGAGAGAGAGAGAGAGTCGAGTAGTCGCATTTGGGTAGCAGAGGCAAATGAGGACGCCAAATCCGCTACACAAATAATGTACATAAAAACCTAGCACCGATGTTAGTAATAAAATTCAACTAGACAAAAATGAGTACACCAGCATCGCACACACACTGCGAAAGAAACGCACACGGCTAGGTCGGCATGGTCCTGTGCAAGAGGATTGCGGTGGGGGTGCCATGGGGAGGTGCGAGCAACCGCGCATACTTGGATCAAATCAAATACAACCGCGCGCAGCACTCTACTAAAACTCTCGCGAGTGTGAGAGCCAACAACGACGCCAACGACGACGGCGGCGGAGTGAAAAATACAAAAATGGAATTTGAAACTACACTTCGTAACAACCGACGAGCAGAGAAATATAACAAGCCAATCAATTCAATCAATTCACAGTGGTGGCGCGGTTGTAGTACGAAGAAAAAAAAGAACACAACACATTTACTCACACACACACACCAGCACGCAGCCATGGTAAACCGATTCTAGTGCGGAACATAGTTGGCGCGGCGGATGAAACCGGCGCAACACACAAAACGGGGCCGCGTAGAATGTTCTCAAGTGGATGTAAAAAAGCATCGACGATGAAATGGAACCGAGAGCTGGGCGAACCGGTAGGTGGAAGATTCAAAGAAATACAATCTTTAACGGGCGCTGTTATTATGCATCATAAAAAACGGGCCACTCTGGCAGTGTGCATATGTAACACACTCTTTCGGCGCACTCACACAATTGGAGAGCTCGCGCTATCGTAATGGCGGTGGATCTAGTGGCCCGTTTGCACACAATGGTCTGGCGCTGTTTCAGTGCTGTTCACCTATCCGCCATTTGGCAAATAGGATAGGACGCTGGTTTGAATGGATTTGTGCCCCCGGTCCGGTTAACTCTGTTGCCACCAACATGTCCGGGGTCATTTGACACTTTTCGAACTTTTGTGTTGGAGTGCTCGGAAATGAGGTTATATAACGATGATGTTTTTAATGTGCCTGAAATTGGAATAGTTTCGGAGATACATGAGAGCACAAGATACGACAGAGATATTACCGCCCTCAACATTTTCTCTCTTTTTTTACAAAACCCATACACAGAAGAGATAGTTGGTATCTATCGGAGAGGATTCCGAAAAAGGAAATCAACCACTAACCGGACCTCCACCATACGGCAGATCCTTGCCAAGATGGTGGCGCATTATCTCCATAGTTAGCCATTCTGACACCGTAAGCTTCTTTGGAATCCCGGCTAAAGTGATTCTTGGAAGATTGACCATGACCAACGTAACACGTCAGGTTAAGGTGGCATAGACAACATTGGTTTTTGGGTCTCCTATGCGACGGCTACCTATCGAGCAAGCGTTAAGACACATCGGTTTGCTGCACGTGGACGCGGTAAAAGCCATGTTGATGGTGGCACCACCAGCGGATCTACTAACAAATGCTAATACTATGTGGGGGTGACGCACAGATATGTTATCGTTACCCTTCGATCTCGTTCAAAACTTCATTTTGGGTCCAAAGTCAACTCCAACGACACGATTGATGTTAAACTACGCACAAGGATGCTGAGACCCTCCCGGAAATACTACAACCTGAAGAAGCTTTTCCACAGAGCGAATAGAACATTCATAGTCCCAGCACTCACGTACCCTTCAAGGGTATGGGCGAAAGATCATACCTTCGAAAGAAAGATGCCCAGGAGCAATGTTAGTTCCGTATGTATGGAAGGACAGCGAAGAAACCGCTACAATTTACAATGAGCTCTATAGGTGGGTTCACACGAGTCGAACTTTTGATGACGAACTTCACGCACACTATTACTGGATAACCTTTTCTGTTTGAAACAGACTCGGCGAACATAGCTCGACTCACTAATACATTGACGAAAAAAGTTCGCAGATCGTACAGATCCGAGTTCGACTCGTGTGAACCCACCTTATATGAGTTAAACGATGACTTCACTTACGTGCAACGCATTAGACTTGACATGCACCGGTGGGCAGGTCATGTCAGTAGAATGACACCGAACATGGGCAGAAGAGGACAAAGGACGACAAATTATGTACAGATAGCGGCTGTTCTGGATGGAGTTATGACTGACGAATAATTAAGTACGTATATTTAAAATACTCTTTACATAATGATGTGTAGTCCATTACCTACTGATTACTTCTTCTAACTGATCGCAGATTTCACATCCAGTTTCACATCGCAGTGGTTATTAGCAGTGCTTAGAAGATAAGAAATCTTATAGGGATTAACACTTACGGTCAAATGAACCGAATACTCCTTTGGTGCAAATCATGGTGTCAATTGACACCAGATTTGTCCGTTAGTGTTAATAAGGATTTTTGTTTTTTTAATAATCTTATAAGGCAAAGCTGAAAAACCTTATTCTATTGTGTTCAAAAATAAATTTCAGATTTATGCTCCTTCATTATTTCCCCTAATGAAGCACCATTTTATAATGTATTATCGATTAATTCGATCGTTTCCATCGGACTTTTGAGTTTTTCAATTCGACCGTCACTGTACTCGTCTCATAATTTATGTTCTCATTCTTTTTTCAATCTTATTTTGCGGATTTCAAACTTCCACCATATGTACACCATATGTAGTATAAGTTCTGCTTATACACGCCAGCAGTTGGAATAGCATCTGCAAACAATAACACATTTGGCGCGCAATGTACCGAACGTGGATTATTTTAAACGACAAGAGATAAGATTACAAACTGACCAGATTATAAAACGAACATAGCTAGCGCAAATTAAATGACATAAGCATAACACCTAAACCAGTCTTCCAGGTGTCAAATAACCCCCGGGATTTGTTGACTCGTCGTGCACAATATGTTACACGAGTGTTACACGAACACCAGCGACCGGCTATCTGGCGTGACGTAGGGCAATTGCATTACACACGTCGCGGTGTATGGGAATGAGAGGAAGCAAACCGCGCGAGTAGTGGTAGACAGCGGCCAGACGGCGAACACAGAGCCGCGGGATGACACTTGCTGCTTGGCGTTCACATCAAAACAGAGAGACGACGGCGCGAGCGAGACCGGGAGAGAAATGTTCTCTCGCCATCAGCACACACGTGCGAACATGCTGCGCTCTCGAGTTCGCACACGGCCGGCAGGCGGGCGAGCATAGAAAAGGAGGAGAACGAGGAGAGTTCGGCGATAACCGTACAGGAAAAAAAAAGAATCTTGACACACTTTGACCTTTCTTTCGGTCGTTCTCTGTCTCTCTTTCTCTCTTTCTGACTCGCTCGCAGAGCGCAACCGAAGTCGGAATAAATTGACGATCATTTCCGGACCCGAGAGAGCCCGCCGTCCCCAGTCTGTGTCCTGGGTTTGTTTGGGAGGATATCGGATAAGGATCAACGCTGGACGAAGTGTAAGGAGCACGGAGATATGGAATAATAAACCATTTCCAACGAATGTCCTCTGGAGAATGTTCGCATTCGGAAGTTCGGAAGTTCGGAAGTCCAAACCGCTCCAAAGAACTGTTGTCTTCTGCCCTCTACCCGTGGTGGGGTGAACTATCAATGGGCTTACGAAACGATCTCTAGCGCACGATGTGTAGATATCTTCACATACACAGTTCGCACTATCGTAAAAAGCACACGCCTAGATAAGCGCAAAGAATAATCTAGCATGTGACCCCGATGCGCATAAACTTTGTCGTCTTTGTCGCCGCCGTTCTCTCGTTGTTGTCGAGGGGTTGTTAATTTTGTGTTTGAATTGCTTTTATTTAATCCTAAACTCATACACCTAAACGCGCACACTCACACACATAGCGAAGGCAAAGTCCGCGGGCAATGACGTGCATGTTTAGTAAGCGAAGGATTTTGAAATGATTGAAAAGAACGGGGAGAGAGAGAGAAAAAACACAGACAAAGTAATAAAAAAGAATCGTTATAAACGGAAAAAAAATCTTTTTTACAACGCACTCCGCACACCACGAAAGACAAAGTTCAATTTACGTAAAACGAAAACCAAGGAGATGATGAGAGAAGGAATGGAATGGAGAGAAAGAGGAAAAAAAATCACGATGGAATGTAAAATCCGAACACCACCACCAGCCAGCCAGCGAAACGTAAAAGAAAAGCACACGGAATAGAGAAGTAGAGTACATACAATACAGTATTAAAAAGCAGAACGCGGGGCAAAACGGTGTATACATGAGCGCCGAGCAAAAAGAGAGAGAGAGAGAGAGAGAGAGAGAGAGAGAGAGAGCAGTACGAAGATTAATGATCGTCTATAAAATGCACATTTTCTTTGCTACATACAGTACAGAAAAACCGGCGCGAGCGGGACGGGCTGCTAAGTTCGTAGTTCCGCTCTCGCTTCCACCCGGCGTGTCCCACCCACCCCCACCCCCCTCGATGGGAGCACTTCTTTCGCTTATCCGATTACCAACCCGCCCGGTCGCATTAAAGTACGCCATGAAACGAACGAGAAGCAAAACAAATCCCAACCGCGCGCCCCTGAGAGAGAGAGTGAGAGAGTGAGCATTTTAACTTTACAGAGAATTCAACTTAACAGTGAAAAAAAAACATATGACAACATTGGATAGGACAGGCGCGGCGAGTAGAGGAAGGTGCAACGACAGAAACATAGAGAGCAGAGCGTGCGCGAGAGAGACGCACACAGGACAACAAAAAAAAACAACACATTTCGTTACCATTTTTCTATCTCCCTGCCGCAACACCCCCCATCACCCTCCTCCATCCCAGCTCCCTCTATCTCATCACCATAAATGCTATGCTATGTGTGTGTTACTCGGCATTCATAAGTACGCGCCATACATACGTACCTACATACATACCGATCGTTACCAACACAAATAGCGAACAGTGAGCGATGGTTGAGCCGGGAAAGGCAATGGGGGGGGGGGGGGAGGGGGCTGATGATGGGCAAATGTTTTACAAAACTCATGAAACTAAATTACACTTTTGTAACTTCATGAAAATGGGCTATTTGCGTTATGAGTGTGTTTGCGCTGCTGGTACTAGCAATTGCGAGCGAGACAGAGACAGTGAGCTCTGGTGTGTGTGTGTGATGGCTGTAAGTTTTGCCAGTACTACCCAACGACGACGACGACGGCGACTGAGATCGGCGACGGGTAGTTGATTGGATTGGATTTTATGCTCCGAGCGGTTGCCCGTGGTCGTCGCGGAATACTAGATTCGTTTCTTCGTGCGCCTCCTTCTCCGAGAGTTTGAATGGTAACGATCTGTGGCTAACTGTGTGACGACTGACACACGGTGCACTGCTCAGTCATCGGAGAGCATGAGATGGATGCAGAAAAAGGGCAAGAAGTCGGGAAAAGGGGAGGTCACACCACGATTTAGCCGAGTGACGTGCAAAAAGAGATAGAATCTTTCGTGCGGATGGCGGCGTGGAGCCCCATCCACCACATCAAACCGTTCGCACACACAGCCAGCAGCAAAATGTGGCTCCAATATGTTTGTAGTGAAGAAGAGCATAAAAGAGTCACAGACTCATCCCGGCGCGGGTCCCAGCGGGGTGGGGCGGTGAAGTGGAAGTAACAATATAGCGATATTTTTCACAACATAGTGTTAAAACGGGGACGGGTTACGGAAAGCATACGACGACAAAGACGACGACGACAAAGACGACGACGACGACGACAATTGACGATGCTCTGGTTTCAATTGTCAAAGAGAAAAGAAAGATGATCACATTGTGGAGCGCCTCTGGAGGAATGTGGTCTCGGGCAAACGGGGCCAATATTGTGGATAAATGTGAAACAATTTTCCAACCTCTCTCGCCACATCATCATCAGCATATCCGCCCGGTAGAGGGAGTGACTTGATTTCTAAATCAACGATGCCGAAACGATGCCGAGGAGTTGAGAACGAGCAGAATGGCAGTATCTCGACTCCACGCGTAACGATGGCAACCGGGCGGGAACGGAAGACAGACTTCGAAAACATAAGCAGCACCCACACACACACACAAGCGGAGGTCAAACCGGAGCGGTTGATTATATTCCGAGCATGAAATCTGTCTAGTTTTTTGTTTGTTTGTAAAAATTTCCTCTAAGCCAGATCTAAGGCATGCCAAGGTTCCACGCCGGACGTCCAGTACTTCCAGCGGACTTCAGCGGACTTCAGAGGACTTCGGCCAGTTTCACATACAATCCAGTCGCGGCGAAGCATTCATCAAATAATCAAAAACTTCCTACAGCCAAACCTATCCTGGCGTCTCGGGCTCTCCCCTCCCCGTTGGCCCCCGTCCGGACCGACCACCGCCGGAACCGAACCCTATCTATGGCATTAAAATACACACATGCACGGTCTCACTGGCAGCTACCAAAGAAAGAAAGAAAGAAAAAAAAACCATGCCGCGTATAGTAGCATGAATGTACGCTATTTCTCGCCTTCCTTGAAGAGTTGCTTTTTATAACGTGTTTTTTTCTGTTCTGTTGTTGTTGCTCACGTATTGCTGTTGTTGTTGTTGTTGCTCTTCTTGCGAAGGAAAGAAAAAACAACAAGTCAGGCAATTAAACTTTGAATTATCCATTTCCCTTATTCATATTCTCTCGTGCCGTCTCTCTTCTGTCAGTGTGTGTGTGTGTGTGTGTGTGCACTCTCCGCTCTCTTTCGCGCACGCACCACGCTCGGCCAAAGTTCTTCTAGCACACTCTCGATTTCTTACTCTTTCTCGCGCTGGCGCGGCCGTCTTCGCTATCTTGGGCCCCCCCCGTTCTGGCCAGGCCCATGTAGGGGTAGCGGCCTGCCGCCACCACCCACCCCCCACCGCACCGTCCCACAAACCCCTTTCGCGGTCACTCACTCCAAAAACGGCCGCTGGTGGAGGAGAGGCACTGCTCGCTTGTGCTCCGATAATAATAATGGAATTGTGAATGCTCTCCACCCCCCTCCACTCCTTTGCCCCCCAACCACTCAACTCAACACACACACGCACACGCACACATATTCATTCTCTGTTTCTATCTATAGTTATTTTTCTACACACATTGATTCTTCGCGTTTTCCTTCGTACAACTAGTCTGCCTCCACCCCCTTTGACACCCATCTCCTTACTCACTCCACCACCCAACGGCACAGCGGACATAATCCCGGTGTTTTAGCCGCTTCAACTATTGCGCCTGGTCTCCGTATGTATTTATTACGAAAGCAGCAGAAAAGGAGAAAAATGCTCAAGAACAACGACTACATACACACATGCCGGGCATGCTGCAGCATGATGGGCCAGGCGCGATAGAGACAACGCGCGTGCGAGCGAGCGAGAAGTAGTGTTGTCTATAATCTAAGTAACATTTGCTGCTTGCGCTGCTGCGCAACCACCTTCCGCCGGCATCAAACTCAAATAGAAGAAGAAAAACGGCATCCACGAAACGATCGTCTCCGTGCGCCGCTGCTCCCCCCCATTAACTATTATTGTAATAATAAAATCTCGTTCGCCCCGTCTCTTTTGCGCCAATCTTCAACCTTCGACTGGCGGGCGTTTCTTTTCCTATGCTGCCGTGAAATAGACATCTCGCCAACTCCCAACGACATCCGAACCTGCCTGAACTATAGAGGAACGAATGCCACTTACCGTTATGGTGGTGCAGTCGAAAATCTTGTGAAGCAGCGCGTTGTTCGGAATGTTCGCCGACGGAAACAGTGGGCACAGATCGTCCGCCTTGCTGAAGCACAGCCGACAGAACTGACCGTCGCGATGTTCCGGCCGCGGGTCCGCCTCGAACATCTTCCTGTCCGGCAGCTTCCCGGGGCGGCCCCGGTGGATCGGTGGAAGAGCTGGCGGGTCGGGGCACAAAGCCGCTCCGAAGAACCCGGGGCGGGCGGTGTTTGGAATGCAATCGGTGGAACACAGGGTCTCGCCTAATCAGCTCCTCATCATGGTCGCGTGTTGAGGCGGGTCGGTGTGTGGTTTATGCTACCGAACGACAAAGATTTTTCACACAACCCACTCTAGTTCCTGGCGGAATCATGCTGCGTCCATTGCTATCATTCGAAACATGCGGATTGATTGCTTCGCTCGCTACACAGACGAAGGCAATTCAACACTATCGCGTACGGGGCTGGCGGCCAGTTGTTTAACGCCGGAATTAACTAGCGCAGCCCTAAACCGTGCCAGAAGGAAAGAGCGGGAGCGCTATTGCACAAATTACACAATTATGATGCCGCCCCGTTGCATAGCTGTACAGCGGACACACATTTCACACGACGGTTTACGACGACAACGACGACCACGACGAAAGGTCAGGCGCACGTAAAAATGGCAATTTTCGATTACTTCGATTAACACGGCCAAAGCCCCACACCCCAGCCCGGTGATCACCGACGAATTTTACACGGCACGGCAATGCGGCCCAATGCCTCCCACTCACGCACGATCGTGCTGTGCTCGCTAGTGTTTCACGGCTGTATTATGTTCACACCGTTGTTTAGGGCGACACGGTTGCACACTTTTGCCGCTGATCGAAACGCCGAAGGAATTTTCTTCACCCGCACACCGGAAGCCCGCGCAAACGATCCTTTTTTACCCCCGCTGCTAATGTGATTCAGAAAAATGTACTGTTGGCACGATTGATTTAGAAGACGATTTTTATCGCGTATCGCTACACCTGCACACGCCAAAATAGTTTTGCGCCTGATCACTTGAACAACAGCACATGTTTGAATTTTCAGACAAAAACCGGTGATAAGCGCACGTGAACCCGGACACCTTCTTCTTCAACCTGGTGTTTATTAGAAGCCGGATCTGATTCTTTATTTCTAAGGCTAATCGATTGTATCAGAACAGGACAAATGTACTATTACGCTCTCACTACACAACGTACCAACTTTTAAACAATCTCAAAACCTCCCGCAGCCTCACGGTCACAGTCACGTCCCGCTTTAATTTTTATTTATTCCGCGAAAGGCGCAAGCGGTCAGAGCAGACGATCCTTTCGTTCCGAAGTCCTGGAGCAGGAAAATCGTATAGTTTCCATATCGTTCAGTGAAAAAAATGCTAACTGTTTAATAAAAACTCGGGCAGCGCAGCAGCGTGACCTACCCGTTCCGATTGTTTTGAGACACTGAAGAAGAAGAAGAAGAAGAAGACAATAACAAACAACACAACCTGTCAATCATTTCGAGAATTTTTGAGCACAGCTCATCCGGCCTTCATTGTGCGCAATTGTTTGACGTTACCGTGCAAATAGACGTAGCGCGAAGTTTCTCGCTGAGAAATTTCTCGCTGTCATTCGATGCAACCGTGCAAATAGAAGTAGCGCGAAATTTCTCGCTGAGAAATCTCTCGCTGTTCTAAATTCCTAAATTATTCTAATTACGGTATGTGTCATTATAATATTATCAGACAAATTAACCGAAGATATCGAAGATTGCGATACCTATGCCATCCGGAAACTATCGTTTCCGTGACTAAGTTCATGGCAGGCAAAATTTATAGTGCGAACCATGTGTGAAAGTAAGTAAATAAAAATCTCACGAAAACCGGTTTATTATTTCGGGCAATGGCGGCCCAGGGTGTTGGGATCCCTGGGAGAGGGAGAAATAAATAAAGAGGGAGAAAAACGAGAGCGGTTTTGGATCGAACTGTCATTTGCCAGTCCTATTGAGGTCAATGCTGACGTGATTTAACACTACGGTACAAACAAAATTAAGCAGCTGTTATGCAGCAAAAAAAAAAAAGCAGTGTTAAAAGATTTACAATATCTTTATTTAATGGAAAATTAGACAACCATTTGCAGTCCTGATAATTTATTGAGCAGAGAAACAAAGAATAACAAGAGAAAAGCTCTTTTCACACGATGGCACGAAAATGTGTCAATAGGGTATATGCCCTTCTTCAATCTTTGTTTACAATTTTTGGACCAAATTGTCAAAATTAGAAAAACAACATAAAAGACCAATGCGGCAACCTGTTCCCTACAGGAACTTTGCAAGTTTGAACGGATTTTGTCGGGTGGGTATTCAGCGTTTTGTTCGAAATGTCGAAATGTCAGCTGCTCTTTTTGATCGAAGCAGTGCAGCCAGCCAAAACAATACACAAATTATAATATTTTTCGCTTATTCTAATATTCTGCGGAAATAATGAGAAAAAGCATGTTAATACTGTTGGCTGTAGATTACAAATGCACATTTAAAACCTAAATCAACACTAATAAACGATGAGCTTCCTTGTTCTCCAACCGGCAGGACTGGAAGGCGATGTTTACGAATGACCCGAAAAGGAACCGTCAAAAACAGCAAAGGGCAGGGAAAATCGTGTTCGCGGTGTGTTGACATACCGGTTGTTATTTAATCGCTGTTTGTTTCCGATCCGTCGATTCCTTCGCGTACTACAAAAAAACCCTTCCAAAATGCGGCTAACTAACACACTTTTGCGGCAGCACATAGGGTTCTACTTCAAGAAACACTGGCTGCAACAGGGCAAACGTGTACCGAACAGCACCAAGGCCGAGGAAGAACTCGTCGCTCGGGGCATCACCGTGGTCGATCCGTCCGATGTTCTCAAAGAGCAGCTACCCAGGGTGGACTTCAAGATTGCCGGCATGGTACCGCCACCGGTAGCATTCGATGAAACGCATCCCCTCTGGAAGTCGGAACCGGCGTTCGTGTACGGTGATACCAATCTCCTTCTGGAGGGTGTCCGGCAGGCGCAGACTCTGCTCAACACGGCAGTATACGATGACCTTCCGCTGAAAATTGAGGAAAAGCTGGAACAGACGAAGATTACAACCCAGCTGGACCGATCGATGCAGCAAGCCGTACTGTCGGCTCTGGTGTTCGACGCGGAACAGGTCAAGACGGCCATCATCAAGGTTCCGGAGCGGCCGGCGTACAAGTTGCCGCGCACGTACGGCATATCCGAGGGACGGCGGAAGTGAGTATATGTTTGCTCTTAGATTTGGAGTAAAAGCATAACGATCGTTTTTGTTTTGCAGTAAACTGATTCTATCCAAGCTAGTTACGCACTGCGAACGTTTCGCGGGACGTCCGGTAAACGCAGCCCGGAAGGTAGTGTACGACGCCCAGTTTCTCGTTCCGGTAGTGAAGGGCACCGAGAGGATCCTGTTGAACATGAAAGCGGAATCCATGGTTATCTCGCATGATCCACTGAAACCATATGATACGTCCGTTTATCGGCCGCTGGATCTTGAGCTACCGAACTTGTTCCCGCTGAAGGAAACAGTTTCCATTCCGATGCAAAACATTTACGACTGGAGCAGCGTTTATCGTAAGTTTCTTAAACGGCCGCATAGAAATGCCTTGGAAAGAAATGGGTGTAATGATTTATTTCACATTTTTTAATTAAAGCCATCAGCCGTAACTACACACTTTCCCATCCGCACACCATTCTCGTGCACTGTTCGCCGAGCGACGTGAAGAATGCCACCGAGCTTCCCGTAACGCGCGATCAGATCGAAGGACGCACGATGATGAAGGCGTTCGCTGTGGCTGCTGCCCGGGCCCGTCAGCTCTACGGAGACGATGTGAAAGCGCTGCCCAGCCCCATCACGGTGCAGGCGGTGCAGACCGATAGCAAGACGTTCCACTTTAGCGTGTATCAGCTGAACACGCTCGACCTGAGTTCCACCACCGATCGCAACATGTGGTTCCGCAAGGCACCGTTCGATCTGTACTCGCAGTGTGGATACGTCGTCGGTAAGCCTACGCTGGAGGACTACAATAAGGATGTGCTGCGTCACTTGGCAGTATTCTATTCAAACTAGTGCTATTCGAGATTATGCAAATAAAGGTGTAGCGTTAGCATGAAACTATTTAATTGTGTATTGTGTTCTGAGATTTGTACTGCAATAAACACGTTTGAGCTTCATGGAGATAACTCCATTTATATATGAAATAGAGATTTGATGTCATATAATACTGTTCAAACAAATCAATTCTAATCTATCTATCAGTTTTTATGAAACATTATAGGCGTTATAGTTTATAATTGGTTCATGTTTTCTAGTGTTGCAAGACGATCCAAATCAGAATCCTCTACAACGGGGTATTAGCAGCACGTGCTCACAGCACACGCTCGCATATTGATTTACACGCAAATGGCAAAAATCAATACCGCCCACGAACAGTGCCTCGTGACCACGTGTAATTCTTTGGAACGGTTTTCCCGCGTTTCCCGATGTGTCGATACGACAACAACGCACGCGTTGCTCGCGGAAGGCAGCGCCTGCTTGGTTGTAAAAATATTATTGAAACAGTTCTAGACCGACGGAGTAAGCGATGGTATCATCGCCACGCCAACGGTAATACGCACGGAGGAAGTTGCAGTGTTCTTTGAGCAAAACATAGCGTACCCAACCCCCTACCACCGAAGTGTTGGAATTACAGAAATCGATTAAACAGTCTTGCAGCTGCGGACGAAGCAGCGTAAAGTCGCCGTAATATTGTGGGACAACCAAAAGTGCATAAAGATGAGTAAATCTCCCGCCAGTGTGGTGTCTTCGGACGAAACTCACAGCGCCAGCGATGAGTCGTTGGTTATTTCGGCCGCCAATTCACAGACTTCACTTAAGTTCGTCGAAATAAACGGAATCTACGTATGAAGACAACGATCTGTAGCCAACTTTTCTCTTCTGCAGATCCATTGGCATCACAAAGGTGGCAAAGAAAGCGCCCAAAGATGAACAGCCGTCCGTGGCGGGCGCTTCCGCCGCCAGGGAAAGACCACCATGGCGTCCCGCGAGTCTCACTGCCGTTCCGGTACCTTCACCGCCCAAACCGGACATAAAAGCGCGCCTACTTGAGGCTTCCAAGTGAGTGCGTTTGGGCGGAGATGCAGTGCGCGATGCGGAGGGCGCAATTTAGTTCTATTTCTGAGATGGAATCCAAAAATAGCACCCAACTGCACTCCCAGAAACTGGTCGCGCTCGGTTGTTTGGGTGGTTTCTCTAAGTTTGCATCGTTCAATCGTTCTCGTTCGGTTCGTTGCAACGTTCTTGCAGGCGTATGCGTCGCGTCAACGCGGTCGTGCAGACAGATCCGGTACACACGAAGCTGATGAGGGAAGCGTCCACCGACGAGCAGACGGATTTGATCCCGATGGTGGACGAGGAAATACTGACCGATGGAAATTTGGTCGTGCGTGAAGTTGGCAACCGTACGTGGTGCACCCCGACATTTGCCCGACAGAACACGATAGTAACAGTGTACTTTCTCTCCTTCCCAGTGATTCTGACGCACTCCGTGGCGCAAATGACGGACGGAGTGGCAACCTGTGACAGCGGCACGCAAACCGCCATACCCCGGAGTGGAATCTCGTTCCGAAAGTTTCTGGAACCGCTCGGCGGTCACGACCAGCAGCCGATGGGCGCCAGTCCGCTGAAGACGTGCGACGACGAGGAACTGCACGCGGAGATGACCAAATCCGATGAGCAGCTGAAAAGTTTCTTCACATCTCTCGACAGTGATCCGCCCGGCGAACCATTCACCAGCGATCCGCTCCCGGAACCTTGCTCTTCTCAAAGCGGCAGCGACAGCATCAAAGAACCGAACACGCCGGACCTGATCAGCGCGACCGTCGAGGGCGACCCATCGCCCCATCGGGCCACAAACCTGCTCGAAACGCCCACGTTCGCGGCGTGGCAAAACCTGGACTTCTCCGACGAAGAGTCGGAGGGTTTCGTCCCACGGGAGCTACCGCGCCGCCCGATCGGTGAAGGCGACCGGCCGTGGGCGGAGTTCAAAGATCTGGTAATTGGGTCGCGCGTGGCCAACATGCGCCTCTCGCCCGTGCCTCCCCGGCGTCCCCGGGCACCGAACCAGAAGACGGTCACGTGGAGCGACCGGCAGCACCGGGCCGTCTCGAAGCTGATAAACGAAGCGTCCGCCCTGGTGGACATGTTCGACCATGTGTCGCTGCTGCTCGGGCCGGACATTACGCTGCACAAGCTACCGCCGCAGCAGGAGTTTCACCTGCCGCCGGCCAAGTGGGAACCGCTGCTGACGAAATCGTGCGACTTGCTGGAGGAGAAGTTGGCCCAGGTGCGGCATCTTTCGCTGAGCGATCTGGAGAGCCGTACCGCGGCGGCGTTGGAAACGAAAGCATCCACGACGCCCTGCATCAGCCCGATGCTGACCGACGTTGGACCGGAAAACATATAACTCGTTTTTACTCGTTTATTCACGCGATCAGATTTTCGGTTTTTACAGAACTTTGTTTATCAAAAGGATCAGAAGAGAACCGCTCCACGCGGCACGTCCTATATGGGCGATAGTACCGCCGCTCCGTGGAATGTTGCAAACATCGTCGCCACACTCCTCACACGCCGACATCCGGAAGACGGAGCTGAACGCTTCGTTCCCCTGGCGGGACAGCAGGTCACACTCGCCACGGACGGCACAGCCTCGCCAGACACGTTCCACCACGTCGCCGGATGCCCCAACCAGTCGTTTGTAGCCGCACACCGGCTGCACGGGATGATCCACGCTGAACGGGCTACAATCAACCGCTTGCAGTGTGGCGAGATTGTCACAGTCAAGATCGCTCGAGTCTGTACTGCAGCTGTAACACCTTAAGCCATCTGCGAACGGCTCGAAAAGCACCACAACAATCAACAGACCACAAATCGAGCGTATGAAACCCATAGTGGCTCTGTATCCGTTCGTTCGATCGCTCACGGTGACCTCCTGGAGCTTACTGCGGCTTCCCCAGACGCAGTGAAGAACAATCTCGCACTAAATGCGCAATCCGGTTGCACTCGAACCTGGTACGCTGCTTAATCCTACCGGAAGGCGCATCCAAGATAGCAAGGCCGCCCAGTCTGGAGAGGCTTGGGTAGCAAAATTAACTGACAGAATCGAAGAAGTACAAGGCGTTTCTCTCACCGTTTGTTTTCTGGTCTTATTTACACTTTTATTTACTGTCTTATCGATCGTTATCGATTGCTGTAAACTTAACAAACAACAAGAACAAGTACGGATAACGCAAAGTAAACGAAACAATCCGAGAGTAACAATGGAAAAGAAGACGTACTCTCTCAATATACGTCGTGAACGTAAGATAAGTGTAAAGTTAACATAAGAAATGCAACAGAAGAGCAGTGATCAAATGAAGTGTGCATAGTATTGCATCGAAATAGCGTCTAACTTTGTCGACAGAATAAAAGCGAACAGAATAAAATCGCGATGTGTTTCTTTTTTTTTTGTTTGTAATTAAACTCCCGCAAGTCACAGTCACGGGGGCGTTCGGGATATGGGGCGTGTCGCGAAAATGCAAAGCCAGGTGCTTCGTGAATGTCGTCGTCGATTCTCCGTGGGTGCCACTCCGTGGAAAAGTGATACCCGCGCGCGGTCCCGCGCCATCGCCGGAGTGACCCAAACTGGTACGCGTTCATAGAACCGATCGTTGTAGGACCATCCGATTTCTACCCGATATAGACTCCAGTGCGCGCTATATCAACCGAATCGGATCGGATGCAATTTCGTTGTTTCGTCGTCCTGTGTGTGTGTGTTTTTGGGTCTCGTTTTGTCACTCCAGGTGCGGTGGGATCAGGCTTTGAATCGGACAACATCATTAGCAGGTTGTGCTATCTAATGGCAGTAGGCGTGCTAGGCAGGGTTACAATAGGCTGCGTGACTCGACGTGCAGTACGCAGCCAGTAGTAGCGTAGCGTTCCCGGTCTCTATGCACGCGCAAAGATATAGCCGCCCCATGACCAGGGTGAGCTCTCGGGGGTGGTTGGACTAAAGTAATTGGTTGGTGTGCGTGCGTGTGTGTGCGTTCGTTCGAATCCAATAACTCCGCGTTGCTGCAATAATTCTTTTCACTCAAGTCGTCGTTCGTGTAGGTGTGTTTGCGTATGTGTGTGTGTGTTGGTTTGCTGGTGCGCTGCCGCTAAAATGCTAGCTAGTATCCTAACAATAAATCGGAAGAGAAAGAACGCCCTAGTCCCTTAGTGCTAGTAGTAGTGGGCCGCGTCCGTTCATTCGGCGGCGGCAGCAGGACTCTCCTCAGTCTTGCTCTCCTCGGTGGGGGCGGCGTCGGCGGCCGGCGCCTCCGCCGGTGCCGCCTCGGCCTCGGCAGCCGGGGCCGCCTCAGCCGGGGCCGCCTCACCTTCGGCCGCCGGGGCCGCCGCCTCGCCCGTCTCCTCGAGCTTGGCCGCCTGGCGCTTCAGCAGCTCCTCGTCCGACTGGGCGATCGCCTTCAGCTCGGCGATCTCCTTCGCCAGCTCCTCGTTGTTCTCCTCGATCGCCTGCCGCTCGAGCTCGTTCAGCCGCGCCAGCTCGTCCTCGCGCACCTTCTGCGCCTCGGTGATGCGGCTCTGCTCCTCCTCGGCCGCCTTGCGCGCCTCCTCCTCGGCCGCCTGGCGGGCGGCCTCCTCCTCGGCGGCCTTACGGGCGGCCTCCTCTTCGGCCGCCTTGCGGGCCGCTTCCTCCTCCGCCGCCTTGCGGGCCGCCTCCTCGGCCTCCTTACGCTTGCGCTCCTCCTCCTCCTTGCGCTTCTTCTCTTCCTCCTCCTTGCGCTTCTTCTCTTCCTCCTCCTTTCGTTTCTTCTCCTCGGCGTCCTTCTTCTTCTTTTCCTCCTCCTCCTTCTTCTTCTTCTCGGCGGCCTTCTTCTTCTTGTCTTCGGCCTGGAAAGACAGTAAGGGAGATCAGTGCTGACGGTCACCTCAGTACCGTGTGTGTTCGTATGTTCCTACCTTCTTGGCTTCCTCCACCAGGCGGGCCTCCTCGGCAAGGCGAGCTTCCTCGGCCAGCCGGGCTTCCTCGGCCAACCGTGCCTCCTCGGCCAGGCGGGCCTCCTCGGCCAGACGTTCCTCCTCGATGCGGCGCCGCTCCGCCTCCTCCGCGGCCAGGCGCGCTTCCTCCTCCTTGCGGGCCTGCTCCTCCAGGCGCAGCTTCTCACGTTCCGCGGCACTGTTTTCGGCGAAGGGCGAAACGGGGCGAAAAGTTAGCACGTCAACAACAACCCCGTTGGGTCTCCCTTGGGGGACGTCGCCACTTACGCCTCCTCCTTCTTCTTGACCTCCTCCAGCAGCTTCAGGCGCTCCCGCTCCAGGTTGACCGGCTCGTAGCGGACCTTGTTCAGCTCGGCGACACGCTCGATCTTCTCCTGCTTGTCCTTCAGCTTCGAGTCGGACGGATCGTCGTACAGCTTCGGGTTGTTGAACTTGCGCGTCGGGCGAACTGGATTTAATTTGCCCACTGTTGAGTTTCGAATTCCCCCAAACACGTCCGGAGCGTCAGGGTGGCGGGAGCGATCGGGGTCGGGGTCGGATGCAGTGGGTTGGAGGGGGGGTCGAGGGCCGGTGGAATCGGTGGGTTTTGCGAGCGGTTTGCCGGGAGCGGGTCGGAAACGGATGGATGAGAGAAGAAGAGATATCTACAGTCAGGGAGACGGTTCTACAAGCGATACTACGATGAGTGGCATACGCAGCACTGGGCAGTTGGTTTATTTTCGTTCGGTTTTTTTTGTTCGTTCTACGATACACCAGCAGAAAGCAGCGATAAGGCGGTAAGGCGATACCATCGACATGGTCTGTCGAGTGGTATGGTAAGAATTGGCGATGGAGGACAATAGGACACGATGAAGTACATCATACAGAGCATGAGTAGGGCATGCAGAACGGTTCCACGTTAGTGTTCACTGCAGGAAACGGACGCTCAGTCACCTGGGATGTTGAGATTAGTTCACAGCTCCCCACCGGATAGCGACCATGCGCTATCGGCTATACACGGCAACGCATCGTAATCGTGCGACGACTCCCGCCCAACGGAGTCGCTCGTACGGGTTAGTAAAGTCAGCCCCAATGCATTTACAAGCCAGCATGCGAAACATTAGTGGCACACGGCACCCGCGCTGGATCGCTTGAACTCTCTAAACCAACCCAATGTGTAGGAAGGCCGTGGTCTACTTACTTTGATTAGCTGTTAGAACAAGTTCGGGGACTTTGGGAGATCACATTCAGCGGTGGCTCTTATTGGGGGAAGGTACTCTCGCAGGCGCAGAGATCGCGATCGTGATGGTTTTGTCGATTTTGGTTTGGTTTCGGTTTTTTCAATGCGAAATGAATTCAGTGTGGGGGTTGTTGTGTGTTTCGGGTGCGTTTGATTTTGGTCGTGTGAAAAAAACACCCGAAGGAGCCGGGCACAGATGGGAGAGTGGGGGAGTGGAGTGGTGAGTTTTGTTCCATACAGTGTCATACGTAAAAACAAATGTGGGAAGATGGTGGTGATGTGATGGGTTCGATAGCTGTAGGTCCATTTCTAGATGGTGCCTGCTTGGAAGGTGTACAGATTTTCTTTCACCGCTCACTGGAGCAGTTTGTGCCCGCCCAATGCGAAATGTCTTAAAATTCCTAAAAAAACATGGCTGCTGCTTTAGTACGAGAGGCTCGGAAACGTGAGGTAAGTGCATTGAGCCAGCGAAGAAGAAAGAAGAAGAGACAACAACAACAACAACAACTGCTACCATATTTACATTCGGCAGAGGAAGGAAGTCTTAGTAGCAACTACAATAAAGAAAGAGATAAAGAGATAAGGACAGATAAGGAGAAAAGTTGATTTAAGAAGGAGTAACGGAGAGAAGAACACTCACACCAACCGGTGACGGCGGTAGTAGTGCCTATCCTACGACAGCACGCTTTCGGAAGTCACACTCCATCAGGCGCAGAGTAGGCACGGAGCAATAGAAGCAAACACTAACTAAGTTGTCCACATGAACGTGTGTGCGTCGTATATCTTCTTCAACGTGAAAATTAGATGACTCCATTTTACAAAGTGTGTTTTGTGTGTGGACATAAATCGTTTTTTTTTTCCTCCTTTAAATATAGCTCTCGACGCAGTTTGCTTTTAAACGCTAACGAAGGACCGGTTTGCTAACTATGTTTGTTCTCCTCTTGCTTCAACGCAGGAAGAAAGGGAAATTCAATAACTTGCAGTAAATAAAGTGAAACTCTGTAAATATTATAGCTCATCTGTAAATATGTGTACCCTGGCATCTCGCGGTGATGGAGAATAGGTTGAATAGCAATGAAACTAAAAAGTACAACTTAGGGGTGGCTCCTGGTGTGATTAAATAAAGGATCCCGGTGTTCTGTCTAGCATCTCGATGGCTCCCGCTGGTGACTAGTGCCGGTGCCGGGCACTTTGGAATCTTTTGATCACTCGTGGTGTTGCTAACTAGTCGGAAAGAGCAGGACCTCCACGGGTCGAAAGCCGAAGAAACGATTTTGTTTGAAGCAGTCAAAGTGTTGAAACCGAGAAACGAAGTAATTAAGCAGATTTGTTCCTGAATAGTGCTATCACTCTCTGTATCGATTCGAATCGAGTAGCGTTGCGGTTACGCAGCATCGCGGTCGCTAGGCAACCGCACCCATCAGCCCCTCCGTACGAGCTATTTTTAAGCGGCTAGATTAACGTCACTGCTATAGATGCCCTTTTTGTCGCCGAGCTTCGATTTGCGGGTTTCGGCTCTAGTTTCCGTTTCCTTAACTGGAGTTGTGCGATTGTGCGTTAGGCGGAGTAGGGTAGGCGCAGGCGCAGGCGTAAGTAGTTGGTGAGTAGTAGTAGTAGTAGTAGAAGTAGTAAGGTGTGTGTGTGTGTGAGGGTAAAAAATTGTGATAATATATATATAAAAAGAGAAAGAAAAAGGTTGGAAAAGATAATAAAAAAAAGTACAATCAGTAGGATCAACAGAGTCAGTTGGCACCAGCTCGATCGCACCCGTAACCCCCACAGGTGCTAGTTCGAACCATTTCTCGAAGGAAATTTTACTCCCGTACAACGGACACATTACAACGGGTGGGAACAAAATGGCTTCGCGTTGAACTGGGTGAGTGTTGAGTTGAGGTTTTAATAACGATGAGGCTGGTTGTGTGTGTGTTTTTGTTTGAGTAGGTCGAAGAGATGTTTTTAATTCCGAACGAGCAACACAACGCTTGCCGAAAGACCGATGACTGATGGGGTGGTGGAGGTGTGGGCACAACGGACGACGTTGAGGTCGAGTTTATTTTTGCAAAACTGTTACTCATCCGCCCATCACTAGGATGGAACGGCTCTGAGATAGGTGCGACAGGTGTACACACCGAATGGTTCATGCCGGCGAAATCTAACATCCTCCGCCCACACCGTGAAAACGCGCGAGCTTCTGTATGGCGTTGGTGAGGTGCGCACGAGTTCTAAATTAGTCACAGTGTGACAGCACGCTGGAACCTACTTACTGAAAGACTTGCGAGGGGAGCAACCGAAGCAACCTCAGATGCTGCGATAGTTAAGCCACACAAACTTGCCGTTGTACATTTTGCGCTGGTTGGGATTGAGCATGTTGTGGTAGGTACGGGTGTGCGCGGGATAGAGTTGCTGACGGTAGAGATTGTTCTTAATTTTTACTGAGTTTCATAAGGCCGAATCAAAAAGAACAGTCCAGAAAGACATTTAAAAAACGAGAAATAAACAAAGGAGCATTAGATTGACGCAATACTGGAAGAACACAGAGCCAAACGACATGGAAGAACGGTACAGAATGACTTCACATCGAAGGAGGGTAACAGGGTTATCGAATTCGGTTGTGTTATTTGTGAAACTTTCGCGGATATAACGAACGAGTTCAATGTTGACATTACATTACAGTACTGACAGGTGATTGGAAAGGTGTTTACAAACACAGTACACGCGTGTGCCGTGCACTGCGAAAAATGTGCCTACTTAGTTGCCTGCTCTGTGCTGTATCATTGAGTAGTGTCTGCCGTGTGTGTGTGTTTGTACTCTCAACCACCATCACTGCTGAACGGGTGTCATTGGTTCTGTCAGCGTCGTCGTTTGTTCTGGTTCTGATAGAGCATCAGCGTACGCTTTGCGTTTCTTATGAGCGTCGAGATCAGAAGCTTTCTTCGGTAGCTTGCTATAACTGACGGGCGCAACCCGAGTGGTCCGAGTATGCGGAGGGAAACGACGAAGAAAGTAAGACAAAAAGAAAACATCACTATCAGTTATCGTCAACACGGTTGTGCGTTTGTGACGCGCCGCTTGAAGCACTCAGCAAGCGGTCGATCTTTTAACCCTCCAGTATAAACCGGGGACTGAAATTTACTTGTAATCCTCAAGTGCCTCTTTGGCGGCCCTCATCATCGATCTCTGGACCCGTTTGTGGAGTTTGCGTTGGACTCGCGCAAGAACTGTTAGTGTTGTTGGTGGGCGTGGGTCGGGGTGGTTGTGTGCGTTGGAGGGATTTTATTCGCAGGACGTCGGTGTGTTGCGTTGCGTGCGCAGTGGAGGGGTCGGGGCAAGGGATGGACGAACAACAGAAGAGTCATATTTAATTTCTGCCCCAACGCTACGCATGGTCGTAAATGATTCGTGTGGCGTGTGCTTGTGTTCAGCGTTTTATTTGAATACCAAACTGGCCGAAAAGGTAGATTTTCAATTCAACAACCTCTAGTGATTTAGTAGATAGTACGCGTGGTACATGTTTAGCACGTTATATAGTAGTGACACACGGAGCGGGGTTTACTCCGACTGGACGATACACGATGGACATAGAATATTTTAAAACACAAACGATATCAACATTCCTTTTACCGATATGCCTAGTGATACTGGTGGTAAGAAGGGGTTGGTGGATCTGGGATCTAGCTTAAGGGTACTCGTGCAAGAACTCCTTAAACTCATCCGGTACCTTATACGCATGGTTCAGATAGTACTTTTCGAGATATTTCTTAATTTTCGTGTTTACTAAGGAGAAGAGATAGAAAGGCATTAATCAGAAGCCTGACACGGAACGGAGCAGCCCGACAAAACTCGTCCGCAACAAACACGTCCCTCGAAATGAAAGATTGAAAGATTGACAGGACAGTTTGCGATAACGATTAGTCTCGTCTCGTCTCGAACAAAGTCGTCCTACGAGTCGTCGCGTATTTCGGTACGGAGTGCGTACGGCGTGGGTTTAGTAGATACGGTACGAATAGTACGATCGGATGGGATAGGCGAAGAACCTAACTACGATCGCTGGTGCGTCACTATAACGGTAGCGGTCTGACGTACAGTCAAAGAAATGAAACAAACAGAGGAGAGAGAGAGAGAAAGAGAGAGAAAGAAAAAGAGAAACATAGAGGTAAAACATTATACAGCTACAAAGAGAGTAACACGTTTAGCACGCACAAATGTGGCCAAAAGAACAAAAAAAAATGCGGATCTCATGGAAGGAAAACATCCTTCGCCGGGTGCGTGCGCAGAAGCACTACGGGTAAAGTACTTATCGCATTAGCCGCCTCGCAAACAGCCGCCATATTAGATACACTGGAGGGAGAGGGCTTACTGGAATACACTGAAGGGTTTTAGAGCAACTGGCTGCGTACATGGGGGGATCGGAAAAGTATTGCAATTCGTTACGCATTATTAGCATTGGGTGTCAACGTTTGTTTTGATAGCGAGTTCGGCAACCGGAGCCTGTGAGCATCGTCATTTTTAGATGGGGGAGGTCAATTGTTTAGAAACACGTGCCGTTAAAGTAAACGGTTAAATGAAGCAAACGCTCTTGCGTACCATGCACCGCGCGTTCTGGGGCACCGTGAACTGTATAACGGATTCTCTTCTCTTCCGCGCGCGCGCGAGTACGAATTTGGCATGCACCAATCACTAGAAGTGTTTGCGTTTTGAAAATCCAATCCAATTCGGGCTGGCAATGGAGTGACGTTTTATTTTATCGGGTTTTTGGGTTTCTCTGTTTCTCCTCGGAATTCGAAGGAAGAAGGGTAGAGGGGTTGGTGGGGGGGGGAGTGAGAGGGGGTGTGCTGGATGTGTGGAGTCTGAACCGGTCCTATTTATTGGTCCTCTGGTTCGCTACTCTCTGCCGTCCTCGGAGACTCCGGGGTCAGTCGGGGTTCGGGTGACGTTCGTTCCGGAGAGGTCCCCTGGACGCCATCGTCCTCCAACGACCACCGCCGGGACGATGGTGGGGAGTGGTCGGAAAGTGGACAGGGTGTCGGTGATGATGCTTGTGGTGGTCGTGGTGGTGGTGGTGGTGGTGGTGATGGTGATTGTGGTGAAGGCGGTGGTGTTTGCTGCCTCTGAGTGTCCGCCCGCTGCACCTTGCGGGCCTTTGTCTTTTTGTCCTGCTTGCGCTGAACCCGTTCCCTCTTACCTTCCTCCACATCGGCCTTGGCCTGGGTGCGGTTGGACTTATAGTACGACATGACGTTCACATCCTTGCCGACCCTGGCGGTATCGTAGTTATAGATACGCGGTTTGCTTTTCGGGTAGGCCTGCGATCCAATGATGCGCGTGCTGGCCAAGTGGTTCTTGCCTGCGTGCGTTTGAGGGGGCGGATGCACACAAATCAACCCGGGCGCGCAACAGCAGCCATCGCAGCCGAGTGCGCAGCAAGGGAGAGAAAGAGAAAGAGAGAGAGAGAGAGAGAGAGAGAGAAAGAGAGATAGAAAGAGAGACAGAGCAGATTGCCAAGAAGAAGACACAGATAACGAAGAGAGAGGGAAGAAAGAGAGAGAGAGAGAGAGAACAGAGAGACACATAGAAAAAAGGATTCGATTTCGAATAACATTGGTTTTCGTTTGGCACGCAACTACGAGAGGCGTGTGACATTTAACAAAAGGGTTTCATCAACAACAAAGTGTCATAATTGTACTCGTTTTTGTATGTGTGTGTTTGCCTTGCGCAAAGCATCACGCACAACAGGTAACAAGAAAGAAAGACAAACAACAACAGCAGACCATCATAACAGTAAAGAACGAATAAAGTCGAACAAGCTCCAAAACGTGGCGTAAAAACATGACAAAAGTAAGAATAGGCATTCAACAGTTAACACAATAAACAAATAAAATAAAAACTAAACGGCACAGGCTAGGTCGCGTAATGGTATCACGTGTAAGAACGAGAAGAGCGTTCCCCTTGCGGAGTTAAATCACAGCTAGAGAAGATATCCAAAGTAGGTTTGTTGCCTTGGTTACCGTGAGCCATAGAGTGCCATGTCGGCTCCCGTTGGTAACGATGCGGTTAACACGTTTGTTTACGGACTTTCCACGGATCCAGTAGTCACAGAATATTAGCTCGAAACCATTAACCCTAAGCTAAACTAGTGATCAGTCACATCGCGAGTCACGTACAGGCACGGAGCCAACGGAATGGGAACACACTCCGCACGATACTAACCATCCTCATCCACATAGTAAGTGTAACGCCACAAGATGTCATCCAACAGCACATACTCTACGGTGCGTCGACCCCGATTAACCCAGTTGGCAGCCCAGAAGCAGTAGTAGAACGTTATAATAAAGCGCACAGACACACACACACACATACGCATACACCCGAAACCAAATTCACACGTAGCAAACCCATACGTCGCGGTTGCGATGTTAGTTTTCGAAGCGTCCAGCGGCCAAACCAGCGAGGTGTGGTTTAGAAGCGAAAATGCGGATAAAAAGAAGCAAAAGAAAAGCAGATCATTAAATCGGAAACGGCACAGCCTCCAACACGTCAACGTAACGAAAGGATTGGTTCAATAAAAAAAAAACAAACAGGACACACTGTGAAGGCTACTACAGGAAACAACAATCGATGACGAATGTAATGATCAGCAAAGAAGAGGAACATTGAAAAGCATTAAAAAAGCTCTCACTGGCCGGTGAGGAAAGTGAGCGAGACAGAGAGAAAGAGAGTGCGTGTGATAGAGCGCTCGTGAAAGGAAGATGCCATGTTTTTTTTCGATTCATACTCTCAATTCAATTTGGGTCCAAATATTCAGGAAGGTAAAGATGTCTAAAAGATTGGAATGTGAATAATTTTGTTTTTCTGTAACGAACTAAAGGACATGATGGAAGTTTGGACAAAATTTGGTATCTAAAATCCGGAACCGGAGCGAAAAACCAAACCTAAAAACGTGGCAACACACGTTCCGGCTGTTTTTTTGTTGTTGTGATGGATGGGATGATCGCGATGGGAGCGGGCGGATGGGGCGGACGGTGGGACCGACATTAGCGGGCGCACTTACCGACATAGCGCGACGCCGGCGAGTGATATCTGGCCATGGCCTCGATATCGTTGCGCACGCTGCGGATCGGGTCGGTGATGTGGCTCTTCACGTAGGTGTCGCTGTTCAGGCGGTTGTGCGTGGAGAACGGGTCGTACACCCACTTCTTCGTGCTGTTTCGGGACCGGGGACGAGAGAGTTAGTCAACTGTCGCACGCGCAGCGCACGCAGACTTGCGCCGCGAGCACCATACATACTTCGGTTCCGGGGCAGCCGGTGCGCTCGGGGCCATCAGGCGGGGAACGGGATCGTTCAGCTGACGCAGCAGCAGTGCGGTCGAGTTGCGGATATCGCGCTTCTCGTCCTCAAACTCCTGCACAAGCGCCCGTGCGCGCCAGGGAGCGAGGTTCGGAGGTTGCGGTAAACAGAGAGTGGAAACGAAATTAGTCGGTCTGTTCGAAGATAGCCACCACCAGCTGCTACGGTACAACCGCCTACGCGAAGCAGTTTGGGTTTTAGGTGCGGAGCAAAGGGCTGCGTTTTTTTGTTTATTTCTCTATTAATTTTCAGCCGGATGCTTTGCAAGCGAATTCGGCTCCAGGGAGGACTGACACAACCAATGAGTGGGCACATTTTTTTTCGACAGGAAACAGGGCTCAGAAACATCCAATCAAGTTAAAGCGTTTGCAATGGAGACGCCCGGTGGCACGTGTGTGTTTTTTCGTTAGCGAATGGCTGCGTACTGTGGCTGTATGGCTGTGTACTTGGGTGATGGCTCTGGCTGAGTGCGCCTGAGTGGCTTTGATGGCTGCGTGATTGTGATGTTGCTAACAGCGACGGATGTGGGTCAAGGTCATATGAACGCTGCCGCCTGCGCGTGTGTGTGTTCGTGATTCGGTTGCCGTGTAAGCATGCTGCGCTTTGGAGCAGAGAGTAGCGTGAGCGGGGTGGAAAACTCGCTACAAGCGGCCTTGTTTTTTTTTTTGTTTTTGCTAGCGCATAGTACCGCCTGGTAGTACCGCCTGGTGTGGTGTGGTAGTATTTACTGTTTCTCGATACTTCGAGTGCGTGCGCTCTGTGCTGACCGCACGGTCGGTCGGTGCGCTGGTGTGTCGTGTCCATTGCTTACCAAGTAGGAGGGCGAGTTGTAATACTGCTCTAGGGCACTACTTACAGGGCTAGCGCGATATTTACGTTCAATGCGATCGAATTCTTTGTTGATGATCGACGGGCGCAGGTAGGACGAGCGGATCGTGACGACCCGGGCGGGCGACACGATGACGCGGGCCGGCGAGCGGATCGCGCGCACGGTGCGCACCGGCGAACCGAACACACGCACCGGCGAGCTGATCACGCGCACCGGCGAGCTGATCACGCGCACCGGCGACCCCAGCACCCGCAGCGGCGACACCATGACCCGCGGTGGCGACGTGACGACCCGCGTCACTGGAACGAGCCGCTTGTGCGCCACGTACGGCATCGGTGTGCGGTAGGTCATGGTGGTGGTCGTGATCGTGTTGAACTAGTTGGGCCATAGTGGTTGTGTGTGCATGTGTTTGTGTTGGAATTGTTGGCAATGCGTGTGTGTGTGTGTTGCGCAGTGACCAATGTACACAATTTTATACACACACACAAACACACAAGGATGGAGAGTACAGATGGTGGTTGGTTGGTGGACATCGGTGACCGAATGGCGACGGTTGTGCGAAGTACGTGCGAAGTGACCGAAACAACGTGACGGAGGACGTGAGCATGGTTCAGATTATGGAACGTGATAAAGAGAGAGAGAGAGATAAAGAGGAAAGGAATGGCCGGGGTAGAAAAGAACAGAGAACGAATTAGCGACGAGAGTCTAGTATATACAACACACGGATGCTACTACGACTACAGGGATGGGCGGCATGACACACGTGGAGTCTCTCGAACCGAACGAAAACAAAAATCCATCAACCTGAAAATTGTCATCATTTTTAAGCCATCTTTCCTATACCATGTGAGCACATGGAGGAGCTAGAGCTAATGTTAAAATTCTTTAGCGTCCAAGAAACAATACCTTCGTATACTTTTGGTACTTTTGTCAAATAGGACCTTCTCATGAGCCACATATTGATTCCCGAAATTCATCAATTTAGACCGGCTACAAAACTCCTCTGTTATATCTCAATGTTCTAATATTTGAGATATAAAGTGTATCATCTGCCTATCCCACAATAAATGCCACAACTTTTTTAATAGTTTAATAGATGGCGTCCTTAAATTACTTAACGATAAACTATATAATATTCAAACGCAGGAAGAAAAACATTATGGATTCACATCTCAACTGGACTATTCAGGCTAAAGATATATAATAAAGTCAATGAAAGCCAGAAATGACAATGTTCATTGTGCATTGATCTTTTAAAGTTTCAATGTGCGTAGCATCTGTATCCTAGTGCGTGAAAAACCAATAAGCAAAGCTCACTTCACGACCAAACTTTTCGAAGACCAACTGAATCTCAGAAACATAAAGTCTAGTTTGGGAATGCCTTTTCAGGGTTTGTTTGTTCGAAATTTTCGGATTTGTACCATACAATACAGATGAAGCTAGTCTGCAGCATCTCAACACGTGTGTCATCCGCCTATCCATATGCCACAACGGTGCACGAATACAACTGTTGGAGGATCATTGCACGTTACAGACATCCAAAACTTGTGATAAAAAACGATGCAAGTTTGTGTTGTGAGTTTGTAATGATCTAGTCTGTACACTTTTGTACACGTGAAACTAATCTCACAATCGATCCATACGTACACGGTGGAAAAACGCAGAACCGCGAAGGACTACAATACTTACTCGTGGCACGCCGGAGTATCGCAGTGGAGTCTGTGAGGAAATAGGAGGGTGAAAAACAGAAGAACTAATTATTCGCAAATCCGAGAAACGCACGACCGTGCCGAGTAAGGTTTATCGGGACGAGATCAACGTAAGGGAGGGAGGTGACGCAGATTGTGACGTGGAGTGAAGAGGGGATACGCACCACAGAAGTGCACACAGACAGGTACAACAGAGTGAAGGTGTGGTTATTAGACGAAAAAAGAGAAAGAAAGCAAGAAAAAAAACAACAACGACGATATACAAACGTGGACAGTACAAAAGCAAACAAACACATAGAAAAAAACACTAACAACACGCGAGATTCGCTCCAGTAAGTGTAATCGTTTTTAGGAGCGATCTCTCGCGGTAAAGAATTGAAACCAGTGGTATAGACAGGGTTGGAGGGTGGTGTGAGTCCGTTGTTTGACAGTTAGTGCAGTGGAATTGTGACAGCGGCACACAGAGGGGCTGCGTACGTTGATGGTGTTAATGCGCTTCTAGCCTACTAAGATTTGATGGAAGACGAACTTTGGGAGGTGGGTTGGTATGAAATGAACTGGCTAGATGGGTTGATCGCAATGATGATTTTTTTTGTTGTTGCATGGACCAATAAATTTTCGCTACATATGAACAATATCGCATTCCACTGCACTTAACCCCAGTACGAACCCTCACACACACACACCCATGCCGCAACCTGTTGTGTATGTGTTTCGTGTACGTGTTTGTGTGCGTTTCATTGCGTCCATTCTACCGAAACGGAACGGAGGACAAAACAACACAACACAGTGCGGTTTGCGATCGGACAAGAATTGCTTCTTTATCGTCTCTCGGTTTTATTGAACTCGAACATTGGCATTGATTTGGTATTCACAAATGTTTGGACTCACTCAATGTAGCTTTCCAATCTGTAGGCGTATTCGTAGTATGCAGAGTATAACATGAAGTACAACAAAATATGGCATACGGAGGGGTTAGTACGTTTTTCACCAGCTAGATCGCACGGAGCTACACGCTCTATATGGTACAGTTACGCTCGGGCGCCAGCTACCTTCTCCTACTGCTACTGCTAAGGTGTTCGGTGTTCGGTGAAAGTGATTTAAGGGGGGGAGCGACTCCTCGGTCGAGTGGTGTTAGTACCGCGCGACATCGACGGCATGATAAATAGATGGGGTTGGGGAGTAAAAAATGCACACAACACGTAAACGCCCATCGATGTCGGCGTGAGGCCAGTGGGCCGGGCGACGATGTCCCGATGGGCCACTAGACGCGGTACGAGTAGTGCCGGTAAGTGGTACCGTGCGGCAGGCGTCCGGAAGTGGTCGAGCTGTAGCTGTAGCCGCCCGGGCCGCCGCCGGTGGTCGAGGTGCGCTCCGTACTGTACGAGTAGCCGCCCGGTCCACCGCGGCTGTTGCGCTCCGTGGTCGACGAGTACGACGACGAGGATGTGGACGGGCGCGACGAGTACGGATCGGATGCGTTCGATGACTCGGTGACGGTCTTGTAGGTCTTTGAGTACGTGTAGGACTCGTCACGACGCGGCGTCGACGTCTCGACGGTCGTATAGCGTGGGGTCTGCGAAATGCGGTCGGTTGAGTTTTGTTGTTTGTTTGTTGGTTTGCATATGATTTTTTTTCTTTTTTTTTGTTTTTGTTTCGTGAGTGTGTTCCAACGCTTTTCTCTTCACTATTTACACACTGCCGGTATGAGAGATGGAAAGGAGGATGGAAGGGTAGAGGTGTGTCCTTGTTTTGGTGTGTTATCATGTTGCCAAAGTTGCATTGCTCGCGCGCCGAAGCTAGCGAACGTGTCGCGACCGAACTTCGAACTCATACTTAGTAGCCCCACCGGTCGGTGTTGCCCGGGTGACAATGTAGATGCCACGACAGCTTAGTAGAAATTGAAACATGTTTGAAAAATACTCCCATTCGCAGGTTCGCGGGTTCGTTCGAGTGAAGCGTGTCTTTCGTGTACTGTTGCTTAGTTTTCGTTGCGTCGCTGTAATACTGTTCGACTAATGCCCGGCTATGGCTTACCGGACCGGCAAGCCACTAAACTGCCCGAGCGCCCCCTATCGGCGATAGTAGGTACGAGCGTAACCGGGCTCGAAAAACAGCACATGCCGGCGGCCCTCCTTCACCGGGGCCGTACCGTGCACGCGCCGCAGCAGCGTATCGACATTGTCCGCGTCCGTCGTGTGGCCCGTCGCCCGATTGTACTCCCGCCGGTGCAGCTCGTTCGCAATGCGCTCCCGGTTAATGTCGCGCGGCGACCGATAGTCCTCGATCGGGCGGGCCAGGATGCGCGGGTCGGGCTCGATGCCCTCGCGATTGATCGCCTCCAGTATGGAGACGTGCGCTTGCTTGCGGGGCTGCCGCTTGCCGTACGTGGTGACCGGATCCGGTATCAGACTGGGCCGCGGCACAAACGGCACCTTGTCCCAGTCGACCCCGCGTCTCTGTGGGGAAGAGAGTGGCAAGAGTGGTGGTGGTGGATTGGTGGTGGTGGTGGTGGTGCTGTGTGCGTATGTTTGGTACTTGGCGTAGCGGCACAACTTCGCAACGGGGATTAGTACGGGGGAAAGAGTCCGGATGTTAGCGGAGGATGGCAGTGAGCTATGCGTGCGTTGCGGCACAATGGCACAACGGGGAACGCATAGAAAGTTAGAGGAACGACTGCTGTTTCCTGCCACTCAAACAGGAGGCAAAATCGTGCGAGTGGTTGACGAAAAACAAAAATGACCGATCCACTACTCGAAAAAGGTGTAGTAGAGTCACAAACAAAAAACACGTAGTGCTATCAACTATCTGTGACGTTTCTGTTGCAAAACACGTTCTGCATTAAACAAAGAACCCAAACCAAAGCGATGCTACCGGTAAGAGTGTCTTCCCTGAAAGCGAATAACATCCATGTCCATCCGCTCAACTCCGAGCACCAACCGCCGAACGGACGGAGTCTTCTCCGCAGCCCGGTTGGTAGGTGTATCTTATTTTCGAGCATCACATACCCTCCCCGACCGTGACGACCGCCTGAGAGTGGAGGTGATCACTGCTTGGCACATCCCGTGCAAACCACCGGGCACGTTGCGGTTTTAAAAATAGCAATTTCTCAGTCTAAAGTCTGCACACGCACACACACAAACACACACGGACCGCACCGTTGAGATTGGAACCGTGCTCCTCGGGTTGAAAAACTCCGTGACAACGATCCGTGCCGCTTCCTTGTCCGTTCGCCGCCATACGGCCATAGTCCGTGGATCAGTTTGCACGCTTGACGAACCCACACAATCACGACACCGATTCTGCCCTTGCGCCGCAACTTCGCATATTTTTAGTCCACCCGACGCAAACATGTGGCTGTGTTTGCGATTTTTTGGTTCCAATTTTTTCGGCTCTTCCTGCGCCTGCCCCAAAACCCTCGTCCTTAAAATATTTTCCGCAGCTGGTATTGAATCGTCATGCTGTGTGTGGTGTTTTGTTTTTTTTTTGGAGAGAACAAGGTGGGACATACGTCGGTTTGCTTCTGATCTCATTTGAAATATGTGCCCGCCATTAGCGCTGCCCAAAAACGCGTACGCAGCCATTCGTGGATGGCCTCGTAGCGGCCGACCGCTAGGGGGCGCCCGAAATTATGTCATAATTTGGAGCGTGCAAGTTATTTGGAGCAGCCACGGGCGTTATATTTAGCGTCGATTACTCGTACTGCCGGCGACGGTGCGGACACAGACGGTGCCAGTTGGCTGGTGGGCTAGCTAGCCCGCCATTGAACCTGACCCACTGGCCACTGTCAGCCCATCCGCTCAAATCCCACACGCAGCCACCACCGGCTTGATGTCGCCGAAAGGCGGTGCTAACTAGATTCGCAGCCTACTGCGCGGTGCGGCGCTTCATCGCATTCTTGCTAATTATGTTACGCTCTTCGCTGTGTGTATGTTTTTTTTTCTTTCTCTCGCGCGATCCTTCTTCGTGTCCTCCCGCTAGCGGATGGTCCGGATTATATATAGAACCGATCGCACCACGTTCGCCGTTTGCATACGGCGAGCGCGATGTAATGGCACACAACAAAGCCAACGGGTATCGAGTTCCGGCTTGTGGATTGTAAAATCGAGATTTGATAAAAAACGACCGCGCGCCAGATGGCATAACCGAAGCTGATGGCTAGTGGTTTCTTTGAAATTCACGGCGCCATACACTCCCGTTGCCACACGCTTCGAATAGGGGTAAATTTATGACCCGGGGGGAGTGACATTTTTTTCCTAGAATCGGAAGCAAACAGGGAAATGACCTTTTCTTTAGCGCCCGTCATGTCTGATCACGCAATAGCGCCACCGTGTGACAGGAGAAGATCTTTGTCGTGTCTATTTGTATCGTTTGAATGAAAACACCCGCCTGATAGAGCTTAATGTCTTGACGAGACACAATAATAAACGACATGATAAACCCCCCGTTATTACAGAATGGATTGCGATATTGTTCATTTTACACACTTCCATGCTACATGGTGCAATATTTTTCAAACGTGTCTCAATTTCTATTTCAACAAAAATAACAAAAAAATGCTTCCAAATTACGGTCTCTTCATTATGGACGTTGCTATAATTGTTTGCTATAAAAGATGTAATACGCTAGTAAACTGTGAAACAAGAAAGGGTGTGACAGAAAGTGAATTTCAACTATAATACGCATCGTGTACATTGATTTGGGCTAGGTTTACAAAGAAATTTCAAACAAAAAGGTAGATTTGCAAAAACAATAAAAAACTTAACATACAAAAATGATACAACACAGTGTTCCCGCATCTCGAGGAGAGCAAAATGTACAACAACAAGAAAACAAAAAAACATTAACATCCAATCGTGAGTAAATGTACACCAATGGGACAAAGGGAAGCCTTGCTGGTCCGGTTTATGTACACCGTTTTTTTTTGTTTCGTTTTGAAGCCAGTTCGTCTTCGGGACAACGACCAGTGTCGGTTTCGAGTGTTCAATGTGCATGCAATATGTCTCGGTTTTATTGTTTCACAATCGTGGTGTTCTGTACTTTCGAGTGTATGGATTTTTTTGTTCTGGTGGTGGGTAAGGGAGATTCCTTCTTCTCCTTTTTGGCCTAATTCTGTTTGGGTTTTCGCTTTTCGGCGCACTTTGAAACAGCAGATGAGTGAATGATGTGAATAGAGGGGAAGGTAGGTTCGGTAAGGGTGGGTTGACAGGAAAGGGGGGCACAACTCTCACAGACACACACACATGGCACGGGGTACACAGAGTAGAAATCAGCACAAGTGGCGATCTTCTTGGGTGGGGGAGCGGAGGGGGATGGAAATGGGTGGTAGGGGGAGGCCCCTCCCGTTAACGACCGTGGCGCAACCATCTTTGTGGTGGTGGTGGTGGTGTAACGTTCAGGAAATTTCACCGCTCAAAACGTTCTATTTTGGTCCTCCGTTCCATTCACGCGCGGGCTGTGCGGCTCCGTTTCGTTATCTGCTGGCCGCGGGAACGGAACTGTTTTGAAAAAAAGCGTCCATGAATAGAATTTCGATAGAGTTTTGTGCACACGTACGATAGGGACGTTTTGTTTTCGTTTTCTTATCAGAGTCCATCACTAATGCATTGTTTTGAGGAAATCACTCGTTCGTACTTCGAAACTAGCTAGACTAAGTTCACTTCTCGTTCATTGCTTTCGAGGTTCGTACAGCACTGGCACAGTTCTTTTCGAGACTCAAACCACAAACGGATTCATCACGACACTTGGAGCTCAACACGATCGAAGTTCTTCAAGGGAGCTCTCGGTTCACCAATTTACCACGAACGTTACACAACCCACTGAGGCGCACTGATTGTTAACGGCGAAGAAAGATCAGGACAGGACAGGAGGCTCCTGGGTCGAGTAAAACGCTCAAACGGAATCTAGCGAAAGCGCGCGCGCTGCTGACGCTCCAGTCCTGGCTGGGGATTTCAATTCCGGAGTTTCGGTTCCGTGGTGGAATCGCGTCTCAAGCTTCTCGCGCTCCCGCTGATTCGGTGCGTCGTTTCACTCGACAGGATCGTGGATTGGTCTTTCGGGCGGGGATTGGATCTTCGTTTTGAGGTAGCAGAACGGCAACCCATTCCGGGACAGGAGCCGGGAAGAGAAAAGGTTGGTTCGAGCGAGTCGAGGAACCGGAACGGGGATCGGGGCGAGTCAGGGACACACAACCTGGTGCAAAAGGGGCGCTTACCGTCACAGTGTACGAGGAAATCGTGGGACGAGTGTAGCTCGAACCGACCCGGCGGGTGCTGTAGAAGTCGCTTTCGTAAACCATGGTGGCGCTCGATATCTTGTCACTGCGTTCTCGGATCTAGCTCACACTCCACTACGGTCGGCCTGTATCTCGGTGGTAGCCTTAGCACTTGCTGCGCTGCTGGTCGAAATGGTTCTGAGCTGGTCGCCCGTCGCCCGCCGGTGAAGTAGTTCCGTGCGCCGTGCGCGACCGCGCTGAGCGTGCGCTGGCCACCTGCCAGGGAGCGAGCGCACTGGCGGCGTACAGTACCGGGCGCTCTCCCGTGTGCGAACGAGACCACCCTATCGCCCCTGCGGCACTGGATGCGGGCGTGCGTCTGCGCCGACGGGCATGACGTCATCGGCGAGCGATCGGCGACTCTCTTGCGTGTGGGCGATTTCAGCGATTTCTTTTGCCCATTTTCACCCCATTTTCTGTTTGGTGTGAATTCTCGTTTGCGCATTCATTCGCAAACACTGGCAAAGGCGCTGCTAGCTGGGAGGAGAATGGGGCATATGGGCCACGGCAGACATATTCACCCTCCCCAGAGTCTGACTGCAGGAATGCCCATTCCGTCGGACGCGCGCAGAAGGACACGGCTGTCTTGGGCCGTTCTTGGGCGGCGGGCGACGAAAAAGATCACGCGAATCTACGCGGGACGGACAAACCCTCCTGTCCCATCTACCGATTGGCGCCCATTACACCGCAAACGGGGAACCGAAGTACGGAGCGGCTAATCACGTTTCTGCCGACTTTTGTGCCAAGGACTGCGCGGTGACGGCTAGATTTATGGCGTATGCATGTGTATGCGTGTGTGTGAGAGAGAGAGAGGGAAGGCTTTTCATTTCCATTTTCTGCACAGTTTCATTCAGCGTCAACTGTCACCCGTGCATCGGTCGTAGTAGGCGATGCAATGGGAGACTGCCCCATTCGGGATGTGACGCATGTCACTTTGGGCAGTGTTGCCAGATTTAAACTCTCTCCAAACGATGAAAAAAAACGCTAATAATACTTCGTTTGCTTCATTCATCCGTTCCAAATGCTGCATTGCGTCAGCTCACGATGTGCATGCATGTGTGTGTGCGACTGCTGCATGGAATGGTGGGTGAAGTTTTGCACACGATCGTCCGCCATAACCCAGAGTTGCAGTGCCAAAACCAGAGCAAATACGCAAACGGTCGACCTCAGCCAAAAAAAAAACGAACAGACCCAGCGCAGGACGTTTCGCGTTTTGCGCCAGCGCTTACGACCATAAATATTTTCCTCCCCTTCTCTCTCTCTCGCTCTCTCTCTCTCCTCACAGTCTGAGCGCATCTCCACACAGATCGAATCACGTCGTATTTTATATGCCGTTGTAATCGATGTTCGCGAATGGGGTTTTCTTGGGACGGTTCTATTCGGCACGGGAGGTTTGTTTTTGCTTCTGCGCGATGGTTTTTTTCTTCATTCGGACGTTTACAGTCGTTCTGTTTGAATTATAAACAAACCACCCGCTTGCTGGCTGTGCAGAGCTTCCACATTGTTGACATTTGCGGCCGGGGGAGTATTTTCGCATCGAGTATGATCGGGCGAAGGCGAAAGCTGTTGGTATGAATTTCTCGATGCAATTATTCCGCAATATGGCATGAATCACGGTTAAAAATGGTGTTAACTCTTTTGTAAATCTCATTGATAGGGTGTTTTTTATTACTTTTTTGAGTAATTTTGTTTGTTTAATTCATTTGTTTTGACTTTTTGCCATCTTTTAAGCAAATTCCGGTTCAGTTGACCTTTGGAGGCAATCCAGGAATCAAGCTATTTATTATGTTCTCGTGTGACTCGACGTCTCTCGGCTCCAGTTCATGAGACACTCATGTTCCTTGCTTCTTAACCATTCCTAAAGAATGCAGCTGCCTGGAAATAGAAGCTAGCACTTCTTGGATTTATCTGGAATTTTCCGCCAACAGTGCCACCAGGTCAGTATTCTCGAACGTTTTTGGCCCTCCTCTACGATCGAAGTCTTCAAGGTCGAAGTTACCGTGTTTGAAGCGACGTAAAAGATTCTGTTGATGACCAAATATATCGTGGCCCACTCAATGTTGCTTGCTGAAACATTCCTATTTCCATGGGTGAAAAATTGCGACCCAAAATGGTTTCAAACAAAGAGCGCCAACCAATAAACACACACACACTCACTCAAAGCGAGCATTCAAAACAACTCTGTCATCGTTGAGATCTAATTTTCGACATGATTTGTTGATCGTTCGCCCTGGAACGGATTCCATTCGGAAAAGCCGACCCCGGTGACGGCGGCGCACAAGTGGCCGCGTTGTTTTGTTCGCAGCGCTTCACACCTCCTGCACACTGAGTGTAGCTATTTTTGGCTCCATCAGGATCGTCCGTCGAAGGCATGGAGGCAAAATCAGCAAAGTGCGCCACACGCTGCGCGTTCGTAGCGCCCCACGGTCGCGGAATTCTGGTTGATTCCACGAGCACCGCGCGTATGATTCATCGCCCACACGCGTGCCCTTCCCTGTGCGGCGTGTTGCGTGCTCCGACACCACCTCACGCCATGCGATTTTCACCATCATGCACCTTGCGTTTACAGCTGCGACCGAACGAATTGCGCCTTGGGCCGCACCCGACGGAGATCGGGGTGGTTTTTTTTTTAATGACACCGCACCGCGAAAATACCAGCCACCCGGCCGGTGGAATGCGTGCGGACGGGTGAAGGTGAGTCGACGATATTTCGGGAGAGTGCACATCATAATGGCGGGCGTGCGTTCCGAACGGACCGGATGGAGGCGCATGGTCCTCCGTGCGATGCACGCTTCTGTGGGGTGGGTTTTCTTTTTTCGGAGCGATGCAATTGGTCGGAACGGATTTGCTATATCAAGTGTCCGTGATGTTTTGTTCCATTTGTTTTTGAACGAATTAGCTGGTGTTTCTCAGATATTAGTAGTATTTATCGCTAGTCTCATTTTGGGCAACACGGACGCTCCTGATCTCCTGTCCTCAATTCCTTTCTATGCCCCCTCCCGTAACCTCCGAAGCCGTGATCCGTTGTACCTGCCACGCCGTCGTACTCGGTATAGACACAACGAGCCGTTTCTTGTCTGTATGCGTCATTTCAACTCCTTCTCTACTTTTTTTATTTCAATTCTTCTCTTGCTTCCTTTCGTTCTCGTCTTTTGTCTTTTTCTTATGACTCCTAATGTCTTCACATTCCATGTCTGTTTGTATTATTACCGATCTATATGTCTCCTTGTTTTATTGTTTATTATCTTTTTCTCTTCTCTGGTCCTGCAATTATTTTCTTTCCCCTGTCTCCTCTCTCCTACTTCACATCTCATTGAGCCTATCTTTTCGGTTTTTAGTATGTAAGTATTTTTTTGTATGTTTTTTTTTTCTTTCTCGGTGCTATTTCAATTATGTTAGTTCTTAAGATACAGTTTGTTTGTTTTAAGTTTTAGTTTTAAGTTTTCTGTGTGTTTAGCCTCTTGGCAGACCACGATAATAAATTAAGGATAATGATAATGATAATGATATTAAGCGGATATTATGCGAACGTAGTTTTTTCTCGTGATAATGAAAATATGGCAACCAAGCGTTTCAGGTAGGCTTATTTTCATTCTTTTTTATTTATTTCTTCATATTTTTTCATCATAAACAAACTAAAAGATTTTTTTAGTAAGAACATGAATAGTAGCTATAGATATGATATCTTCTTTATATTATTTTGTTTCCGTGTTCGTCCGTTCCTGCGTACCTCCTTAACATTCCTCTTACGTCCTCTTCTGTCCATGTGGAAGGCCTAAAAGAACTTTAAGGTCTGGGTCGTCCGATGTCATCCCACTGACATGACCAGCCAGGGTCCTGATGAGTAAGTAAATCCTCTAATATCTAACCGATGCTACTTAATGTTCAATGTCCAATGCTTGTCCTTAAAGATCACTTCTACCTCTTCTTCCCTTCTTTCTATTTTAAATTGTTCCTTCCTCCACTCTGATTCTGCTTTGTCTGTTTCGAGATTTTTTCGTAATATCCTCGTACTCCATCATCATTGTAACACCTTGAATCTTTCTCTTGTTCTCTTGTCTGGTAACAAACTCTTATACTTATACTTATACTTTTACTTATACTTTTTCAACTGTTGGTCGTTTCGTAAACATGTTCCTAAACTATGAAATGTATTTAAAATAAACCATCAATATGAATCATAAAACAATGCAAAAGAAGGAATTTGTAGTAACCTTTAAATTTTTCTCCAATTTCGTTTTATAGCTGGTTTTGTTCAAAAGTTATTCTTTCGCTGAAAGAACGTATAATAAGGAGACGTAAACCCACATAAACGATTAAAAAAATATTTCAAAACGGAAATAGAAGACCAGACCAGTCCTGCTTTCTTGAGTTAAAACTCAACGACATCTTGTCAGCTCTGAACGATATTGGTTTGTTTTCTATATGATTGAAAGTTTAGTTTAGTTTAGTTCTATATGATTGAAAGTTTAGAAAGTTCTATATGATTGAAAGAGTAGCAACACGCAGTGGCTCAACGTGCAAAAGGTTTCTTTCAAACCGGTTCGAGTGAGTAACGTTTAACACGTGAAAATCTTCGTCCACAAGAGAACACCGGAAACTGCAACAAGATGACACACCGTAGTACGTGGCACTTTGGTGATAAATTTAGGCCCTACAGTCAGACACGCCCTACACTGCCAAGATCAAACGACCGACGATGAGAACACTATCTAATACTGTTGATATCACTCATCCCACAAGCAGCAGCAACAGCCCGAAGGACAGGCGAGCAACGAACGCAATCATAACCACCTGACAAAGTCGTGCGCTCACCTGTGTCTGTGTGAGTATGATGCTGATATTAAGACGACACCGATTCATCATGCATGCCATTTGCAGTAACTCATCACCGGTCGCATCGCCAGATGTCAGCACTTCCGAGAAGGACCTAAGGATGCGTACGCCACTCGAAAGCGATCGCCCGATACGGACGCCCGTGTCAGTGTCAGGGTCCGTCCCACAATGGCAACAATGGCCGCTTTCCCTGCTCGTGTCCGTGTTTCATTTTCATTTCCTACCCCTTCGATGCGGGTAAACAATCGATGATACAATCAATCGATCCGATCCGATCGGGGCTCCGTTAGCTGTGTTGGTTTATTTTTAAGCTGACCCGCCACCGCAACGTGTTGCACACCGCGTTGGCATTCGGTTTCGGTAGAACTGTTTACACTGGTGCACGCGGGGAAAGGATATCAGGAATGTTTTGTTTGGCGGCGATCCGTTCTGGGCGGCTACATTTAGACCGTGACGGGGGAACGTGCTTTTCCTGTGCGGCGACACATGGTGTAGCAATATCGGTGTACCGTTGACAGGACGAGTGCGCATGAAGCATTTTCTTTATCCGGTGAAGCTGTCGAGCTATGGAAGGGAACAGCAATGGATGTGTCCACACCTCCAGCCGTGAGTCACCCGAGCCAGAGTTGATTTACGAGCGTCCAAAACCAACGCCCTACCTTCCGTCGAACCTGGTGACCTTGAAGGTGGCCATCAAAACACCGACCTAACTACCTCCCTTCCAACAGAAGCAAAACGCGTAAACATGCGGTGGGTTTGTGTGGGTGTTAAACCAAGCGAAACAACAGCGGCGTCGCACGCGGCATGCGCGCCCTTTCGAAGAAGGGACGCGTGGACGTCGGCATTGCTTTTTATTTAACGATCACGCAGCGTCTCAATGTCGTACATATTATTTACAACGCACAACGAAGCGAACGGAACGGATTCGGACGACCCGAGGAACGCGCGAGGATCCCACAATGCAGAAACGAACCAAATGCTTACCAATATAGTTGGAAGGAAAAGGGAGAAAGAGAGAAAGACGATACTAATGGTAGCTTAAATACAAAATCGATCCCCGTATGTGTGTGTTTAGCTAACGTGTACATTTTCTTTGTGTTGCTCTTGTTGCGCTCCCTCCGGCGCTCTAATTCTAAACAGATTAATATTCCTGCCAGGGTCACGAGTATCAACAGACGATCGCCCCCTTTCTCCGAAGCCAGGCATCGTGCGTCGCATCCGCGCTCGACGAGTTTGACGGTGGAGTGAACGCTCCATCTGCCCACAGAAATAGCTCCCATCACAGAGTCGTTACATCTCCACCGCTCGGTACACGTGCCGGCAAACGAAACACCCGTGGCGACACCTAGTTCCCGATCGGGAACATCTTCTTGAACAGCTTCAGCGTGGACTGGCGGTCGAGCGGGCAGGTCGAGTACATCTCGTCGCACGACCGGGCCGTCTGCATCTTGCCGTTCTTGATTGCCTCCTTGATGGCCGTACCGTCCAGCATGTAGTCGACGATCGAGTTCCTGGAAGCGGGAGTGTGGAGAAACAGGTTAGACCCCGCGAAGCCTCTCCCATCCAGCACCCAGCTACTCACTCCGAGAGGGCCAGAATCATGTGCTCGACCTGGTCGGCCGTGCCGACCTGCGCGTGGTAGTCGGACGAACGGAGGAAGCTGCAGACGGCCTTCTGCATGCACGCCCCGGAGTCGATGTTGTTCTGCGCCAGATAGTCGTCGACCTTGTTCATCAGGTCGGAGATGCCGGTCGGGTCACTGTCCGCGCTACGGTAGTGGCCGGTGCCGCCGTACCCGCCCCCGATCACGTTCACCAGCTTCGGCAGCAGGAGCAGGGCGCCGATGCCGACCAGCGTGCCGAGCACGACTCCGCCGAGATCGATCTTGAGCGGGGTGTACGAGCCGAGACCGGAGCTTGAGTAGCCGTACCCGTTGACACCACCGTAGCCCGTCGTCAGGCCCAACCGTTGGCTGCGGTCACTGGCGGATTCCGTCGCGAAGCTGTCATTCTGTCGTCGCCAGGGATTGCTGTGGGTTAGATTGAACATGAAAGCATGATCCAGGCACTTCTGTCCCGCTATGACCTCAATCTATCCTGAAGGTCTTTTTCTTTGTGTTATATTTAGAGTGATCCATAGAGTTTTTAGGTCATAAAAGCCAGACGATTATTCACGATTCCAATGATATCTTCAGATACAGGGTTACCAACGCACATTCGCACTTGCTTGGTTCTGTGAGACATGGAAAGCCTTGGTTTCCATGGTAACCAATAGTATAAATCCTTGGAAAACTTCCTCTTGGATCACTCCAGCGATAAATTTCAATGAGTAAAGTAAAGGGAATACACTAATCGATACACTATTAACTGACACCAACTCGATTGAATAGAATTCCCTCAATTCACCACTTCATCATGCACTGTATAACACATTGTATAACACTGAACTCCCTCCGGCATTGCCTACTACGAGAGCTCGAAACTTTAGTTACCTTTGTGCCTCTACACACTGCCACCCGATCGTTGCCAATACGAGCACGGACACAAAGTATGCTGCGCGGGACTGCATGATGACGTTGAGTTGAGGAGGCTTTGGTACGTTGGGACTGTTCACAATGTTTGGGCCGCTTGATGCCACCGAATGGAATGTACGAACTGTAATGAATCCTTCTGCTCGGGGCAACTATATTTTATACCAAAGCTGGTCTCATCCTCTCGCCGCTGGGTTACAATCATCGCAAACACAATGAATAATAGAATTACTAACAAGTGTTTTCCTTCACGGTCCCCGCCAGACGTGCGTAGTGAGGAATCGGGCCCAATGAGTAGAAAATCAGCCACCACCACCACCACCACCACCATCACGGGCCTTGAAGCGTGGTTCACGACCTTTTTGTATCGCCAAAACCACAAACAACCAGTACTAAACACTTCTCTCCCTCGCTCACCGGCGGCTGCCAAGACATCCAGCGCCGTTGCTTCGAGCTGCTTCCTGGCCGTCCGTCTGCAAATTCCGCCACATTCATTCAAAAGCTGTGCCCTGTTGCGTGAAATGTCGTTTCATTCATTCGGTCGCTGGTTCGATTGTTGTCGACGAGCACGTGCACACACACACACACACACACACTCACGCACACACATGGGCCAACTTAATGACCCGCAAGAAAAAGACGGAACACAAGAAGTCACCGAAAGGGGAACCGTGAACGTTTAATGCGGAATTATGAACATCATTACCGCGATTAAGCGGCACGCACAGTGGAGGTTGACATTTTCCATATCTTTTGCCCTGTAGGCCGTTGCAACAGAGGCGTTGATAATTTCCCTGATTTGTCGTTTCCCTTCATGCTAGCGCATCGGCCGTTGGGTGCGCGGAAGGTGGGTCGGCTTAGCGTTGCGCAAGAGGCCCGCCGGCTAGGTGGGGAGCATTTTTCACTTTCCATACACTTTCCATGCTTTCATCTTACTTTTCATGAGTTTTCTGGGTACTCGACGGCGACCCAGTGTTGCGATAGGATTTTTCATACCCGTTCATAATACCTGTTCCAGTTATCATTCTATTCGAATATAGACAGATAAATTAATAAATAAACAAAGTAATAATTCAATAACTTAATTAATCTAAAATAAACTAGTAAATAGAATAATTTATTTTAGTAAACTAGTTAATAAACAAAAAATTCCTCAATCAATCAATAAATAGATAAATTAACAAAAGCGTAAATAGATTAGTTTATATTTAAATCAATAAGTAAAGAATAAACAATCTAAAAATTGATAAATAAATAAATAAAAAATACTTTTGTTTATTATGAGCCTGTCCACCATTCATCTGAAAAAGAAATGATTTCGAATCGTTGTTATTTCTTTCTTAATCCTATGGTACTAAATTGTTTTATCAGTGATAAGAATGTTTTTCTATTCTCGTAAATTGTTTCTTACATTTTATCGCGTTCATATTTTTTCTTGAGGGTTTGTCAATGCTTTTGAACAAATGAGTAGTGCACGTAAACTTATTTTACTCCATATGATAAAACTGTGTATAAAAACTCTATTAGTAGTGATTTATTACATTTATTACATTCCTAATATTGTAATTTTCTTTCTAGCATTAAAACTTCCTCAAAACAAGCTACACTTAGCAACGGAGCTTCTCCAAAGAGCAGAGCAGCTGTATGCAGCTGCATTGCATCATTTAATTGTTGACGGGCGCCAGGCCCATGACATAATGGCAACATGTGTGTCACGTGCAGACCCGGTAGAGTAGGACTTTAATTTCCACCGCTGAAACATTCACTATCCGTGAAATTAACCCCGTCCCGGTCCCCATGCCGTTTTACTGGCGCAGTTGACGATTAATTAAGCCGACGCCATTGATGGCCGTTGAGTTCAACAACTTGACGGTAGCTTCAGCGCCATTGCAGTGGGAAGCATATCTGAATATGTAGATGGAGAAAATATCGAAAAATGTGCAACACAGACAAATAGCTTCAGGATTATAGTACAGACAGGTTGATAATTGTGGAATAACCCATAAAAAGGAAAGGAATATCTCTTTGTTAGTTAAAACATAGTTCAGACAATTGTTTCAAATAACATGTTTGCCAGGGTGTACAATATCCCACTTCACCCTAAGTGTTTATTCACCTAGTAGAAGTAGTTGTTTCTTGTTTTGTTTCATTTACTAAAAAAATTAAATAACAATTGTTTGCTCAAGATGTTGTTTTTCGAAGTTGCTGTACACAGGATTGTTAATAGTCTCTAAATTGAACTTCTTGGAAACGAAAAAAAATGAATGAATATATAAACGCAACAAGCAATATTTTACACATCTATTATACGGAAAGACTAAACGAGATGACTAATTGTACATTCTATCCAAATGTAGAGATATTTGGATAATTCGTAAGTTTTAAACAAAATTAACATATGTTGATAATCCTCTCCAGCAAGTTCAACGTTCACAGTCACGGATCACAGTAAAAACCATGCAATAACATTTGAACATTGAGTTTATAACATTGGTAGTTAGCTCGTTTGTTTATTACTTGAAAAATGATCGAATAAAATTAATGGTAATACCTAAACTAAGAGTAAACACTATCTGTGCAACCAGTGGAACGTCTCTATAAGCCCTGCAAACAATAACAACCAGTGGAAACTCTCATATGAAAAAAGCCAAAACCCGGAACCTTCGCACTAGTTTGCATGTTCACCCGAATAAACATAAAATGCAAACTCATGCCGTGCGCCCTCCTTACACAATCCTACCCACATATGTAACAGGCGCTGCAGTTTCGCGACATAACTGCCCTACAATGGCACTGCAGTGTGACAGACGCGGCCAATCCCTTTCGGCGCCATGCAGCGTGTCGCCTGCACCCGGCAGCCCAATCCCAGACTCCCGATCCCTTTCCCATCAGCATCGTCGTAGGCGACACAGCCACAGACGGTACGGAAAGCGATCAACACCCGTGCCGCTCAAAACGCTTCGATGCGTAAATTGTCTTTCTGCCACGATGCGATGACGATGATAAATCGTTCAGCAAACGCGGCACCGATTCTGCACCAATCTCGTGCGTGGCGCCTCGTGGGGCTGACGATGGATTCAGGGCCGCGCAATTTGCGCAATGCGCCAGTTTGGCAATCGCACTGGAACCGATCGGACCGGCAGGATGATGCTCACCGTGTCGATACTGGCCCTGGCCGTGCTGCTGCCCGAGCAGACGCCGAAAGTCTGCTGTGGTCCAGCGACGGGCAGCACGGACAGCGGCACGAACGACACCGCCCCCGGGAGCCACTGGAGTCGGGCGTACGGTTTGACAGCCCTGCCAGCGGACGATCGGTTCTACACGCTGGAGTACGCCCCGACGACGATACGCCCCCGGGGAAGATCTTCCAAAACGTCGTCCGGGTGGCGCCGGGAGCCACGCTTCATCTCGTTCGAAACGAAGGACAACAACATCGAGGTACGCACAGATTTGTTTATATCCGCCACTCTCGTCCGATTTGGCCTGTACATGAACAATTTCTCAACCCTTCCACTCTCTCTCTTCGAACGATTCAGGTGGAGATAGATTTCGCGATTCCCTTCCTGTCGATCCCGATAAAGCGATCGGTGAACGGTGTGATGAGCTCCGTGCTCAAGGTAAGCATTGCGCCGGGCGGCAGCAGTACGTGACGGTCGGGCAGCAGCCGACCACGATCGGGTTCAGCTCGCACACTAACGCGCCACCTTCCTTCCCGGTCGCTCTGGCCCTGGACAGGGCACTCCGCTGCTGAACGTGAACCTGGGGGCCGTTGCCGTGGCCGGGGCGCTTACCGTCGGCGGCGCGTTGGTCGGTGCGGTTGCCCGCACCTTCACCAACAGCACCGGCACCGGCATCTCCATGCCGTGGTCGTCCCTGCTGCCCCTGCGCGGCACCGAGCGTGCTGAAAGTAAACCCGGACGGGATCAGGATCAGGGCGGTAAGTGTGTGTGTGTGTGTGTGTGTGTGTGTCGGACCGAGGAGGCATCCGAAGCTACCGCAGCCTCTGTCTCGTTTTGAGCTCCCAGCGTACGGACGGCGGCGAAGGCAAGGTGTAGCAGAGCAGACCCAGAAGACGCGACGAAACAAAAAAAAAACCAGCGAAAACGGAAATGACGCATGCTGATGTGAGTGACGCCTTATCGTTGCATACAGGTATCGGCGTTGTCGGCAGCCGGTGACGTCCACACCGAACCGAAGTACAGCAGCAAATGGGCGCGTACTACATACCGTCGACAACGCGAATTTCTATTTTTGTGTCCCAAAAAAGTGATACAAGATAAGCGTAGATGGTGGTGGCAGGAAGAGCAAGCTGAACGCACGACAAAACAAAAAGCGTTGAAGAAGTTGGTCCAGACCAACCTGTGCAGTGCAGTGCCAGCAGTGCCGCGACCTGACGTACGTCCAGGGCTTCAAAACGAAACAGAAGCGTTGGCAGCTACTGACGCGACTCCCGGTGCCGTTGGTAGCGCGCTGTACGCGCTCTTTCCTTTACTTTCGCTTGTCCTTGGCTGTCTGGCCGGCGCCCGCTTTCGCGGGGCCCGCTCCACCCGGGGCCTTCGCGACCGATATGCGCACCTTCGGTCCATCCGTCCGGTTCCCAGCGGCGCCTTTCTTCGGTGCTCCAGCTTTCGCGCCTCCACCGCGCTGAGACTTCGTGCCGGCATCGCCCGTCCCGTGGGTCCGGCCACCCGGACGGGCTTTCGCGTCCTTGTCGTCGGCCACCGGTTTCAGCTGATAGTCCTGCACGTCGTACTGCGTCTCCGCCACCACAACGTCCGGTTTGCGCATGTCCGGATGGACGATGGCGGACGGCGGCGTAAACTCCACGTCGAGCTCACTCTCACTGTCGCTCGGTACGTCGGCGACGCCCGTTTTGACCGACAGGCCCAGCGCCTTCGAGGTGCGCCGTATCTCCTCCGCTATGAGGCGCTTCTCCCGGTCGGTGCAGTGCTCGCAGCTGGCCAGATCCTTGCAGCCACACAGCGGCAGACCCTTGCGCTTGAGCGCGTCGCGCAGCATGTACAGCTTGGTGCGCTGCGGATCTTTGGCGAGCTTGAACTTGATCGGCTTGCCGGGCAGGTACGGGTCGTCGGTGAACTTCAGCGTATCCGCGTCCTTCAGCGGGTTCATCGTGATCGAGTACACGCCGTGCTGTTTGGTGATGTGCAGGGTGGGCTTCTGGCGCGTCGGGTCACCGTCTTGGCAGCCGACGCCGGCGGCCGGTTTCTTCCCCGTGACGGGCACCGTGTCCAGCGGGTAACACTTGAGGAAGTGTCGCATTAGCTGCATGATGGGCTGGCGGACGGCACCCGGGCGCCACCCGGGACGTCGTTTGCCAATGCCCGGCGGGCAGATGTCCCACTGCCAGCCCATGTGCGCCGGAACCAGTGGCTCCTGCCGCAGGCACGTCCGATGTCCGACCGCGATGCCCGGGTGTCGCTTCCCGAAGCGATACGAGTAGAGGTTCCGGTTCTGGCGCTTGATCTTGCGCATGAACGAGGTGTAGTTTTTGCGAATCTGTACCGCGCTGGCACGACCCTTGCCAGCGGCCGTCTTTGGTGGACGTTCTTTGGCGTCTGGCTTTGCGTTCGCACGGTACACGCTGGCCATCTGCTCGGAACGCTTGCTCGTCATGGGACGTGTCAGCGTGGTGGGCGCTCCTCCGGCCGGCACGTTCGATTCGCGGTCAGTGCGTACCGGGCGTCGCGTCACCGGACGCTTAGTGGTTGCCGGTCGACAGGTCGTGCCGTTCGGACGCTGGGACATTGAGGTGACGGAGCTGCTGCTGGTCTCTGCCCGTTGCTCTACACGGTTGGCACAGTCGACACACTGCACCTGGCAGATATGGCACAAGGCACAGGATTGGGGAGATGCTAGCATCGTGCCAGAAGCACGAGCCGACGAGCTGCTCCGGTCGCTGGATGGAACAGGGTCGCCCAACCCGTTCATGGCGTGCGACACCGGAAACTTGATGCCTTTCGGTTTCTCCGGCTTGAAGCCGCACTTCGGGCAGCAGCAAACGTCCGGCAGCCAATCCAGGCAGGCCTTGCAACGTTCGCAACAACTTGAACACGAAACAAAGGACACACCAAACCAAAAAGATAGTAAAGACTTCCTCCAGGATAATGGCGGTTCGGTCAAAGACTTACCGGTTGGAAAGTTTCGCAGCGTGAGGCTTGATGTGTTTCGACTCCGCCGACACGATCTCGCCGTGACGGTCCTTAGCCGATGTTCGTTTCAGGCCTGCCCCAGACTCCGCCGGCTGGCAGGTGGTTCCAGTGATCGTGAGTCCCCCGCACTCGGTGCAAAATGCGCCACCCGCATCGCAACCCAAAGCCGACCCGGACTCGCGTTGGCCGATGCTTTCGTCCAGCTTGATCTCGTTCACCTTCTCCTTGATGCGCTGTATCATTCGCTCCGTGCTGGATTTTGACTTCCGGTGCAGGATTCCGTCAACGATCTCGTACTCGCAGCAGGAATCGCCCGGCGATCGGGGCATGTTGCAGTCGGCGCAGATCAGCAGCGGACGCAGGTCCGCCTCCTGTCTGTCGACCGCCGTTTGCCTCCGGTCGTTAATGCGGTACATGACGTCGACCGTCGCGAGTGGATCGCCACCGGATGGCACGTTACGCTCGGCCCGAAGCACCATCGATACCGTTCCCACTTCGTTCGGTCCAGCGTAGATGGGGAAGTCCTCTTCTTCCAGTGCGCCCCCTTCACGGGTCGGATCGAACTTCATTACCTTCGACTCGTTCAGCCTTAGCACACCCTTGTAGACGGTCGCCAAGTCGCTCGACGCGAGCCTAACCTCCACAGAGTTTTCCTTCAAAAAGCGCACAAAGTTGTCTCCATTCGCCAGCAAGCTGCAAGGGACGACTCAGATATTAAAGTATAGTTTGATGTTGTGCTCCAACACAAACACCAAACCGGGCCCTGCTTACCCCACGACATTTCCTAGCTTGCTTGCGTTCAGCGCATCCAACGTGCCGGAGGCGCTAACGCTCTCACCGCCGCAGTGCAGGGACAGACTGAAGTGCTCGTCTTCGTTGTAGTCGTTTAACTTCAGGAATTTTACCAAAATCGTAAGCGAAAAGGATTCCAGGCAGGACGAACGGTCCTGCCGGGTGTTGCCGACGGTTTCACCGAGTGTCTCGCTGGGTTCGATGCTAAAAACCATCGTGCACGAAAGAAAAGAAACCCGTCCTCGAAAGCTTGTAAACTGTGTCTCCAAAAGCACTCCAATCAACTGCGCCGCTTGTGGTTAGGCTGCTCCAGCACGTCGATGGTTGCTACGATGGTTCGATGCTTCAAGCACCTTTTTCTCCCCCATCCCCTTTCACACAGCCGATCAGCGCAGCGAAGACGCCGCCGACAGCATGCTGTGGACGCTGCTCGGGTCACTAGATCGGACGATGGAGCGGTACGACATCGACACGGTCGCCTGCGCACAGCGGACGGTCTGTTGGTACGTGAAGGAGGCGGCGGCTGCCGTCGCCGAGGGCAAGGCATCCTCGGTCGACACCATCGTCGAGGGTCTGTCGCGGGCCGACTGGATCGGACGCTTCACTACCGGGACCGCGGTCGAGCAGGCCATCCAGGCGGGACGGCAACGCCAGACGAGCTGCGAGAAAACGTTTCCCGACTGCGCCATCACCAGCTTCGTGGAGCACGTGGTGCGGTTAGCCAGAAGGAGGTAACCCTGGATCAGTCGAATTTGTAAGGTTATACCTTGTAGTTACGATAGGGATTTAGTAGGCAGATTTAGTTAAATATTCAAGAATCTTTTCTATATTAAGTGTTATTTTTCATGATGATGTTGAATCGTTCTCAGATCCTCATCGTGTGTTCAGTAGTAAATATTAGTAGTACAATGGTAGATATTACTAACGATCGTTTCAGTATCAATTTACGTATAAAATGTCTGAAATATATGTTGTTAGTAGAATAAGCTTGCTTCTACCTGTTTTAACCTTCTTTTAAAACGCTAACGCTGAGTAAATGTGCACACCATTACGCAGCCTAATCACCCATCACCAGGTAAGTACGCAACCACTTCACCGTCATATGCCAGGCGTGTCAAACTTATTTATTGTATTTATTCAAATAAAGTTTGCAATAAGATATAAATTTAAGTTTACAAATATATTTATTAAAATTACTATTTGATAAACTAACACCAGTATCACCAGTGTTAAAATTAACTAGCGGTTGAAAATTGCGATAGCTAATCGCAATACCCGTCACTGAGTCATTGTTATGCTAATCGGTATTATTCTAACCACGCAAGCCACATTTCGCCTCCTACTCCCTTCACAATACATTTAATTTGCCTTGTTTTTATCACAATACTGCTGCCGGTGCACAATACCATTCGCTGCTGCTTGTCTAGTCAAACGAGTCCGTCATCAACGTTCGCTTTTCCGGGTCGAACGACAGCTCGTCGCCCCGGCGGGCCTGATGCTCCGCCAGCACACTCACGACCGCCTCGGCATTCGCCTTCAGCGCGTAGTCGAGCGGCGTCAGCCCGAGATAGTCGATCGCGTTCGGTTCGGCGTAGTTCTTCAGCAGAAACTGCACGATCTCCACGTGGCCGTACAGTGCGGCCACGTGCAGCGCGGTACGCCCGCACGAGTCCTCCTGCGACAGGTCGGCTCCCGCGATGCGGTACGACTCCAGGCGCGTCAGCTGGTTGCGGGCGGCGGCCGCACACAGCCCATCGCCGATGGCCCGTATCGAGCCGGTCAAATGGGCGCCGCACTTGATGAGCAACCGAATCGCCTGATGGCGGTCGTGCATGATCGCATCCATCAGCGGCGTGCGATCGTACCGGTCGCGTATGTGCACGGCCGCCCCGTTCTGCAGGAGGTACTGCACGGTCTCCAGATTTCCCTCGCAGCAGGCCACGTGCAGGGCCGTCCGGTGGTCATAGTTTTCCGCCGACATGTTAGCACCGTAGTTCTTGAGGTTCGTCAGCTGGAATGGTGGGGTTAGAACATTTGTGATAAAGGATAGAAGCAGGTACGTATTGGATACCGGTTGGCACGTACCTTCGTGGTATCACCGGCAAGTACGGCCGTGTTGACCATCGCCGGAAACAGTGACGACTTCAGTTGACCCAGCTCCTTCGTGGACGTGAGGTGAAGAGTGCGTGCGACGGCATCGATCAAGTCGTACTCCTGCATCTCGGGCGGTTTCTCGCAGGTCAACTCGCCTCGAAGATTACTTTTCATCATCTATTCGGGCGATGCAGGACGTTGATAACTCTCGCAACTTCAAACCCGAACCCAGCCACCAACGCAACGTACCTTTTTCTTCGTCTCCCAGTCCCAATCCTGTTTGCTGAGCACGTACGACAGCTTCGCCAGGGCAGCCTCCGGCGTCATGTCGTACCCCGGTATGATGCCAACCTCCTGCAGCTGCCGGCCCGTCTCGTACAGGTCACAAACCGCACCCTCGTTGCACTGCGTACAGTTGACGATCAGCACCTGGCGCTCGTTCGCATCCGTCAGCGCCGCAATCAAGTCGGCCCGGTTCGTCGGGAAGTTACCGGCACCGTACGTCTGCAGCACGACCCCGCGCATCGGTGCCCGCAGGAACGCGTTCACCGTGGCCACCGAGATGCTCGGAAACAGCCGCAGCAGTCCCACGTTCTCATCCATCTGCAGGTGCACGGTGAACTTGTCGACCGTGCACGGTCGGAAGATCACCCGGTAGTCGACCTCCACGTTGATGCCCATCTTGGCCAGCGGGGCCGCATTCGGCGAGTTGAACGCGTCCAACGACTCACTGCTCACCTTGATCGTGCGGTTGCCCCGAAACAGCCGGCTGTTGAAGAAGATACACACCTCCGGCAGGACGTAGTTGCCGGCCAGGATCAGGGCGGACGTGAAGTTGTCCTTCCCGTCGGTGCGCGTTTCAAAGATCGGAATCTGCGACCCGGTGATGATGATCGTTTTGCCCAGGTTCTCGAACATGAACGACAGGGCGGACGCCGTGTAGGACAGTGTGTCCGTGCCGTGCAGGATGACGAACCCGTCGAAGAACTCGTACGACTGGCGGATGTCGGTGGCGATGCGCACCCAGTCGCTGATGCTCATGTTGGACGAGTCGAGCAACGGCTCGTACTCGGAGATCTGGTACAGGATGCGCCGGTGCTGCCCATCCACGTACGGCAGCACCAACGGGGCCATATTCTTCGCCGGCCCGTACCGCTTGCTCGCGTACCCGTCGTCGTGCATGTTGGGGTACTGACGGATCTTGCGCACGAACTCGTTCGGCCGCGGCTCCAGCGCTACGGGTAAACAAGAGACCCTCAGTTAACCGATCACCCCTTCGCCAGCTATATGCTAATTGCCACACGTACCATTCTTCTCGTTTCGCATCATGCCAATCGTTCCGCCGGTGTAAATGACGAGCACTTTCGCTTCCGGAGCTTCCGACGGTAGTTTACCGTAGCTCGAGTTACGACGCATTGACAGCTTGCTCAGGTCCAGACTGCCGTGCGGATTTACGTCAACCAGTTGTTTGCGCTTCCAGGGCGTAGTGGGTGTGCAGACTGCGCCACCATTTTGCGGCGCCAGCTTCATCGCCAGCGGACTGTCGGCTTCGCTGTCTGGCGTGGGTGGCTTATGATCCACGACGTCCATTGTAGCTTTCTAATCGTACGACCCAAGTAGTGATGACTAAAAAGAATAAATGTAATGTAAGAATATTTAATAAGAACTATTGATGATACATATTACAATACGAAAAATAACTCTTCATGCTTATATCCATTAACACGATCGTACAAAAAGCCTCCGTCGGCTTGAGTATCTTCCAGCTGGAAGTGATAAGTATTAATCATTCCCCGAACCCAATACGTAGACGTCGTTGCTTACGTAGGCACCAAAATTTACACAATGATTCAAAAATTGCTCCAGATGGTGCAAAACCGGGGCTGATGAAACTGGTCTGGAACCAGAATCATGCCAAATAGATAGGCAGATTTTTGTCATCTCCACCGCTTGTAACACGATCGTGTTTATTCATCGGCGTTAAAAAGAGAAAAGAAACAGGTTGGAATGTTAGCATCCCTGCTGTGCCAGAAGTATCTGAATCTCATTACGTCTCGTCGATAGGAGCTCGTGGCGTCAGAACTTGTGTCACAACCGATGAAACGCTCAGTTAGAACAACAATTTCATCAGCTTAACACTTCTAGATGAATAGCACTTCGTACGCTCGCAACATCTTCAACTTTCCCACTCACTGCACTTTTCTATAAATAGTTTGGTGCAACAAAATCGGGTGCATTCTGGGGCAACCGGCGAGATGGAATAATTCTCCTTATTCCCTACACGTTTTTGGAGCTTTTATTGAGCATTTCGCCAGATTTGTTGTCCTTCTTGGCAATTACTCCGTCTCCAGCGATTGTGTAATTCGCTAATAACGCCAACGACGAACACCGGTTTTGTTTTCCGCAAGCTCACTCGCGCCGACACACGCGAAAGGCCGACCGATATGCCGACCTTGTCGGGGTCGCCACCTTCCGCGGACGCACACGCGCGTGCCTGCTTCGTCGTGGTTTGGGCTTGGTAGCTATGGAATGCACCCATTGACGTACTGCCTCGCTGCAATCCGCAAATTAAAAAAGCAACCAGTTCACCACACCCCTGGCAAGGCTAGCAGAAGGAAAAGTTTTGAAGCGCAGCGCCACCAGTAGTATTCAGAACGCACCAGAAACCTTCAGAACATAACCGCACTGCATGCGTACTTCGCATGCCGCGCGCTACAAACTATGTGCCGCCGAAGTACAAACCGAAGGCGAACGATTTCTTCGACCACGCTTCTTACGCTTCCCCGCGGAACGGAGACGCACGAGACCTTCGAAAAATTTATGCGCACGCAGCGGCAACATAATTGCTCCCCGGGAAGCAGTCGGGTGGGAATTAATGCGAGAGAGTAAACACACGTGCACAAACACACACACACCCGGAACTGAAGAAGTAGGTCAACTTCCAAAAACATATGATGGGGCCCGTCTACACTGGATCCGCGACTGGCGCGGGCCAGTGTGTAGCCTCGTTAGTTTGTTCTTATCAGGCAGAGTTGTTTTTTTAGTTCGTTTTCACCACGCTGGATATTACGAGAATAGGTAGGGAGATGGTCATAAACGTGGGCAACGCTTTGCACCGGTACTTGTTTGTTCGAACTAATATGCGCATTTTTGTTCCTTAACCGTTTGTTTGTTTAAGCGTATCAGATCCTTTATCAATTGGTTGATAGTTATTTTACGCGTTGTTTCTTAACCACTCCACACGAAACTCTTCCGGGTTTGATGTTTTCGAATGGGGTTTCTGCGCACTTCAATTAACATTAATATTAGTTTACACACACTTTTAATAACCTTCCACGCCCGAGTACGACTCGCTGCACGTTCACCCACGGTAAAGTACGCGCTGCACTTCCAGCGGACGTCCACCGCTTGACTGAAGCGCGCCTTCGCTCGAACCGGTCAATTTGAAGGAAACGCAACAGCCGAGCCACCGCGTGTCCAGAGCAGACGACGCACGCGACTACGCGCGACACTCTGTCAACAGGATCGGCAAACAACCCGATCCCGCCGGCTCTACCGATGCGCGCCGCAAAACTCAGCTATACCACCGGCCCGGAGATAACGAAACGATTTGGGCCGGGCCCACACCGCCTGCCGTTGTCACCGTCGTCAGCCCGTTTAGCGAAACGGTGAGAAACATTAGCCTCCTTTTTTCGATTTTCTGAGCTGACCGATGGAAGAATAAAGGAGAGAAACTGCGAAATATTTACCCCTAGCAATTCGTCCGCATCTTGCTACGCCGGTGGATTCAGCAGATGGGTGTCGTCAGGTGAGTGAAATGTGTGCGTGTGTATACGGGGGTGTTTTGAATATCGCATTCGGGATAGCTTCATCTGGGGCAGAATGTTTTCAAACGACGGGTATTTCCCGTAATACCTAAGGACTTGAATTACAACCGTATTTTCCCACTGGTTGTGCAGCGAATCCGTAAAGGATTCGATGTTCCTTTCGCCTTCATGGATTGGGCCGTTTCAATTCAAGTTTTAAATGAATCGTCGTTACAACGTTCCAGCGGCTGTAGAGTTCACCAACACTCAGTGCTCCTTTGAGAAACTTGCTAGGTCAGTTTTACCGTAGTGATATAAGTTCTCCGCTTTTTCCCTTTCCTTGTAGTTTCTCCTCCAACTTCCGTTTTTACTTGAAAGCCTCTTCTGTCAGTATACAATCCAGGAATTTTGACGACGATTTTCGGTTTCGGAGTTGGGAGAAGACGAATTTTGACGATAATTTTAAGCCAATAGCTGTTTTCAATAATATAATCCATTTTCTGATTCATCAAATAAGAATAAAAGTTCAAATTAAACCAAAAGCCAGAAATCTCTTCCAATCAATTTCCGCACTGTTCCTGTTTGCGCTAATGATGTACACTTTATCATGCATTCTTCGCAAATAGCTGAACAAACATTGAAAACCGAACAAAACAGTTGGAACGATTCTTTAAGCTGTCAAATCGGTCGGCAAATATTTAAACAAGTCTTTTGTCTTTGCATTCAGATTTCTCAATGGCAAATATGGAATAAGAGAGGCTCGGTTTAGCTTATTTTCACTTTTACGTGGTTTGTTTGTTTTTTTTTTCTTCATTTATTTTCACCTTAAAGTTGTATTCAGTGTTCGGCAAAGAAGTTTGTATGTTGATCGTACTGTTCGTTTGTTTTTGTTTTCTTTAGTTTGTTTTGTTTTGTCTACTACGTTTAACTCACATGCGCGACATCCCGGAGCAACTCATTGGAATAGATGCACAAATAAACACACACCTCCTAATTGAATCAAACCACGCTCAAGCAGCGCTCGAGCGATTGATCAGTCACTGATCACGGACGTTACGGACCCGAAATTGAGAGAAGGCTGTCGTCGCATCGCCATATGACCGTTTCCATGGTAACAAGAGAGAAAATGAACTGCGTTCGTTTATTGCTCTCTAGTCACCGCCATTCGTATCGTTTTTCCTTCCCTAGCTCCTAAATGCAGTTGTTCGATTATTTTTGCTGTTTTCTGCCTGTATCACGAAATCTGTTGCGCCACCTACACGTCACCTGCTAGTTATTTCGCGCCCGCTTCCCAGTGGGTGTGTGTTTTTGGTGAACGTAAAACGAAACACGCGGGATTCGCTGTATATACGATGAAAAAAGAGGGTAACGCTCGGTCCATTACACAAAACAAACGCACGGAGGAGGAAAATGCAAATATTTATGGAATAACAACACTGCTGCACAGGGGCACGCGAGGTACATATGACCAAACTTGTGCGGGACCCTGCGCTATCCGGAAACTGAACGCCAAAATCGAAAATGTGTTGCAAGTATTTTCCTACTGTTTTTATTGCGTTTGCTCCCAATTTACTCTCCGCTTCTGGATAAATTTTGTTACTTCTCCTGTTTGCTATTAGTTGCACACGCCCGCAACACTAGTTACGATATAGAACCAATGAGATAAAATGTTGGCGTAACAAACACCCGCTCCGGCGTGGAGATCCGATTCGATGTGCCTCTGCTCCAAATATGACTTCGCTTCGACCTTCGATCTAACAAACTCCGATCGTACAGAGGGAATGAGAGGAGCAAAATAAAGGACAGTCCGTCTCCTCCCCGCCCGCCCGCCACACACATACACACGTGCACTCACACGCGGTTGCACTTTGTTACACTGTGTTTCTGGTGTGTTCGTCCTCCGCACGGGATTACTTATTCCGCTTGCCCTTCACCACCACGGGACGGTTTTTGATGAGTCCTTTCCTTCGTTTGGTCGTCTTGCGCGAGACGAGCTCGCCGGCCGGTAGCACCCGCTCGTCTGGCTTCAGGGCCGGCCTGTTGAACTCGTGCGGTTTCTTCACGCGGTAGATGCGCACCAGCCAGTGTTCGCTCGTGTACGCCTCCTCGAGGTACGTCAGCTCAAAGTCCTTGTTGCCGATCACAGCGTTACGCGTACGATCGTACCCAGCGGCGCCTCTGTGAGGAATGACGGTAAAAGCGCGTGTTTGTACAAGAGTGTATGAAGAATCTCCCATCCCACTCGTAACCGTCATACCTGTAGTCCAGCTTCAGCTCGCCAAACTTGTAGTAGCTCAGCTTGTACATCAGACAGTTCAGCAGGGCCGGTGCACCCTCGGAATCGATGCGGAACTCACCGCGATCGGTAAAGTAGTCGCTCTCGCGAATGTCTTTCGGATGTTCACCCTCCGCGATACGCACCATCCACAGGAACTTGTTGATGTCGTCACCGGAGTAACCGATCACACCGCCGAAGATGACCAGCACGTAGTCCACATCGAGTGAGGTCATTATCTCGTACGCCTTATCCTCCGGCGAGGACATGGCTTTGCCGACGAGCGCGATGTGACTGTTGTTCCAAGTATTGTTATCCACCAGTGTCGTCCTGTTCGCCATACCCGCTATCTGATAACCATAGTCCCACCAGGACATGACGCGCGCATCCGGTGCCGTATTCTGCCACAGCCAGTAGTAAGCCTCACGGAAGTCGTCCAGAATGTTGCGCGTGCTGGAATCGCCAAGGGTAGGTTATTATTCAGTTAATATTCAAAAATCCTAGCAGTGCACTTACCCATCGTTGCTGTTGTAGAAGGCCAACACGATCGACGGGCTGCTGTACGCGTTCGACGTCACCCACGTGCAGTGCACCGCGAACATCATGAGCAACATCAGTATCGCCACGATCACCATGTTTTTCACGTTCGATCCCAGGCCCGTATTCTGCTCGCCGTGCGCACCGTGCGACGACAGGTCGTGCTTCGGGCGGTGCTTAATCTTGCCCGCCTTATCGTACATCTGCTTCTTCTCGCCGCTCGCATCCTCCGGCTCGCCCTCCACGCCGCTCTCCTTCGCGCCGGCCGCACTGTCCTCCTTCAGGAACACCTCCAGCAGGCCGGAGAACGCCACGCCCGCCAGTATGCAGACGACCGGCGTCAGCGTTAGCATCAGGCGCACCATCACGCCCGCGAAGTACACGGCACTGATCGCGTACAGCACGACGAACACGCGCTCGTCGTTGATCTTCTTGATGCAGTACCACAGCCCGACCGGGAACGTGCACACGAGGATGTGCAGATCGAAGAAGAACGAAAACCACGTCGTCGGCTGGTGCTCCGAGACGGACGCGATGATCGGGATGTGGATCTTGGCGTATCCGGTGTCCCACAGCGAGTAGAACCGCCCGCTCCACGGTGCAATCACGCCGAGCATCGTCAGCAGCACCACACCCGCAAACACGACACCGGCCGCCAGCAGACCGCCGACCAGGAACAGCCGCTTGAACTCCTGCTTCGACAGTACCGTCTGCACGTGCTTCAGCACCGCGACCGCGAACAGCAGCAGAAACACGCCCGACGCGGCCATATGTTCGCTGGTGCGGATCGGCTGGAAGCCGACGAACGGGATCTGCATCGACAGGATCAGCCCGAGGATGTAGAATGTGGTGTAGGAGGTGAAGAGCCGGGGCGAGTAGCGGCCCATGATCAGCAGCACGAACACGTGCAGCGGGATCAGGTTGATGATGAACACGTAACCGCCCCAGGCGGACACCATGTAGAAGTAGGAGAGCGCGGCACAGGCCGCCCAGTACACGCTGCCCGTCTTCACTGACTTCACCCACAGGTAGTAGGTGAACTGGAGCGCGAAGATCGCGATGCCCTCGTTGTCGTACGAACCCGCCACCGACCGGCTGATGTAGCCCGGCACGATCGCGATGAAGCTGGCCGCGAACAGACCGGCACCGGCCGACCACAGCTCCTTCGTCAGCAGGTACGTCGAGATGGCTGTCAGCCCGCTGAAGATCGGCGCCAGGAACACGCAGATGTCGCGGATGTGCACCGGAATGTTGAGCGTGTGCAGCAGCCAGTGGATGCCGCCGGACGTGATCATCAGGCCCGGGTAGACGGTGCCGCCGACGATGCGCCCCAGCGGATACCAGGCCGACTCGTCGAACCAGTTGAGGAACTTGTAGAACCCATTCTCTACCATGTGCGCCGTGGCACGGTAGTTAAACCTGAGAGGGGGAAAATTCGGAAAAATCGAGAAAATCGAATCAGTTAATTAAGTCGTCCAACTGAAACACCAGTGTGTGCCTGTGTTTGTGTCGGGGCGCGTAAGTGTCTGTGTGGCAACGGCCACGTATGAAAACAAAACAATCGCACTCGCCCATGAGAGACACGTAATCGGTAGATAGTTGCTACCTTCCTGCTATCTCCCCAAAGGCGCAACCTCCTCCACCCACCAGCCAGCCGAACTTACCATGGATCAAACTCGTGGATTATGCTCTCGAAGCGTATCACAGCGAATAACCGGCTGGAGAAACCGCACAACCAGGCCAGCAACAGGACCGCGAAGGTGATCAGGCTGGAGTAGCCGGCCGTCTTGCGGAGCGTGGTGCTTTTGGTGGAACGATTCATCTTTGGCCGCTCTGTTGCATCCAACACTCGGGCAACGGGGATATCCTTTCCGGCGTGTTTTTTTCTCTTACTCTTCGCCCGCCCACCAACCGGAAAACGGAATTCTTTTTCCCCTCAAGGGAGTGTTGCTTTATCGCGTCGCGGCGATTCCGGTCGTGTCAAGCAGCAGCGGCGACAGCCTTAACTCATACACACCGAGGGCACACACGCACACCTGCGCGTGCACACACGTCGGTCGGTGGAAAGTGGAAAACGAAAAACTGGCAGAAAACTAACAGAATCCTCCACAGGCGCGGCACACGTCGACGGGCGGGTTGTAGTTAAGGGGCGCCGATTGTTCGCACTCCAACTCGATTGCCGGTGGCCGTTGTTACAGAGACATTTCGCTAGCCGCGGAGCGAGTCCACGGATCCAACACACCGAACAAAAAACCGGGGGGGAAGGAAACAATTAATGCCAACACCAATTCCAGCACAAAAAATCTTATCGGCCAGCAGTTGAATGACACGTAGTGCAGTTGTGACAGCGCAGGCGGCGGCTGTCAAATGGGGTACAGTGCGCTGCAATTGTGGCGCACCACTTGAAAACCGAGGATTATGTGAAAAATATGCTTTGTTTAGGAGGGCGAAATGTATTTTATTCCTTATTTGGCTTAACACTCTCACTGACAACCGGCTACCCGGGTAGCCAAAGCGTTTTTGATTTCGAATATCTCGAGTTCTACGAATGCTATTGATATCAAATTTACAATATGTGTCGAAATCAGGCTGTTTTTCCAAGAAAAAAAATTTGGCCAATTGTTTAGAATTGTTTATATTGCTTTTTGTGAGCTTTGTTTGTGGTTTTATGTTTTTTTTTTATTAACAATTGTGTGGAAAAAATGGATTTATTTATAGGAAATTCTAGCTTTCGTTCCTCTATGCATTCCAGAAAGATATATTGGACTTAGTTTTCACAAAGCACTAGCAAAAAGAAAAAGTTCCGAGGACTAAAAATATGTATTCGAACACTGATTTTCGAAAAAAAAATATCCCTTTTTAATAAGTAAAAACGAAAAAACGAAGGAAAGCAGAGAGCTGCGGTAAACAGATTCGGAAACTGGAATAGTTTTTTTTTCATTTTTAACTTCCAATGTTGAACTAAAACTGAATACGTATTGAAAAGTTATTCGCGTTCGAAGTCGCTGACTACCCGGGTAGCCCGGTTGTCAGGAATGTGTTTTTGGTGTTTTTGGTTGGTAGAGACAGGGTTAAAGCTCACAAGAATGGAATATAAACAGCACAGCTCTGACGCCTGACAAAAACAATAACAAGAACGGCCGTCAAATGAGTTGTCATTCCCTTCTTCTTTCTCTTTTTCTCTTTCTACGTCAGGCAGTACACACGTGCCGCGTGTTGGTGCCGTCGAAATAATCCGAAAAAATGGGTCGTCGCCCGGCAAGATGCTACCGCTACTGTAAAAACAAACCGTACCCCAAGTCGCGCTTCTGTCGCGGTGTGCCGGACGCGAAGATCCGCATCTTCGATCTGGGCCGCAAGAAGGCCTCGGTCGAGGACTTCCCGCTCTGCGTGCATCTCGTGTCGGATGAGTACGAACAGCTCAGCTCCGAGGCGCTGGAAGCGGGCCGTATTTGCTGTAACAAGTACCTGGTGAAGTACTGCGGCAAGGACCAGTTCCACATCCGCATGCGGCTGCACCCGTTCCACGTTATCCGCATCAATAAAATGTTGTCCTGTGCCGGAGCTGATCGGTAAGTTAGCGCCATGATGGATCCGTTCGCCCGCTACACCCCGCTCCTGTGACCGTGATGAGATTGCCTTTTTCAGAGCATTGGGTTATGAATCGACCGATGATTACCCTTTTAACACGTTGACAAGTACTGATCATGCTTTATGTAGCTCTTTCCGGGCCATGTAGTGGAATTTCATAACATTTCGCAATATTAATCCCTTTTCCGTGCTGTCTACTCCCACAACCACAGGCTCCAAACGGGAATGCGTGGTGCGTTCGGCAAGCCGCAAGGTACGGTGGCCCGTGTCCACATCGGACAGCCGATCATGTCGGTGCGTTCGAGCGATCGCTACAAGGCGCAGGTCATCGAGGCGCTGCGTCGTGCCAAGTTCAAGTTCCCGGGACGCCAGAAGATCTTCGTCTCGAAGAAGTGGGGCTTCACCAAGTACGACCGCGACGTGTACCAGCAGCACGCCGACGAGGGCCGCCTGGTGCCGGACGGTTGCGGTGTGCAGTTCCGCAACGACCACGGCCCGCTGGCCAAGTGGGAGCAGCACCAGCGTGATCGTTTCAGCGCTTAAATGCGGCGCCGCGTCCTTATTTCTTTCCACTGAAAATCGTCAATAAAAGAAATAATCCTTCTGCAGAATTGTTGTACCATTGCTGATTCCTTTTATTTCTGATACTCCTGGTACAGTTTTAGCATGAAGATGGTTTCGTCTATGCCGATCTCCGCGCTGTAGAGACTTTTAACGCGCAGCTTCACCTTCGCCAGTATTTCCTGCTCCGGAGGGGTAAGAGTTTCCAAGATTTCGTTTATGTACGCGTCCGATTCGCCGCGTTCCTTCATCGTCTCCACGATGCTCTCCAGCCGCTGGCTCTTCTCGATCAACCGCTTGTTGACGGTTTTGTCGTGCGTCAGCCGGGTGATCGAGTTGTACAGTGCCTTATAGCTGAGCTCCAGCAGCATGGCCGCGATCTGCGGCTGGTTGATGTAGAACAGGAAGAAGGACTTCGGTGCGCCAGCATTTCCGCCGCCCGGCTTGCGGAACGTTTGAATCTGCAGGAAGTTCTCCTCGAGCAGCTTGTACGTCAACTGCTTGGCCTCCTTCGCCGGTACCATCGCTTCCTTCTGTATGTCCTCCTGTTCGACGTACTTTTTCAGGCGTATCACGCGAAAGATGCGAGCCGCCTTCGAGCCATACTTTTCCACGATAATATTCTCGATGCAGGCCCACGTCAGCTGTTCGAATATTTTCTTCACATTCACCGTGAACTGGCCACCACCCTTGGTGTCGAACTTCGACACGTAGTCGTTCGACTCCATCACGGAGATGTACTGATCCAAATAGCGCAGCATATCCACATTCTGCGATCTTCGCTCACACCGCTGCCGTAAGTCTACCAGGGCTATTGGGTTCGAGACGGCTTCCCAGGGATTGGTGCGCTCTTGCATCAGCTGCAGCAAGTACTTCATGCACTCGCCAGCATTACCATCGATAACCCGCTCAATGGCGGACACCATGATCGTGTTGCGGAAATCTATGTGGAACTGTTCCACGTTCACGAGCCAGCGCACATCCTCATCCGGCTCCTTCACCGGTTTGCCTTCGTACAGCTCCTTCAGAATTCGCAAATCCAGCTCGGGCATGACGAATGGGTTTGGCACGTCGTAGGCAAGTTCCATCAGCTCGGCACTGCCGTCGCTCGCCTTAGGTTCCGGTGCCCGGATGATGTAGTGTTCCTGCGCCAGGGCAGTGAATTTCTCCCTCAGCAGGGCTAGCGTGTTGTGATCCTTTCCGTCCACATTCGACATCGACTTCACGATGATGTGCGATGCGGACTGTGTACCCGACCGTAGCAATTCCTCCATCAGCACGGCCGATTCGTGACCGAACTTGGTCTGTATTAGATGTACGTATCGTGGGTAGCGCAACACCATCACCACGCGATCATGATGCAAGCGATACTCGTACAGTGTGCGAGCCTTGTTTAGCTGGAATCCGGCCATACCAAATTTGATCAAGATTGCCAACGATTTGCATACCTGAAATGAGCAAAACGACGAATTATATGCATCTACCAGTGGGTTGTTTACGTCCTTCGGTGGCTTACCTCCGATTTAGTTAGACCGGTTGAACGGATGATTTGGCCTAGAGGTTTGGCGATCGAGGCAAACAGATCGTCCACTACCGTTCGCACCACTTCACCGAAATGCTGCTCGATAATACGGGAGCACAATTTTCCCAGTTGGATGGACATTTTCGGGTTTTCATGAAAAAGTTTGAGCACCACACAAAAGTATCCAACACGTTTCGATTCCCGTTTCGCTGTTGTTTACGTTTTTTTTATTCGGACCGGCTCTTTTGACAGCACCTTTCGGGCGAATCGGGCGAAATGGTAGTTGTTGTCAGTGCGTGATGCGATTTGTAAACAAAGGCAGATCCGTCGGAAGGTAGACAATCAAATTTAGATACCGGGTATCTATCTCCTATCGATAAGGTTCGCCAGAAAGCCAGCAAACATCCGGAATACGATGATAGTTGCAGTCAAGCTGTTCTAAATAGACAAACACAATGTATCAACCGTTGCAGAAGGAGAATTTGCTCTCCAAATACATCCGGATAGCTGCCGTTGTGGCGGCGTACTGGTGTGTTCAATGTAATTACTTTGTTGCACAAATCTAATTTATGCTCTTCATTCCAGGGTGATTTCCATTTTGACGGTGTTTGTGAACAAAGCTCTTCTGAGTGGACTCAAGCTCGATGCCCCTTTGTTTGTGACGTGGTTCCAGGTGCTAACATCGTCGACGATATGCTTCACGATGAGCGCGCTGAGCAAGCGCTATCCGCACACTGTCAGCTTCCCCGACGGTAATCCCTTCGATAGGGACACCTTTCGGAAGGTGGTTCCCCTGTCGATTCTTTTTACGGCCATGATAGCAACGAATAATCTCTGCCTGAAGTACGTCGGAGTGGCGTTCTACTACGTAGGCCGCTCGCTGACGACCGTATTCAACGTGCTGCTGACGTACGCTCTGCTGGGACAGAAGACGAGCCCGAAGGCGGTTTCGTGCTGTGTGCTGATTGTCGCCGGTTTTCTGATCGGTGTCGATCAGGAAAGCCTCACCGAATCGTTTTCACTCGTCGGTACCATATTCGGCGTGCTGGGGTCGTTGAGCCTGTCGCTGTATTCCATACACACCAAACGTACCCTGCAGCATGTGAATCAGGAGGTTTGGCTGCTGAGCTACTACAACAATGTCTATTCCGCCGTACTATTCATTCCACTGATGATCATAAACGGGGAGGTACATGAAGTATTGAACTACGAGAGCCTGCTGGCACCCTGGTTTTGGGGTGTGATGTTGATAGGGGGCATCTGTGGATTTGCCATCGGGTTTGTGACGACGCTCCAGATAAAGGTTACCTCGCCGCTCACACACAACATCTCCGGCACGGCAAAAGCGTGCGCACAGACGGTGATAGCGACCTCCTGGTACCAGGAGTCAAAATCCGTCCTATGGTGGACGTCAAACGTGGTCGTGCTGCTCGGTTCGGCCTTCTACACGCGCGTCAAGCAGGTCGAAATGGATCAGCTGCACCGAGAGCAAATGAACAACCAGAAGGTGTGAGTAACAGTTTGTAGTTTATATCTTAACTCCTTATACAAAAGTACAGGGCATACATTGAACAACACAAAAGTATCTTAAAAATAAAACATTAACATAGCGGCGCGCTTGCTTTCGAACAGCTCTTACAGAGTTTTTGTTTGTTTGTTTGTTTGCTTGACGGTGTCCTGCCCTCCCTTTTGATGACTAACTGAGCGACTTCACCTTTGACTGCGGGATATATTCGTGGCCCTTGTTCTGCTGCCACAGCTCGATCGCCCCGTTCACGATCATATCGGCTGTTTCTTGTTCATTTTTTATCTGTGAATGGAAAATTAACACAGTTAGATACACTTTCACCTGCTGAAAGCCATCCGATGGCTTACACTATCGATGCACTCGAAAAGACTCTTCTGGTCCACGCAGCGAAGAACCCGCCGCCTCAGTATGCGTAGAATTTGGATCATCACGAACACGACGATCTTGATCGCTCCGCCGCAAATCTTATCCCATATACGGATCAATGCCGGTTCCGACAGCACACCGGCAAAGAAGGACCTGTACCACTCGGACAATGGCAGTGCGGTTAACATATCACAGGACTTCAGGTGGATGAACAATCCGTTTTCCTCCTTTTCGAGCATCGTGTAGGTCAGGTCGGATAGTTTGCCCATTTCCAGCGACACCTCCTCGGAGTAGTCATATAGACTTTTTGCCATCCAGTACGTTTCGACGTCGTTGTCGAAAATTTCCAGCAACACTTTCGTTATGTTGCAGAAATGGCTTTCCTGCTGTAAGTTCAAATTTGTTAAGATACAGTCGTGTCCTTTGGTGTATCTGTTTTGTGAACCAAATTCGCCGCGTACGTACCGTAATGTCTCTGCCCAGGTAAAGTTGTCGTTTTTCAAGCAGCCACATCGCATACAGCACCCGGGATGTGGGAGTATTTTCGTCCACTATTCGCATAGTTTTAAGCGCCTTCAGTAGATCATTATATACGGCTACTCGCTGCTCCATCACATAATCCCGTGATTTATCATACACCGGCGTAACACCTTTGAGAGTAAACAAACAATAACAATATGTTCCGATAACCCTCCGGGCAGGTTTCCCTGCTGTGTCTGCTAAGTACGCCCATACTTACCGAGTAGCGAGTTCCACAGTACGGTGCGATGGATTTTCGGCACCGTAAAACGGATGCAGAACTGCGTCAGCTTAGTCAGATTGAGGGGTTTCTCTTTGAGCAAAATCTCCAATGATTTGCGCTCTTCAACCCCGCGGCAGCCGACTTTTTCGTAGTACGTTGAACGGAAGTTACGTTCGTCAGCCATTTTACGTGTGAAGGCAAATTGCTACTACGAAGATAGTCTGCAGAGGCTGCGGGTCGGATATGGCCACATTCGACGCTGAAAATCTGCGTTGGCTGGGGCTGCTCCCCTTCTTTGTGCAATTTGTCGCCCTATCTTTGTTGCGGGAATGTCAACAAAGCAGCTCACCGAGGAGTACCATGCGGACATGTTCATTTAATTTCATATTACATTTTATTTTAAAAATATTCGATTTTTTGATTACGATAGTAAAATAGTTGTCTCACAAAAATAGAGACAAAATATGGAGTTTCATCTCTATCATCTTTTTTCCCAAAAATTGTGCTTTCTGAACTTTTTACAGTCCCAGTACTTTATGCCATTTAAATCCGACATATTTTTTACTATGAATTACCGAGCAGCGAGTTCCAATTGGATTTATAATGTTATTAGTGTTTTTCTTTCAGATTTAAAATCAGAAATCAATGAAAGCCTCGCGCGAGTTGGCAATGCTGGTACTTCAACGGTGATATAACACATGGATTGCTCTTAAATGACTGGTGCAAATTTTAATAGCACCATTGTATGACCTCAGCATAAAACCTGTTGCGGGAACACTGTGGAAGGAACAACGCATATAGTTTGAACTGATTTTTAAACTAAAAAACTACATTTCATGAAATTATTTGTATCATTTTGAATAACTTGCGATTGATCCATGATGTCTACGAGTGTATTCTATAATAATCCTGTTGGGAAATTACAGATAACCAAATGGGTAGGCATGGACACCAATTTCGAATAAATTTGGAATGCACTTTTGAAGAATGCATCGGTATTTCGGTATTAATATATAACAAATTGATAAAAGAAGTCAACAAAAAAAAACCTTAAGACCTACCTTTCATAGTGATCAGAATAGAGTAATCAGTCTTTCTTTCAATGAAGGAAAAGATTCCAATGCTAGAATCAGTAAAGTAACTCAATTGCAAAATGTTTTATTTTTTACCGATTTATTCGTTCGTATATAAAAAATCAGTCCTCTCTAACGATATGTTATAGCTTCTGTGTCTATCTGCTGTTATCCCTTACAGCTTTACACGTCCTAACTCAACGTAACCGCTACATACAATCGTAACTCTACATCCAACAGGTTAAAATCTAATTGTTAAACCTATTCAGTGAATAGAAAAAGAAACGTACTAAATAAATCCGCCAATCCGGTACTGTTAAACATTTAACTCACACACGCAGTGAGGCTTTTTCCAGTGAGCCTCTCAGGTAGGAAAGATAGACGAACGTTAGCACCAAACTTTCCTGCTGTATGGCTACAAAGTTGCGAAAGCTGGCGCCACCCATGGAGACGGTGCACACCTGGCGGCGCATGCAATATTCAAACGTTTCTCTAGCCCTCGCTTCCACAACCGATTAGTTGACCTACGGCTCTGTGGCCACTATTGCACTGGCGCTACAACAAATTCCCATTGTACTTCGCGAAGGCGTCATCCCAGAACTGCAGCCGTTCCGCCTCGGGATTGATCTTGCGCTCGATCGTATCGGTAATCTCCAGGTACGGCAGCTCGGTCATTGTGTTCGGTATGACCGACGGCCAGCTGATACCCAGCAGCAGTTCGTCTTCACCAAATGGCGTTGGATTTCTGAAATGGAACCGAGAATTAGACGTTGCGCGTTTCAACACACATTTACTGTAATGTAATTAGGTTTTGGAATTGCCGTCGGATTGATGAGTCCGTTCGGCGCGGTCGTGCCCTCACGGCTGACGCCAGCGTAAATCTCGGCGCCTTTTACGTGCCGTAACATCTAATCGGACACATCGGCCAACGGCCATCAATCAAGCCCTTGTTCGGGATGCCGGTGTTAGTTCGTTCCATTTGGCACATACCTCACATGGCCACAGTCATCTTTATGTGTTGACCACCTCCTCCAACTAGGGAGTTGCAGATAGTAAGTGATTTTATGAGCGTCCCACCTTACTGCATGCGGTTTTTTGACATTATTACCGACGACCGGTATCGGCGCGAAGTGCAACCAATGGCAAATTGGCCGGCGTTGCTCTATTAGCGGTTGCCTTAGCGGCCAGCAGTTGAACTCTCGCTCGACGCTGTGGGTAACTGCTCCATGCGGCTGATGTGCCAATTCTTCTCTGCTGTGGAAATAGTGCCCTCCGAAAATTCGTGTCCAAACTGTTGCTGCACTCTCGCTGCAGCTGCAGTGGTTGCAGTTCAAGACCACCTGGTCCAACACCGTCGGCCTGTCCATAGGCAGCCGGAAGGGTCAGCCTGTACGCTGCGGCTAGGCTAGGAGCGTAGGATGGAATGTCGGAACGGAAAGCACGCCGAGGGCACAAGCGTCGGCGCGTTAGTTTTGGATCGTTTCGAAAAACTGCCCTCGGTGCCCTACCGTAAAGGTTAGGGAGAACCGGCCAGTGCCCACTACAGCCTAGACTTGAGCTTCGCAAGGCCCATAGGTGGCACGGTTCGAGGGCGGCTGTTGTGCCGCAAAAACGCACACACACACACATGAAGTGCGAAGGAAAGCCGGTTCAAGTTTTTCCATCATCTGCGCGGTGTTTTTCGCGCAACCGAAGCAACCCAACGGCCAACGGTACGCGCGCGGCGTGGCGTCGCTGGCTGTAAAACGGTTGCGTAACCGGCACGCAAAACAAAACCAAACAAACCGAGCGGCCCCTGCCTTTCTGCACAGCACTGCCAAGCGCGCGATGTGGGCCGCGGTGGGCCGTGCAATGCGTTCGATTATCCCCCCGGGACCAGGATGCGAAGCGTTCGTCTTTTTTCGGGGTTGTTCAATATGTTTGAAGTTCTCCACGCCGCGTCCGTCGGTGGCTCGTTATCTCCAACAGCGTGTGAATGTATTTAGTTCCATACAGTTATTGTTATTGATAGTTTTTTGCATAACTCCTTCACGCACGCACCTTTGGTGTGGAGCTTGCGGAGCACGCGGGTCTCTTCCGACTCTGCGTGCGTGCCTTTCGTTCGTAGTAGGCTTGGCATGGCATGGAATGGAAAGCTCCATGTCAAGCGTTCCAAACGACGTTAGTTTATCGCGTGTGCCACCGGCGTTTCTAGTGCATTGTGCAGTGCAGCACCTAAAGGACAAGTGTTACTGCATGCTTTGGGCGGATAAGTAATTATACATGTGATTGGAGACTATTATGTAACATGATAACAGTTGAAATAATACAACGTCAAAACTGATGCGAGATACGAGTAAGTGATGATGTTTTTAGTAAAAAGAAAGTGGAACATCTTTCAAACAGATTAAACTATCATAGAAAGCAAAGTCCATCGAAACAAAAAAGATTCAATTTTGTTGAGCATTTCAACTTTTCTAACAAAACAAAAACCTGTAATAACTTAGACCACAATAACATATCATTCAATTTTATAAACTTAGAAACCCAACATCGCGAGAGAAAACGTAACAGGAAAGATAAATCTCGAATTTAAATTAATATTAAATTTTAATTTAATGTTCTTTTTAAATTTGTGCTTTATGCTGATTATTTTGTATTGTCGTTCCATTAGATTGGCCGAAACAGTTCTTAAGAATTGTCAAAAAATCCTCTTTTGTATTCTAAAACGACATTCTTTAATTTCTCAAGTCTTATCTTTTGAAAGATATTCGGGAATAAAAGTCGAAAAGCGATCGAAGTGGCCGCTCGGTAATGATAGCGTTGATATTTGCCCCGTGACAGTAAATTTTGGGAATTATGAGCGCGCTCAGCGTTCCACCGCGCTCAATGGGGATAATAAACTATGCAAATGTGTTTTAAATTCATTATTTTCATCCAGTCCCCCGCCTGGACTCTTATAGGGTGGACTCTTACGGAGCAAACCGTTGGGATCGAGCGAAAAAAAAACACTTTGGTGCTTAAATTATCCGTGTATTCTTACGCAACGGCCCGCAAAAGAGAATGGCTGGAGCAGCTTCTCAGAGCTCTGCAGTAAACCTTGGCCAACGTTCGTTTACACGAGCTTCGGCAAATGCGCGTGTTGCATCCTCCCGAAAAGTTTCCCTTAAAATTCGTGTTTTTATTATTTACCGAACAGGGTCAAAGGGTCAAAACAAATGTGCAACTGAGCCACATTGCCCAAGCTGCACCATTCAACGAGCGAGCGATTCTCGAGCGGGCCGGCTTGGAGTTGGAAATTAAAAGTTGTGGAATAAATTGCTCAAAATGTACAGACCTTCTCTCACCGGCGACCTAAGTGCGGCCGCGTAACTCGGCGGGATCGCGGATGGCACAACGCGCGGCTGGAAGCATTTTCGGCCCTCCCGCCCCCCCGAATATGAGGTCACCCTTGAAGCGCGTATGACCCGCGGACCGCCGGGGCCGCCGGGAGGGTTTTTGATTACGCGAAGGGTCCAAAACCCCCGGTGCAAGCACAATTTACGAGCATTAACGAGCCACCACGGCAGTACGCACGGCGAAAATGGCGGCCTATCGGGAAAGAAGAGGGCTGCGCGATTGAGGTTACATGGCGCACACGGTTCATTAAACCGACGGCCGGTGATGACAAACCCCGCATTTCGTATGTGCGAACCAGCGGATCTGTTGCATCCGACGAGCGGGGACGGTTTTCGCGAGACAATAAAATGGTAATTTAATTTTGTTTTCCAACCCGCCATTTTCTAACCCAAACCCGAAGAATAGCGCTGATTGGACTGCCTAATTTGCTGTTTTTTACCGGTTCGTCCACTGCTTATCACACCAGCCGGACCGGAGGTACAGCAACTTCCAACGTAACGGTCTCCGTCTTCCACACAACCTTGACCCTGCTTCCAAGATTGGCCCACCGGAGACAAACCTCTCGCACCGATTAGTATGCGAGCGAAGATACCCGCACTGCTAGCGTCCAGGGCTGCTTGGATCAGCTTTGTCAGATATATACACTTTTTTTGGAACGATAGACACCGGAGTAGACGAAGCAAAACAAAAAAACAAATTTCGAAATATTGAATAATCAGCTGCGAGCGAAACCGTTTTATCACACAGCAGTAAAAGCCGCAACCAAGAGAGAGAGAGAGAGAGAAACACACACAACCATAACTAGGCCTGCGAAAGATCGCAAAGATGCGCCACCTTGGAATCGGATCGCCGAACGCACGCTTGCTTCCTTTCACCACGAGCAGCAAAGCGGTGGAAAAGATAGGCTGCTCAGACACACTCGGCGCGAGTTAGTATTTCCACACTAACCCTCCCTCACTTACCCGTACTTGGCGAAGTTGGACCACATGCGCGTCATCTTGTGCATCACCTGCAGCTCGGGCGACGTGTTGTCCAGGCGCAGGTTCAGCACGCCGAAGTGGAACAGGTAGCCGAGCTCGTCACCGTGGCAGGAGCCGGGCCAGTCGATGCCCAGTATCCGCTTGTAGATGCCGAGCGCACCGTCGTACGCGAACCGGTAGACCCACGTCGAGTTGGGACCGTTGTGGGACGCGTGCAGCCGGGCGTAGTCGGTGATGCCGTGCAGGAACATTACGTCCGACATGAGCTGTCAGTGGAGATCAGTCGCGTCAGTCGCAGTTGGCTGTGCTTGCCGAATCAACAGGCGCCTTCTACGATTTCCCTCACTTACGTTCATCATCTCCTGGACCGTCTCGTTCGAGACGTGCCGGTCGCCCATGTAGAAGTGCTTCATCCCGGCGGCGAACTGCCGGCCCTCTTCCGATTCCCGGTCCAGCTGCAGGTTCAGCGGTATCAGACGCTCGAAGTCACCGTCGAGCGTTTGCAGCAGATTCGGGTCCTTGCGTAATCCTGGTGGGGAGATAAACTGTGACGGTGAGTAAACGTGACCTACATCGCCCAGCCGCCCAGCGTCGGACCGGTAACTTACGTCTCAGAAACAGCATCGCTTCGTGCGAGTTGAACCCAACGACCGTCGGCACGTGGTGGTAGCGTCCGCTCTTGAGCAGCTCCAGCGGTTCCTCCACCAGCAGTGGCTCCTCGCTCGACGCGTCCTCGCCGGTCCAGTTCTCCAGCGACGGTACGAACGGCAGCCCGATGCTCTTGCGCACATCCTCCGCCGTCAGTGTCTTCAGTGCCGCGTCCACGATCTTCTGCGGGTTCGCGCGCCGCAGCTGCTCCAACAACTCCCCGGTGTCGTTCGTGCGGATGCCCAGCAGCTGCGCCAGCTTGAACGCCCTGTCCTTGGTGTCGCGCGCGATGGCCCACGGGTTCAGCACCGAGCCGCTCTGGGCGATCGCCTTGTGGAACAGTCCCTTCGCCAGCGGGGACAGCGTGAGCAGCTGCACCGACACCGAGCCGGCCGACTGGCCGAAGATGGTCACATCGTCCGGGTTGCCGCCGAACGCGGCAATGTTCTCCTGCACCCAGCGCAGCGCCAACACCTGGTCCTTGATGCCGGCGTTGCCCGGCGCGTCCCGGCCGACGCTCAGGAACCCGAGCGGCCCGAGCCGGTAGTTGAACGACACCAGGACGACCCCGTTCGGCACCAGGTAGTCCGGCCCGTACAGGAACGCGTTGCCGGAGCCGAACGAGAAGGCCCCACCGTGGACCCACACCATCACCGGCAGCTTCGGGTTGTCGTCGCCGTTCGGCAGCTCCGGCGAGTACACGTTCAGGAACAGGCAGTCCTCGTTGCCCTTGTAGTTGTCCAGGATCATGTTGCGGTGCGGACAGACGGAGCCCTCGCGCGTCGCACTGCGCACGCCCTTCCACGGCTCCTCCGGGAGCGGCGCCCGGAAGCGGCGCTCGCCCACCGGGGCCTGCCCGTACCGGATGCCTTTGAACGCGTAGAACGACCCGGACCCGCCGCCCTTCACCTGCTGCAGCCGTCCCTCGAGGGCACCGTTGCGCGTGAGGATGATGGCGCGCGACTCGCGCTTGAACGTGCTCACCACGTCCCGCACGAAGCCCATCGTCGTTCGCGGTATGATCCGCACGAGCGAGTTGATCGAGTCGGAGTCGCGTGCGATGCCGGCGAACGTTTTCCACGCCGTCGTTTCCTGTTGGCGCGTGTCGCGTTGCGCGGATGGACGGAGGGAAAGTTTTAGTGGGTGAGCATTTTGTTTTCCAAGGTCGGTCGCGATGGTTTATCAATTTCACTTCCTGCCACCGATTCTATCGACATCCCGCTTGACGGTAGTGCATGTAATGTATCAATCAACCCAAGCGCTGACCATCGCGGTGCGCGTGGAAAGAGCCAATTTATGATGCATGATGTTCTTCGATGGTATAGCTGAATAGGCCAATCATGAGCGCTAAAGAGGCTATTTAAAGGCAACGTGCATAGCAAAACTATTAGCACGTGCATTGTATTGGTCAATTTTGGCAATTTAACAAAATGGTGATGAGTTAGATATTAAGCCTGCGAATTGCCTCATGTTCGACCTATAGGAAGTGGGGCGTACTTGATCAGGCGATGTTTTCAACCTTGAATCGGGAAAAGTTTCGAATTTTTAGGTTGTTCCAAACTTCTTGCTTGTTCCATCACACTCACAACGAGCTCAAAAACGATAAAAGGGTTTCACCTAAAGCCTTACGTTTTAGTGTTTTTTCTTATCCAGTAAATTTTCGATTTTTTTTACATAACACATTAAAAACATGAATATTGATATGTGAATAATATAACTTTCCGAACACATTTATAGTATAGTATAGTATAGCTTCAAAACTCGCAAAGGAATAAGACGATGAGGAAGATTAACGATAAAAGTAGAAAAATCATCTTTTAATCTCACAATGTGTATTCAATCTGTATTGTGCAATGTATGAAACCCTAAGCCTTGCAATGGGTTTAAAAGCTTAGGGTTTCATAGTGAACTTGTATTGGCTACGTATAGCACGTGTCTTTCCCTATGAGGAGATAGCGGAAGGCGAGATATAAACTACTCTCACTTCTAGATTTTTGAATGAAAAACTTTGCTTCTGGTTTGTGGCTTCTAGTTGAATTAAAAGTAAAAGTAAGTGGAAATGGGAAGACGTAAAGTCGCAAACGAAACAGATCATACATCTATAGAATAGGATCAACCGGTCACCGCATTCCAAAAATAGCCTTCTAGGTGTCAGTTGACGCCAAATGTGACCGTTAGGAGTATTCGATTCGGTTGACCGTTTGAGTTAACACATTTTGATTGCGATAGTAGACGCACGTGTGTAGTCAGTTAAAATGAATCGTCTTGTAGAAAAATATAACAAAATTAAATTTACACATTCATAACTATTTTACGAACGTGAAACTACCATTTATGTGGATAATGTGGAGCATTTAAGATAACTTCCAATGTTTCCTGTCGTAAAATCGTATATTTTCTTAAACGAAAACTATCCATCAATTACATATTTTGTAAAATAAATTTGAAGCCAATGGAATGTATCTAAAGTTCATTTGATTTAAATGTGTTTAGAGCGGTGTGCACTTTTAGAACCTTTCAAAAATTCTATGAAGATTAATGAATCCTCCAGCATTCAGTTTGCAAATTACTCTTTCATTTGTTATTGCTCCCAGTAAGAACTAGACAGCCCAACCTAAGTAGCACACTCACCCATCTCGCGTACTCGAAAGTTGTTCAAAAACACAGAACAGCGTCGATTAGAAACTCCTGCACGCAGGTCATGGTTCGCGTTCGCGCGTATGCGATGCAATACGGTGCGGGAAAAAGCTGAACTCCAGGGGTCCAAAGCCAACACCCGCTCAAGGTAAGCCTCGTTTTCTAGCGAATCAAAACATCGCCCAATTTCCCCGCTCATGGTAATCGTTAGTCCACACCGCACCGGGCGGGAGAATGCATTTTACATCGCCATGCTCGGAGCGGCCTTCACGTGCTGGCCATACCGGTTGGATGCGCTCGCGTGGCCCGCGAACTGTCTCAATTAGCAGTCAACGCGTACACTTACCGATGCTACCGGTCGTTTGATGCTCGTGACCTTGCCATTGGGCGGAGGTTACATGCCGCGGGTACTTTGCAGGTCATCTTTCGCTCCCTTCATCTTGCTTCACTCCGAGTTCGAGCGACCTTCGCTTCTTTCCGCATCCGTGACGCCTCCAAGGCAAGGAAGGTAAATTGGACGACTCTTGCCGTGCCGAGGATTGTCATCTTCTACTCTGCCATTTTGTGAGCTGCCCATTTGCACGGCTCACATTAGTACATCCCGTAGGGGACATGGGGCTTTGGAAGGAGCCACGGATGGGTAATGATGCTTTCCTTTCTTCTCGTTTTTTCCCTCCCCCTTTTTCCAGTGTTTAGTTTACAGAGCACCGGCAAACGTGGCCACCGCTAATGTGCATTTCATGTTCGAATGGCTCAATACATCCCCTCTAACCGTTGGGAGGTGTTTGTGAGAGCAACTAAAAAGCACACACCCGTCGATGCCTCACTCCGGCTGCGCGCTAGTTAGCTACAAAACGCTCGTTAGCGCTGTAACCGTGTGCCCTTATTGTACTCAATGCGCTTTTAGGTGCTCCTCGGTTCATCACACCACGGATGGATGGTGACAGATTGTGGTGTATTTTTTTCAAAACTTAGACGCCTAAGGACAAGGACGCACTCTGGCACAATCGAAGATTAATTAGGAGCCCTGTGTCAAGGCAAGGCCACGAGCACGGGCTGTGACCGTCTTTACCGTCTTAGGCATAGATTAATAAACGCTACATTTCAGCGTTTGTGTGCCCATCTTTACCGTCGCCGTGCTAATTGGAGAAGGTGGGGCGTGCGCCTCGTGCGCATGTTAAGCTAATCCTAGCCAAGTCCGTGAGCTTTGAACCGTCCGCGCCGGGGTCGACCGGGTGAAAGCCTTCGCACCTTCGCGGCTGGTGGATTTTTGATAGAAATCTCCCGCTTGCATTGGTGCATCTCACTTCGCTTTGTGTGTTTGAACGTCAACTCATGTGTTGGCTGCTATCTTTGAGCAGATATCTCAATATGAGGTTGGTGAGCAAAATGTTTTCTTGTGTTGTCTAGAACACGATCGAATGGAGTGATGTTATGAAAGGACTGAGGGCAGTTGAACTGATCCAGCTCCGCAGTATTAGATCATAGTAATCATACAATGTTTATCTTAGAAAAAATAGAATGTTGCAGGTTGCTAAGCATCACAGCAACCTGCGAGATAGTATAAAAACGGTTGCAGGCATTGACGTAATCCATTCAGAGTCTAGTTAAAGTCTTAAATAATAAAAAAAATCCAAATATACCGGTCACAACAATTTGGCTATGAGGATGGTATGCCTCTAAATATGAGAATCTCGACTAGTGACGCACTAGTCAAGGTTTCCTTCACATTGGTAACACCACTACAATCTAATGGTTCAACCGAAATATTCGTAGAAACACTGAAAATAAGTATATCGCTCTACACAAACCAGTGATAACAATGAAAACCTCCAGCTGCTATGAAATATTGCATACATCAGTAAATACTCGTAGCACATCATCAATGCTCGGACTCAATGAGCTAGTGGCTGGAGAAACAAGAACACGGTGCAGAAGTTTTCAGAAAGGCGATACCGTGTAAGTCAAGCTACATCGTGCGAATTTCTGGTAGTGAAAGTCACCAACCGTCATCGAAAAGATCGGACCAGTCAACCATAATGTGTTTCTTGAGCAGCACCATCGCCTGATTAGGGCACACATCAACCTATTGAAGTCTCGATACACTGAAAGAAGTCTAGTTGATCAACAAACACTTTTATCTATTCTCCTCGACAATTTTGAATTGAAGCCAGCAGAAATAGTTTTCTCATACAGGAATAGTAATCCAAATACTGGAGTACCTCCTAATTTGACAACAAGCACAGAGCAACGAAAAAATATCTGAATTTATTGGAATCTTCGGATGCTCCAGACGAACAATCGGATGATGATTAAAACTGTTCATCAGCTAAACCTGTAGCCCCCTAAACGACGACCAACGAAAGCCCAATCCAGTAAAAAAGACAACGAACAATCCGTCCACTGGATGATTTTAGACCCTAATCCTTTGTGAAGGGTGGAAACGTTACATCAAACTCATACGATGTAGATCATAGTAGCCATACGATGTTGCAAGCTACATATGTTAAGCATTACAGCAACCTGCGGGAGGATACAAAAGCGTTCAGATATCAGATCAGATGGCGCTCTTGGATGCTCTCCAACTTGGTTTTGTAACTTAAACCTCCACACGTGATGATTTACACGATGTTATTTTAGTCTTGCGCTGTCCCATATTTGAACTTTCCCAAAAATTCCTCCTCACAGAAAGAAGGCCAACGAAGAAATGGTGAAAGTCAAAGATCAGGCGCATAGAACTCCCCTGTCACGGTCACGATCACGACACCCGGTTTCGGTCGGCCTGCGCCGAGAGACTGCGGTGCGTCCGCAAGCGACAAACCCTCCGCATCCGACCACCCAAACCCCCGTTCAGCGGACCTACCTTCAGCTTGTTCGACAGCTGACCGGCGCTGGCGAGCGCCTCACCGAACGTGGACGGTGGCAGGGCATAGCTCGAGTGGACGCCGATGGAAACGAGCGACAGGATCAGCACACGGAACGCGTACATGGTGCGGGCAGTTGTGGCGGGCGGCCTCCTTCCGGCGACCCAAGGGAACTCTAGGGGGGGCTGTAAAGCAGAAGGGAACATAGACAGACAAAACAGTTGATTATGCTAACGCGGAATTGGCCGACTGATGGACGCTGGCGTTGCGTTGCGCCACGCCCCGGTGCCCGCTTTGGCGCGGCCACGAAACGAATGTCGGATGACCACATCCATGGCGCACAGAGCACCAGCTCGGGATATGTAGCACCATCTCGGACTTGGGAAAAAACCGACCCTGAAAGACATCCGCGATGTCGATACCGCTCGAACGCCGTGGCGAGTACGGCGCGTTACGCGTCACCTGCTGCTTCCCACACATTCGCGCACACACACACGCACACGTTTTTGGGGGTGGGAGGCTTGTCGTCTGCAACGTTTTGCAAACCGGTAGTTGCATTTGGTATCATCCGTGACACGCTGGAGCAACTTTGGCATCGATATCCGCGTGTCTGGGAGAAGGAATTTCACGCACAGCCACCTGCACGGTTGCTTCACACACGGGAGACGCGCGTACGATCACTCGGCAAAGAGATTGATTATTTGCATGTTTACACACTGTTCGTAACACTGGACTGGACACCCCGCCACCTCTCGACCACACTCCGACGTGAACGCGGATCGTTCGTTACTTAACGCTCAGATCTGGCGCGGAGAGCCGTGTGCCAAAAATTGCCGTCTGCGGGTACGACGGGTTCGCTGGCCGGTTTCTGTTTTTAGCAGCACGCACTAAAACGGGCAGAGGAACCTCCTCCATTTCACCGAGCCTCGCTCGCTCGATTTGGATATCGCCGTAACATACTTTAAACCCCCCTCACCATCCGATACGCCTGTCGCGGGCATGAAATATCAATACATCTATTGCACACGATGCTAACCTTCTTTCCCGCAAACGAAATTCCACCTTGCGCACTGCGAACCACTGGAGACCACGAAACCCACGAAACGCCACGGAGACACGGAGCAAAACCACCCGGAAAGCGATACCGCAGGCGCGTGCTTAGCGGCCGTGTCCGAATGGGGCCGATGCTGGAGCTCGACTGAAACCGAAAGCACCGCGTTGCGTTGCTCATATGACGCGGCGGGCCCGAACGAACCCCGGTAGTTCGGTACGGGTCGTCGTCGTCGTCGTCGTCGTCTCCGTGCACATTGCATAATTTCTCCAGCCAGGGAGGGGGATGCAGCACGCAAGCGCGCGAGAACGGCACGCGGCACGGCGCGGACCATCGGTGCTTCCATGCACGGGGGAATCATTGCAGTCACGGTACTGGCGATCGCGTGCGATCTTTGCCTTTGTCGGGTCGTACTGGATGTCCAGCGATAATAACGAACAGAGTTTTCACGAAATCTTCATACCAAAATAAAAAAAGTGTCTGAAATCATGTGATAGTGAACGAATAGGATACATACGCTACGCCAGCATAATCTTCCAACGTGCTTTTGTGATCCTAAACCACAAAGGTGATTCATAAGGGGATAAACATTGAGAACATAATCATGGAGGAGACTTTATAGCGTCCCTTTGGCTCCAGTATTCGTGCAAATTTGGTGTCAGTTGACACCTAGTAGGCTGTTTTTGGCATATGCATCTTCTGGACGATAGTCCCTATAAGAAAGTGTATGAAATTTGGGTTCCAAAAAGTATTACCTGATAGTTTTTTATGTTTTTATGATTTTTAGAATAACAATTTGTACTTTGAGGGGACTAGGAAACAAACCGCTCAGAGCTAGGGTCACAAGCTCAACGCTAATAAAACTAGAATAGTTAGCGCACGAGTTGGCGAAAATAGCTTTCCAACTGTCATTCAACACTAAATTTGCACGTTAAGGACCATTTGGCGATCGAGTGAAAATGATCGTGAAAGTCAGTTGGTTAGTTATAATACATTTTTATCAATAAAAATGCCATGTGCTGTACACCACTACAATTGTACGAGTACAATACAAATAGGATACAAAACAAGTAGCAAATCTAAACTGAGTTATGTCTCGTTAACCGTTTTTTCGTATCTGGTGCTCCAGCCGCTGAGGTGAAATTGCTAATGGAAGACGAGGCCCCAGATGCAGAAAAGGAGCAGGAGCAGATATCCTTCTATTAGAGAAATCTTAGCTTACCCCTTGCCGACCGCCGTCTTTCAAGGATCTCAAGGGTCATCATTCGACACCTAATAGAATACGCGTGTACGATTGCACAATTTGGTGTCTTCAGCCAACTTGGATCATTAAAGCCAGAACATAGATGGAGCCCAAGTTCACCATGCAACAAGTGACTATCCGGCTATGGCGGTACTTATAAGCAAACATGGTGTATTTACCTTAAATGTCGTATCGCTACGAAGAACAAGAATCAGAATTTTCCAAGGCAGAACCTGTCAAGTATGAATCTGGTTGAAATCAGATAACTGACTTTCTCAAGGGCTACGTGCGAAACGGCATCGCGATAGATCACGATCAAATTTGGAGACACTGTTTACTGCGAAGTGTAAAAAAACACTTTATTTTAGTTTTTGTAATGTAATGTAAGAAAACCCAGTAAAAAACACAGATCTCAATATCTCTTCGAATGTAGTTGCCGAGCAGACTGACTTGCCTGCCTAGCCTTTACGGAAACCTTCATGATCTTTTGGAAGTTCTATGAATAATTAAAAAAGGCATAAATTTATCACTGTTATCTGTAATGCTCCAAAACATCGGTTGGAGGGAAAGTGAATAAATCAAGCTCACAAGCAGGGGAGCGTAGTATATCCAAAAATTACTTTCCAAATTTCCATAAGATCGCACTAGCAGCCAATCAGAAGTTGATCCGACTAGCCACAGCTCTCTTCTACTCTGGTGCGTTTGGTACGACCGTCCCACGGAACTACGCGCTTCGGCTTTAACATTAAACCAACCCCCCCGAGCAAGCACTGCACGGAAACTGGTTTCGTTTTTCACGTCCACCCGAAATAGGGCGACCAATGACCAGCCGTCGCACTTCGGGGACCGCTGAAGTGTGCCTGAGTCGCCTTCATATCCTGTTGAAATAGGCGACGACCGTAGGGCCCGCCTTGGCTCTCTGCTGACCTACATTTCTCTTTTCGCCGGCAAACTGCCTGCAATTCGCTGATCGGTCAACCTGCTGCGGCCGGTACGTTCGGTAAATGTTAGGCCCAGTTCGTCTGCACTGGCGAGGCGTTTTGGCCTTTGAATAGCCGACCGTCAATGTTGCGCTAGTCAGCCAGGTTTCTCACTTCTGCATCGACACAGGACGCGAGCTGGGCGCAAACCGGGTACGCTGGGAATGTTTGGAAAGTGAACGGTTTGGAAACACGCACACACACACATACATTCATACGCATCAATCTCGCACGCATCGTTTTGCCGGTTGAACAGTGAGTAATCTTGATTGATTTTCGGTTTTATTATACTATTCAAAAGAAAATCTGTATGTGTGTATGCACGTTAAGTGTACGTGTCGTTGTGTGTAGGTGTACCGTCTGTGTGTGAGTGTTACACTGTATATTACAGATCGAGCGACATCATCCGCGGGTGATGCGGGGCCGGTTCTCTTCTCCCGCTGGATTACACCGTCCTTCTGCACTGCGGTCGTAAATATAATTGATTGTAATGTTTACACATATATATAAATACAATAGAGAATATGTTTGTTTTTTTGTTTTCAGAAGAATATCTTGGCCAATTGAAATTATTATATTAAAAGAGAACAGAAAAAAAACTCCAAATGCTCACTCCACATGTTCTTGACGTTCAAACGAAAGATATGCTTCCAGGGGACCACCCCCGGTCTATGTTGTTCTACTGCTGACGGTGACGTAGAATACCTTCGCTTTGAAACATCTTCGTTCATCACGGCTACATTTTCTTGCCACCACACGCGCGGGAAAAGGTTTCTATACGATTGCGCACAATGTCTTTCTAATTCCTTTCCCTCTCCTCCGGCGTGCCGGGTGTTCTGTACTGGGGTTTTCAACGACTGACTCTCCGAGCACACGGGCACGGGTTTTGGAGCTAGTCTTCACGTTCTTCTATTCCTGAGCGAGAAACGTGCTCGCCCTACGTTCTGAGAAAACGAAAAACACACACTTGCAAAATACATTAAGCCATTAGGATTTTTGTTTCTATTTCCTAGCATTATAATTTTCTGATTAATCGTTCCAATTTTAAGGTGCTAAAAATTCTGCCCGATGATATTTGTTACATAGACCGATGCGAACTGCGCAAAAACGAAAAAAGAGTTAGCAATAAAAAAGGGAAAGAGTAACAAATAAGACAATAATTCATTCGCTTAAAGCAGACAAGATTGTTCTACTGCCGAATGCAGCCCCGAACCGGAAGGATGTTATGAACCAAACTTATCTTCATTCACGATTGTATCTGATTGAAAAGGAGGACAGAGAGGGCGAGAATAGACTTCCTCGCGAAAACCGATCGCTGCTTGTGTTTGTCTGAGTGTGTGTGTGGGAAAGAAACATGCTGTTTAATGATAATGATGGAGGATGTGATCGTTGTGACTGTAACAGTAGATGGGTAGAGTGAACAAAATGGGCCTGACGGTAAAGATCTCGGCGACAGTTCGTGTTTGTGTGTGTTTGTGTGTGTGCGCGCGCGCACGCGTATATATGTGTGTGTGTTTATGTATTTTTGTTTGGGACGCAGAATTCCGCTCTTAATCATACTCTAGACTCCCTGATATCCTCACACGCACATTCGCACGACGTCTGGCCTGTTTGGCACCCGCACGCTCTTAGAATCTTCTGCCCGAAGAGGGTTGTCCGTAACCGGAAGCGGAATCGTGATACGATGGTGGTGACGAGACCGTTGTTGATGCGCTGTAAGTAGTGCAGGAAGGATCACTCGGGGGGCCTAGGGAAGTTCCCCTAGGAGCGGGAGGGGATGATGGAGAGTGACCGCTTACCGGTATCCAGATGAGCTTCCGCCCATGGAAGGATAAGATTGACTATAGTCAGCAGTTTGACCAGCGGCACCAACGTCGGCCGATCCTTGTGAGTAGCTGCTGCCATATGAGCTGTACGGAAAAGAAAGAGAGAAAGAGAGAGAGAAAGAGAAATGAGATCGAATTAGTTATAATACGGACTCGGTAGAAACTGTAACGGAGTGGTAGCGGGCGATACTCACTAGCCATCAGCTGCAGTTGGGGTGGAGGATGGCCACCGTTGGTAGCTGGACGATCCTTGAGTTGAATCGTAGCCGTAGCTGTTGTAGCCGTCATAGCCGGAGTAGCCATCGTAGCTACTGCCATACGTTCCCCGGCTGGGATCCGACGGATAGGATGGCAGCGTGAAACCACGCCGATCCTCGCTACTAGAGTGACGCGTGCTGCCATAGCCGCCCCCGTTGCTGCTGTACCCGTACCCATACGCACTACTGGAGGAACTGTATCCGACGTCATTCCTATAGCTGCGCAGCAGACAGTCAGGGAAAGAAAGAGAGAGAGAGAAGGTGCAAGTTAAGAATTTGATTTCTCTCGCGGAAGCTCACCGATAGGGGGAAGGATGTTAATGCTTACCTATAGCCGCTATCGTACCGGGTTCCCGCGCCATAACTTGCGCGTGCCCCATAACCACCCGGAGCGCGTGCTGCACCGTAGCCGCCGCCCACACCGTACGGCTGGCTGCGCATTCCACCACCACGCGAGCCCCGCATCGGACCGGCACCGACGCGGCCGCGCACACTATCCATGCCACCGACGCCGACACCACCCGGTGGTCGCTCCCTCACACGTCCGCGCTCCACCACGATCGTCACACCCTTGAAGGTGGTGTTGTGCAGCGCCTGGATCGCGTTCTCGGCCATGTCTTGATTTTGCATGTGCACAAACGCGCACCGATTCATCACGTCGCATTCGGTCACCACGCCATAGTTCTCGAACAGCCGGCGTACCTCTTCCGGCTTCGTCGCTGGCGGCAAGCTGCCTACAAACACTTTAGTTCTCTGCGCGTCGTCCGCCGCAAACATGGTGGTGGCGATGGTGGCGATGATGACAGCGGTGTTGGTGGTGGTGGAGGTGGTGGTGACACAACCCGATGCAGGAGGCACGCCAGGACACGGCACGGAGAAGTGAAGAAAAGCGTTCATTAGCGTTACGGTCGCACTAGCATTCGGTTTTCCGCCGGAATCTCGTTGAGGATACCGGAAATGAAGCCCCTTTGCCATCACCGACAGCGCCGCCACTGCCGCCGCCGCAGCAGCCGCACACAACACACAAACAAAACACTTACCGGAATCATGGCGCATACGTCGTTTGCTGCGTCTGTGGCTTACTGGCTACTACTTGGTTAAGCTAAGGCTTACGATGGCGAACTTAAACGAAATATTGAAACCAAACAGAACCAGGATGATGGGAAAAACAAAAATATTTTGCCTTCTGTCTCTCCAGGGTTGCGCCAACAACGTTCCAATGGCGTCCGCGGTGCGAGTGGATTTCACTTTTTCGTACCGATGACACCCGATGACAGTTGTGACAGCGGTTCCGCACAATGGCCGCTACGCAGTGCTGCCATATTCACCGGCTTTTTAAAAAATCGAATGTGGTAAAAATTGCACACAGAACAACTGGATCCATGTAATAACATTTTGGATTTACTCTTTTTTTTCCTTTTATTCTGAAAATTTTCTGTAAACCTTAAACAAAAAAATCATATCACAACGTTACGAGAAATTCTGCCGCCCGCGGACTGTCGTTTGACATTCGTCCGGTGCAAAAATAACCACAGCGCGCTTTTGTTTGCAGGAAAGGCGAATAACAAAAATACAGGCCGTAAAACAGGCAGAAGTGTACTTCCAATATTGTACCCTTGTGTTTCGTGTCGTGCTGTTTATGAGTGTTTTCTGGTCCAGTATAGGAAGAATTGTTTTAACAACAATGGTAAGGCAGTGCCGCTGTCCGTATTTCATACGTTCATTAAAGTTACAACCTACCCTTTACTTCCAGGAAACGAAATCTCCTTACTTCTCACCGAAGAAAACAAGAAATTTCACCAAAAATCATGGCCTGAGTCTTCTACAAAAGGTTACCCAAGCGAGCAAAGCGGTAGAAAACACCTCTACCGGTAGGAAGCCTGGCCGTGTTCCCAAGTCAAATGTAGAAGGTGGTAATGATGCCGCACAAATAACGGCCAAAAAAACAGGCAAAGGACGTGCCCGTATGAATATTCGAACCGATGTTCCTTCCGGGGCTAAAGGCACCGAAAACAAAGAGTATTGTAATGAAACTACATCACCTCAAACGATCAATGTAAAAACGCTCGAGCAAGAGCCCTACGATATGAAAGGACATGTTGATGAAAAAGAAATCTACAGTATAAAGGATCACGCCGAGCGGACACATTTGTCCAGTGTTGCGGACATAAAAATCAAAGTCGAACTTCTGGAAGACATCACAATGCCTCCGATGCCGGTCGAAAAAACACCGATCAAACAGGAACCGGTAGATATTCGTTCTCCCATTAAACGAGAGTTAGAAGACCGCTCCGAGTCCGCTCAAACAAGCGATAAAGAAACCAAATGGGAGCCCGAAAACTGGCGTCAGATGATGGAAAACATTCGTGAAATGCGCCGAGCAAATCTGGCACCGGTAGATACGATGGGATGCGACCAGTTTGCACAGGACCCCGAGAACGTGTACCCGGATCGGATCAAGCGCTACCACTGCCTCGTGTCGCTCGTACTGTCCAGCCAAACTAAGGACCAAGCAAATCACGAATGTATGCTGCGTCTGAAGAAACATGGGCTCACACCGGAATCGATTGTGGCGACCGACAGCGAGACACTGCAGAAACTGATCTACCCGGTAGGGTTTTACAAGGTGAGTACGAATACGAAAGGCATCGCTTTTACTGTGGCATCCTGTGCGTAGTTTATTCAATATTTTAAACGGAAGTGTATCGGAAAAATTAACATCACTTGCTCTCGTGCGAAGCTCTCCTACACCTGGTGGTTACACGCTTTCTGAACTGGCAGCCACGTTCTGTCCCTTCTTGGCAAGCATTTCGGTGGCAATTTTTTCCAGATCGTCCAGACTTAGTTGGTTTAACTTTTGCTCGAAATCGTCCATGAATTTGGTAGCTAATCGTTGTGATTGCTCCTCCTGCAGATAGCGCTTGAAGTGACGATAGATCACATCCCGCAGTGGATCTGGCTTCTTGACCACCAGCGTTAGCTTTGTTCCGTCCGCGATGTTGCCATAGGATGCGACGGTCTTATCATCCGCCAAAGCTTTTCCCACCAGCAGCAGCTTCTGATGTTCAACCGGGATCGAACTTTTCTTTTCAATTTCTTCCTTGATCTGCTGGATTGTAGAGTCTGCAGTGGTCTATATTGTGGGGCATATGGAAATGAAATCGATAACCTCGCAAGCAACGGACAGATTGAACCTTACCTCAACGGAATACTCTTCCCCTTTTAGTATTTTTATCGTTAATTTCATGTTGAGAAGAAATTTGTTCTACTGCTGCTGCTCCAGCAAATTCTCTGCTCCTCGGTCGCCTCGCTTTGTTTTCATTCTTTCAAACTGTCAAATCCACGGTGAGAAAAAGAAGTGAAACCCCAGGTGGCAAATAAATGTAATTCCAGTGTTGCCAAACGTTCGTAATATTTCGTTATTTTCGGAATCCTTTTCTCATTGCAGAACAAAACCAAATTCATCAAAGAAATTTCGCAAATTTTAATCGACCAGTACGCGGGCGACATTCCGAACAGCATCGAGGGTTTGTTGAAGCTGCCGGGTGTGGGTAAAAAAATGGCCCATCTCTGCATGCGCTCTGCCTGGAACATTGTGACCGGCATCGGTGTCGACACGCACGTGCATCGCATCGCCAACTGGCTGAAATGGGTACCGAAGGAAACGAAAACGCCGGAAGAGACCCGCGTAGCACTGGAAAAATGGTTACCGTACGAGTTGTGGGACGAGGTGAACCATATGCTGGTGGGTTTCGGGCAGACCATTTGCACGTCTCGTTTTCCACGCTGCAACGACTGCCAGAACGCTTCGATCTGTCCGGCGCGCGGCAAGCAAAGGATCCGGAGTACACCGGTAAAGAAGGAGATAAAACAGGAAGATTTGGAATTTTAGTTTTTTTTTCGATTAAGTTTTCATCATTTTTTTTATTACCTACCAGTACAAACACAGAACTTAGTTCGGATGTAACACAAAATAAATCATCATTACAATTATCTTTCGCAAACGGAGATGTTCCGTCCATAGTCTCTTATATATTCATTTACCACACTTCCTCAGGTAACTCCAATTTAACCAGTGCATATTTAGACAACCCCAAAAAGGACACGCACGAACGAGTAACATACAGGTTGAATCAGCCTTGTGAAAACATTCAACTTTATAAAAATTGGTCCCATCCCTCGCGGCTCGGTCAACCGTCAATCCGAAGGTACCACCGTTCGCTGTTCAAACTGTTGCGCCGTTTCACGATGGCCACCACAGCGAGCAGCACCAGCAACGATATGGCAGTGAGCAGTACGATCCCGATCAGGCTGGCCGAGTTTAGATCCGCCTCGACGTAGCTCATCGACAGCAGGGACAGCTGACATTCGGCTTCCCAGTCGTGCGGCATAATGCTGTCGTAGATTTCGAGCATCCTGTCCAGCGTGCACCGTACACCGCAATCGGGAACGGCCAGCTGGAACGGTTCGCCCGTTGTGTTTTTGTAGAAAATCTCCACATACGCTGGTCCCCCGTCGGTCGGCTGGCGCAGCTCCAGCATGATGCACGAAGCAAACGGTGGATTGTGCAGCTCGAAAACGCGCAGTGCATTCAACAGACTTGCGACCGTCACATCATGCGCACTGTAGAGCCACACAGACCGGTTCGGTTTAAGGGTGCCCTTAGCCTTCGAGCGGAACCGCTGCAGCATCTCTTTCACGAGTGGGCCCATCTTCAAGCGCGCCAGCTGCGTTGTGTTCGTCTTCACAGCGAACGTCATGGCGGAGATCGTACTCAGTGGCTCGGGATAGACCGTCTTCGTCCAGTCGGGCAGCGTGAAGTTGTTCAGCTCCTCGATCAGCAAACAGCTGTACAGATTCTGGACGCCGGAGAGAGAATCGTACCGTCGACCGGTCTGCTCGGACACGTACCGGTACAGTGACTCCAGGGAAGCGTTGTACGAATGGTACGGTTCCGACTGCCGGTAAACTTTCAGTACGTGATCGTACGCGGGGCAGCGCTTTTTGGCAGCCAATACACTGTCCAGCTCCTCTGAGACCGTGTGCACCGGTATCGGTTGCCAGGTGATGGCCGAATCCCACACGTCGGCGCCCTTCGGTGGGTACAGACCGGCAAGGTTCGACTCGGCACTCATCAGCGTACGATCCACGTCCGTCGAGCGAACGTAAATCTCATCGCTGCTGTAGGTGTCCTTCAGCAGGCTCGAATAACGATCACGGAGCCATTTTCCCAGCATTAAATGGCGCATTTTTCCTGCCTACAAGAAATAACAATGAAACAAAAACTGTCACAAGTGTGTTCCAAACAGGCGCCCATTTTTCGCGTGTGAACTTACATTCACCAACTGTCCCCATCCGGTCGTCCAGTGGCTGGGATCCTTCCAGGGGTCGTTAGGGTACGGATCGATAGGTGTCCGATCGCCATGGCGGAAGAGCTAAAGATAGAGGGACAAAAGATGCCAAATCGGACCGGTCGTCAGCATGTTTTGCTATTCCTTTGTTCGCAACGCACACAAAAAAGTGAAGCGCGACCGATTGCGACGCATCGTTCACATTTTGTCTTATCAACTTACCACATGAGCAAAAATCAGCTTTCCTGCGGCTTCGCTACCGTTTTGCGTACCGCTGACACCTCGCAACATAAACGCCGTTGCCAACAGCACCAGACATGCAGTCAATGACCGCAAATGTGCACCATTAAATGCGGGCGCCATTGCATTCGATGGGAAAGATAGCGGTCCAAAGTTCGATACTAGAACTTTACTGGAGAACGCTTTTTTCGCTTATATCCACAAAGTGCGACGAATTTGGATTGCAATCACGATCAGAGGATTGAAGACTACAAAACGCGGGCAATCGCTTCGAACACAAGATATCCCAGCCGCAACAACCGTTCCATATGGGACCTCCCCTACTGTTATCTATTTCGGGATTTGCATAGGTTTGGCAGCTGTGCTTTGTTGTTGGTCGTCTCACAGATACACGCACTCACGCAAATGTATCGCACCGGAAAAGAATAGCAGTATGGAGCACTGATAATAACTTTTTATCACACAAAAAATACAACATTCACCGTTCGTCCTTGTGCTGCGGATCTGCGCTAGGTCTCTTGCGGAACGACGGTGAACGAATCTTGTTTTTCCGTTAACCTTGCGCTTGAAACGCTCTTGCGTATGCCGAGAGGTGAGGTACAGTGATCGACACAAAAGTGTACCGTTTTAAAATGTTTTTTTTCGATTTTTTTCTCGATTTGACTAATTAACTCATTTATGTCGTATGTGTTTAACATGGATTTATGAAGCAAATCTTGCACAAACTTTCAATATTTTCAGAGATTGGAACAACAATAACGCTGTCGCCATAATAATGCGATGATTTTTGTGCGATGTTTTATGGTGCGACGAATTGCGTGCGGAATGTTAACAGAAACTGTCGATTAAACTTAACACATCTCAGTTAAAGTATATTTTACCATAATTTAGAATAACGTGTTTTGTCCACCATATTTGCTTTGTTCAATTAACTATTTTTTAATTTTATTCCCAGTGCACCGCAAATGCATCGCACTGTACGCCCGTTTGACAGCGACTGACAGTGCATGGCGTGAAGAATAAGAACAAGAACATTCTTCTCGTCTTCGTGGTGTGCCACAAAAGGTCTTTCGTTTGGTGATTTTCGGCTTCCCGCGTCGCTTTTGGCGAATTCCGATTGCGTCCGGGCGTTATTGCGGTAGCAAAAGAGGCCACGCCGCCCCAGCCGTACCGCGTGTGGCAGCCGTCGGTGACAAATCGCGCGTTTTCCGTAGCGTATGGTTTCGGGCATCGGTGGGGGAAACGCATGTGTGTATGGTCTAGAAGTTCCACATCAACCACATCGTCTCCCCCGGGGGAGGTGGCGGTCGTCTTCGGATGGCAGTGGTGCAGATCGACCACCGACCACCGCACAGCAGCAGTAGAAGCAGCAGCAGCAGCACCATCTGATACATCCGGCGGTAAAGCAGGGTATGCTCCAGTTCGTCTCCAGCGCTAGCACGCAACCGCAAAATGTCTAATAATACGCACGACGGAAATGAAAATTTCTGGCCAGCGAACCAGCAGCCGCCACCGTCGCATCATTACGCGCACGCACAGCATCACCACCAGCTGCAGCAGCATCAGCACCAGCAGCACCAGCAGCAATTGCATCAAACGCTGTTGCAGCAGCAACCGTTGCCCCAGCTGCTGCCCCATCCGCCGCACCTGTCGTACGCCGTCCCATCCGTACCGGTTGTGGCTCCGTCAGCTGCAGCTTACTACCATAACGCCGCCGGAATGGTAGATAACTATGCTGCCAACGGAAATGGGTTTCCGCTGCACCACGGAACGCACCAGCCGTTGGAGGATGAGTATATGGACCCGTACGGGCAGCAGATAAAGGTGGTGTACCCGTCGCAACAGCAACATCAGGCTGCCGCGGCCAGTTTGGTAGCGTGTCAGCAGGATGAAGTGAACCAAAATCATGGCGCGCAGGACAAGCAGGGTTATGAGCTGTTCTCGAACAATAGCAGCTTTGTGCTGGCTGCTCCGGGATTCGGTTTCACTCTGCACAGTCCGCAACAGAACCAGCAACATCAGCAACAACAGCAACAGCAGCAACAACAGCAGTTGCCGCAATTCTCCTCGCTGTCCACTACTCAACCGATCGCTAACCATCCTATCCCTGCAGCAGTGCCCCCAGTGGCTGCCAGCTCTACTCATTCTCTGGAGAATGGGAGCAGCAGCACGAGCGCACTGATCAGTCAACTTGTTGGCAATTGGGCCCCGACTATCTCGGGCACGTACGGAAATGGTCCAGCGTCCCAGGAACGTAACGAACCAACACCGCCACAAACGCCCGCAAACATTACACCGTCTGTCGTGCGCGAGGACAACGTCACTGGCGCCGCATCTCCGGCCAAGGCAGCACCGACGAAGCCCGTCATTAACCCGGTTCCACCGCACGTGACCGGAGCGGCATCGCAGGCGCAAGTATCGCAGGGCTCTCCGAGCGCGTCCGTTGCGGCTGCCGCCGCCGCCGTGTACAACCAGCAGAACGACGATAATTCCGCGAAGCTCGACCAGAACGTGAACAAGAAGCAACGGATCGTGGCCGAGGTGAAACCGATGCGTATGTCGTACTCCGATGTGCTGAGCAAGAATGTCCCGGCCGGCGGTGCGGCTACTGCAAGCGCATTGTTGAATGGTGAGATGGTGAGCGTTCTACCAGCGCAGCACGGCGCAACCGGTGCCACGAAAGGAGGATCCGGCGCAACCGGCACGAACGGTGGCGGTGCGGGAACAAAGTCGAAAAGGGAAGGGAAGCGTGCGAACGGTGGAGAGCGTAAGTCGGCTGGGAGTGGTGGAAGCGGTGCGTACCCGAAGGAACGTGGCGGCGATGGAGCCACGACGTTGAAGAAGCCCGATCGGACGAATGGGGCAGGCAGTGGAACGCTCGTTTCCCCGCTGGTGGATGTAAGTACGAGAGCGGAAGGAAACGGCGAGAACGGCTTGAGGATGGGTCAGGACAAAGGTCGTAAGAATGAGAAGGTGACCAGCGGCAAGAAGGATAAATCTTCTCGCGTCGAAGCACTGGATAGCGGTGGTAAGAAGGGACGGGCCACTTCCGGCTCGGACGAATCGAACGGACAGCGCAATCGAACCGATGCTACCGCACCGAACAGTGACGAAACGGAGGAGGAACGGGTCGACGACTACGACGAGTACGAGTCGGACGAGTACGATCGCGATAGTGTCGATTCTGGGGACAAACAGGGTGACACCGCCACCGCCGGCCACGATCCCGATCTCCCGTTCGTGTACAACGTGAAGAAAACCACAAACGGCACGAACGTTTCACATATCGAAAAAATCAACCCACCGCGAGCCACCGCTGCGGCGGCCACGACCTCGACGTCGGCCGCCACCTATCGCAAGGGTCGCAGCGCACGAACCGGTCCGACGAAGCAATCGTCGGACAAAACGAACGGCCCGTCGACCAGCGGCCAGGGGGCCAAGCGGTCGGTGCGTTCGCGCAAGAACCACAAGTACGCGTTCGTCGAGAAGCTGCTGCTGAAGTGGCTCGAGTACACGGTGCTGGCGTTGCACTGGCTCTGGTCGCTCGTTAGCGACGTGGTGTATCTGAGCGGCCGTCTCGCCTGGGACTACGCGCTGGCCGGGTATCAGTATTGCTGGCAGCACGCGCGCACGCTGCGACAGGATTTCGGCAAAAACTCTACCCGCCCCGGCGCCTGGTTTCGGGGCGTCTGCCAGTCGTTCGACGGGCGGTTCGCGCAAGACTCGCGATGGGCGTTCTGGCGCCGGTGCCGCCGACAGAAGCCGGCCGAACCGGCAACCGGCAAACCGACGGGCGCATACCGCGACGGCCGCCTACCGTCGACGGCGGACGAGGCAATGTCGTCGCTGCTGAACTGTAAGGGCAAGGACGCGTACAGCATACTGGGCGTCAGTCCGGACTGCACGCAGGAGCAGATACGGAAGCACTACAAGAAGATCGCGGTGCTGGTGCACCCGGACAAGAACAAGCAGCCGGGCGCGGAAGAAGCGTTCAAGGTGCTGCAGCGTTCGTTCGAGCTGATCGGCGAGCCGGAAAGCCGCCAGGAGTACGACCAGAGCCTGGCCGAGGCACTGAACGCGGAGAAGGCGTGGTCGGAGATAAACGATCTGCTGACGCAGCTGCACACGAAAATATCGGAAGCCGCCAACACTATACGGTACGGGTGCGGCTGCCTGTTTGATGGGCTCTGAAATACTGATCCGTTCTGCATTTCGTTCGTTCCCACAGGTGTAGCAGCTGCTGTCTGCGCCACCCACGGAAACCGACCGGACGGGCGCACTATGCCGCCAGGGAGTGCAGCTCTTGCAAGATCCGTCATCCGGCGCGGGAGGTACGGTTCCCGGCGGTTGTAGCGGCACCAGCTTTCTTTGTTAATCCCTTCATTTTCCTCCTGCAGGGAGACATTTGGGCCGAAACGAGCTTCCTCGGGCTGCGCTGGAAGTATCTCGCTATGATGGAGGGCAACGTGTACGACATTACGGAATGGGCCAACTGCCAGAAGGGTGCGCTGTCGCATCTGCAGCCCAACTCGCACATCGTACAGTATCGCATCGTGCTCGGCAGCAGCTCCCAGCAGCAGCAACAGCAGCAACAGCACCAGCAGCAGCATCCAGCAGCGTCCCAGCAGGGAGGTGGATCGCAGCAGGACAAGGAACAGATTGGACGCTCGCGAAAGGATCCGACCGCAAAGTAAGTCGGAGTGGGTCTTGTGGCGGTGATGCACGTGCCCAATTTTTACACCTCTCTTTCGCTCTGCAGTGAACCGAATTTGGACGACTTCCTGAACAACATCTACGCCGGACAGAACCAGCAGGGGAATGCCGCCTCGCAAAGCGCTTCCTCTAGACGCCGCTACCGTAGAAACTAGAGACCACGCATATACACATACTCCACCACTGAGAACGAGGACTCTCAGCCGAGCCTCGTTCATAATGCTCCACTCAAGTGAATCCTTTTTGTAGTTCGTTTTATTTTCTTCAGCGCCTATACAATAGAAAGTAGACGTACGAGATCCAGCAAATCTCCAGCGTACGCCACCCACTTCCGATAGAGATTAAATCCCCGAGCGTTTTAGACCGTTTTTCAGTACAAAACCCCTCGTTTAAAAAATCCGCCCGCTTAGTTATTGCTGTAACAAAATTTATTTGTCAGAGGCAAATTGTCGAAAGGTTTTTTATTTGTTCTGTTTTCGGTATTAAAACATTCATTTTGGCTCATGTTGCGAATTTGTCTATCGAAACCGATTCGATTGCTATTACACTAGTAGAGTGAACGGTACATACAATTAATCCGAGCGGTGTCGACGAGGATAATGTCGACTTTAATACCGATTCTTATATGCCATGCAGCGCGTATAGACGTATATGAATATATGTAATCAACTGAGTAAAATTTATCAATACAAGCCGGAAATGCATCGGTACAGTAACCAGCAAGCGGAGCGATACAATAAATAAATGTGTTCTTGCAAACGCAACAGTTCACGTGTGACCTTTTCGACTGGAGGCGGTGGGAATATTGATGATTAATTGTGTGCTTCTTAGCATTTCCTGGTTGTGAAAAGCAATTGAAAAATGGAAGTCCTTCTTCCCTTCTTTTTATCAGTACTTGCTACAGGGAATGAGCACGATTGTGGAAAAATCCAAGATTGTTGCTGATTTTTTGCTCTCAAGTTCGTTTCTTTTAAACCATGCTATCTTTTATTTTTAGCAGTGACTGTTGTTACAAAACAGTTGTCCTGTTATGCCACCTGGGCCCTGCTTTGTTGTGACAGCGAACGCGCTGTTGAACTTTCGCAGTGATCTCCCATCTGCATTCCCGAAGAAAACTGGCCTCCTGATGGCGGAGGAAGCAATTTTCGAGTTTTTACACTCTGAAATAGTCAACTATACCTTGTCAAAGGAAAATAGTAAAGTAGGTAAAGTAAATCTATAGAAATAAGCACCTTACTAACGCAATTTCCCCACTGATGCAACGCCCGCAGGAGAATGATCTATCAACGCTGGAATACATCGGATTTACCACCGGGTTTCGGATCATCGAACGATTAACCCGCGAGTGGCCCCGGTTTAAGGACGAGCTGGACACGATGAAGTTTATATGTACCGACTTTTGGAGCACTATATACCGGAAACAGATCGACAACCTACGTACGAACCATCAGGGGGTGTATGTGCTGCAGGACAATGCGTTTCGCTTTCTGACCCGTCTTTCGTCCGGTTCACAGTATTTGGAGCATGCTCCGAAGGTAATGAGCGTATATAGTGCTTTAAAAAATATCTCTTGTTGATTAATCCATTTTCTTTTCGACTGTTTTTCGACTGCAGTTCGTTGCATTCACCTGTGGTTTGGTACGTGGGGGATTGGCAAATCTTGGCATCACCAGTACGGTAACGGCGGAAGTGCAGACCATGCCTTCGTGTAAGTTTCATATTCAAGTTAATCGTACATAAAACGACGGAAGTGTGCAAAATTCCAGAAAATCCCACATAAAATAAAAAAATAAAAAAATCGAACAAAATAACAACAACAGAAATGTCATGGATAGAGGAGTTTGTGTTTGTTTACGTTCCCAAACGGCGAGAAACGTCAGTTCGGTACTTTGGAACGCATGTTTTTCGTGCCGAACGATATCGAGTCGAAAAATGAGCGGGTCTTGGAAAAAATACGTGCTGTGGTTCGCTCAGGAGCATGTGGACTTCCGACAGGCGGTAAGATGCGGACTTATTAACTACAAACATCGTCTGAAACTAAAAACTTCCGGGGATGTCGTCAGGAAATCGCCTCCCTCCTACGGATATGGAACATTCAAATGAACACCCCGGCGAATCATAACCCGGAACGGCCGTTCTGGGTGGTGGAACTGCAGAGCGACGAAGCAGCGCGTCAACTTGCCTCCCGGTCCATGTCGCTGCGATGCATTTTCGAGCTGTGGGCACATTCCAGCCAGGGACTATCGAACTTCCACGCCGAATTGCGTCAGCACATCGAGGCACATCAGAAGCAGCTCGCGTGTTACTTCGATGCGGACAAATCGTTCAAAATAACCGTCGAAACGTTCAACAAACACTTCAGCCAGAAGGATAAGGTGGCGAAGATTGAAACGATGCAGTATTTACCGGTGACGGGACCGGTAAATCTCCGCCAACCGGACGTCCACTACTGGTACATCGAGTTCTGGGGCATGGATCCGATGAGCGTGCCGGATCAGCCGTACGATGTGCTGTTCGGGCGCTGGGTGGCGGACGGGAAGCGTGACATGATCAATGAAATATCACTAAAATCGCGCAAATTCATCGGTAACACGTCGATGGATCCGCAACTGTCGCTGCTAATGGCCAACCAGGGGCTGGTTCGAAGTGGGGATCTCGTGTTGGATCCGTTTGCCGGCTCGGGCTCACTGTTGGTTGCTGCAGCCAAGTTTGGTGCGTACGTGATCGGTGCGGACATCGATTACATGATCGTACACGGGAAGTCGAAACCGACGCGCGTGAACCAGAAAGTCCGCGCGGATGACGAAAGCATCTACGCGAATCTGCAACAGTACGGCTGTGGCGGTTTGTTTGTCGATGTGCTGATAGCGGACTTCTCCCGGAGCATATGGTCGGAGAAGATTGTCTTCGATAGTATCATCACGGATCGTAAGTGAACGTCGTTCTGTAGTGAAATGTTCTTAGAAATTGATTACCTGGTTTTTTCTCAGCACCGTATGGAATTCGTGAGGCGACGGAGCGGATTGAATTTAAAACCGCTCGCAGGGCAACGGCTATGACGGAAGATGCGGTACATTATCCTTCTACCTCACCGTATCAACTGTGTCAAATGTACAAGGATTTGTTGCAATTTTCCGCTCGTCATCTTAAACTTGGTGGACGCTTGGTTTGCTGGTTCCCGATGTTGAGGTGAGCCTAGTTGCACTTGTCAGACTGCAACATTGTATCTACTACATCCTTCTCTACCTCGTATTCAGAAAGGACCTCGATTCCGACGTGCTACCGCGCCACAAGTGCCTTCAGTTGGTAGCAAACTCTGAGCAACCCCTCTCGGGCTACAGCTCCCGGCGGCTGCTAACGTACGAGAAGATATCCGATAGCCAGTCCGATTTCGATGCGTTCGAGATGCCAGACACGGTGGTGGAGAACTTCCGGGAGCGCTACTACACCCAGCTTGCGCAGGATAATGGGACACGCAAGGAAAGACGCCAGGCATTGCGTGAAAACGGTCAGAAGGAGGCACAGAAGCGAGGCAAGCAGCAGCATCCGGACGGAAAATGGCGGTACCCGAAGGAGGAAGGGACGCCCGATGCGTAATGTAAAAAAACGGTTCAAATACACTGGAAAATGCTTTTATTCGAGAATGATATTTACTCCGCCCTGGTGGGAAAAGGTCATTACAGTTTTATATTGTTATTTGAAATACGTTTCTTCCCCGTCTACCATTGTGCAGTTGTGATGAAAATGAAGAACGAAGTTGAAATGGGGCAGTATGAACAGATGAAAGAAAATTCTTCTCGGTGTCCACTAGTCGTGTTTCTATTTTTCACTGATTAATGAGTATGAAAAAAAAACAAACATAATCCAAACTTACTGCCTTTTCGTAGAATTGAACCATCGGTGATGGAAGATCGTCACGAGCTGGAGCGATTTTACATTCGGGCTACGGTAATTTTTTGTCTCGGTACTCTGTAATGCAGAAAAGAATAGAGTAGAATTAAACTGTGAGTAGCACTTTCCCAATAGTTGGAACCTTATAGCATATAAAATGTATTATGTGTTCAAAAATGTAAACCACTAATAGAGTTATAAGATAATTACAAAGCCATCTTGCAGAAAAGGTGAAGGAGTATTTCCTCCATACTTTCGTTCTCTTCATCGCTTGCAATGATGATCCTATCAAGACTGACCAATTCACATGCCAGGAGACGATGAATGACACCACCAATAGGTTACGACACAAGGACATGTCCGTCTACTGGCAACTTCGAAAAACATATTTTATGAATTCAACCAAATCGTCGCATACACTAAAGACAACTAAACAAAGCTATGAATCTATAGAACATTTATGATTCCCATTCAGCCATCAGCCTTAGTTCTAAAGGAAGATGGTCTGTAGAAAGTTTTGCGTGCGTTTGGATGGTCAATTAAGGAACCGCTAGGATAAAACGCATCAGAAGTTATACGATTATTTCACTATCATGGCAGGCTCTGGTAGGCTGGCCAAATGTCTGCCTAATGTGTGACTAAGTTCGGGTTCTTTACCTTATATGAATGACTCTCCGTCGATCGCTCGGATGAATGAGATCTAGCTTCTGGCTCCACTCGTACTCTTTCCAATCCTCTTTCCTCTTCTTTCGATCGAAGTACGATATGACACAACTGACCGGGATCCAGAAGAGAGCCGTAAGCATCACTACCGCCACTGGAAAACGAAAAGAAAAACACACACATTTATCTCCTACCTACCCACCCTTCTCTCCTTTTCGCCGGTACCAATACTTACTGACGATATTGTCGCGCAGGAACCGCAGCACCTTATTGATGTTGATTTCCTCGATGATGTCCCAGAACCGTTCCACCACGTCCTGGATAGTTTTCTCGCACATACCCTTATTGCAGAAGCCCTGGATGCACGGCGTCCCGTCTGGTAGCACGTCCGGCGGTTCCACTGGGAAGCACGTCTCGTTGATGCTCTGCCGGCAGCATCGTTTGCACGCGTCCGCAATGATATCGCACATGCAGCTCTGCAAACCCTGCGTTTCGCAGTACGGCACGCACTTCCCGTTCCGACACTGTCCCCGCTCCTGGCACATCGTCCCATCGCTCATTGGCGGGCTCTTCGGGCATTCGGCGTGGTTGCCGGTGCAGCGCGCTTCCTGTTCGCAAGTCGCGTACTGCGCCTCCCGACACTTCACGCCCGCCATCATGTACTGACAGTTCTGGCAGCAGGGCGAGTTTTTGTCACTGCACACCGCGCCCTGGTTGCGTCGCAGCTTGCAGTTCTTATCGCAGCACGCATCGTTGTCCTCCGTACCGAGCAAACCCGCATCGCACTGCTCATCGCCCTCGACGCGTAAATTGCCGCAGAACGACTCCTCCGGTTCGGAAAAGCAGCGACCGGATTTGGCCTGCAGCACCTTGCGGATCGAACGTAGCGAGCAGGGTGAAAACTTTTTGTTATTCACGTCGTATCCGCTCACGGAGTAGGTGTACATGAGGAAGCTGCCACCCTGCGATGCGCTCGGCGAGCACTCGGGGATGTCCGGATCGTGCTCCGAGCCCCAGTTGTGGCCAAACTCGTGGGCCGTCACGAGGTCTGCTTCGCGCGTGATCACCCGCTGTCCGTAGTGATTGCGCGAGCTGCTCAAACCGGAGTTCAGGTACAGTGTGTAGCCATTTTTGAAGTATTCTGCGTTTGAGAGAATAAGTAAAAAGCGCATTAATTGAAATGTAACATAAAGCGAACCAAAGAAATTGTTAACAAACGAAACGAAAAACGAAACTCTCAAGTAAGGAACACGAAAAATAGACCTGGAGTGCAGATGCCCCCGACTGAATTGCGTCGCGGTGAACCAACATACGCTAGCCCGAGAATACCACCCTCGAATTTGAGGTCCGTAAACAGATGTGCCAGACAGAAATCCTTGTGGCTGTACTCGCGAGAGAAAACCTTATTTGTTGTTAAACGTTTCATCCATATTACCGATCCATTTAAAGCAGCATGTTAAATAGAATCACCGGAAACTTGTTGCGTAAGTTGTATCTTTTGAGCGATCTTGCCTTCTATCCTGTAGTCGTATGCTTACCTCAAGCAAATTGCGTACGTCCCACTTTTCCCGAACCATGTTGTAGTGAGCCTCACCACCTCGTACGCGCGTTGGTTCCGAATGCACGACAATCTTCTTGATGACGAACCCCATGCCCTTGAAACCTTCCTGGTCCGAACGATCCTGCCAGATGGTGTCGTTGTAGATCTTATGAACACGATCGATGAGACTTATCTGCAGGAAAGTGCGTGTTAAATTCGTTACATTTGTGCCCTTGGAAAGCTTGCCTACATACCAAATAATTAATGGTAGTTTTGGTATTGCTTCCTCCCATCTCCTGAAAGAAACGATAGTCCGCTACGAGCAGCAACGGACAGCGCGTTTTGGTCGGTGTATACTCGTACTGGTCTGCCTGTCGCTTTCGGCGAGGTTTTCTGCTTTCCTGCGCATCTTCCGCGTGCCATACCGTTTCCGGTGTTGGATCGCTGTCGGTTTCATATATCTCCTGCGCATCCGGCTCATCGTCGTCCCCGTCGTCATCACCTTCGAGCTCGAGTCCCTCCTTCACGTAGCCGCACGTGCGCGGCACACCCAAATCCCCGGCGACGGCATCGACCTGATCCCAGCTGAACTTGATGTCCGACGTCCGATAGGCGATCATGTGCTTATCGCTTAGGTGAGGCAAATGACGCCACGACGGTTCGATGTGATACGTTTCGTCCGGCAGTACGACGGACGCGGTCATCACACCGTCGTCGATGTGCGCATTGACGTGCGATTCCATCTCGCCAAACACGCGCCCCTTGAAGAAATTGCTCCGGTCGAGATGCACGATCGACTCGCTGCCATTACCGTCGACGGAGTACGCGCGGAAGTTGCTGTGCAGCACCGACGCGTGGGGATGCAGAATCAGGCGGAACTTCCTGCCCAACACCTTGAACTCCACCTCCTTGATGGTGTTGAACGGATGGTAGCTGTGCTTCGTGCCGCGTTTTTCGATGCGATGCGAAAGATCCTTTGCGTGCAGCGTTTCGTAGTACTTGAGATTTTTGTGCAATTGACCTGCGAGTGGTTGGGGCGAAGAGGATTGAGTTTTGTTTATCGATGGAAGAGTTCGTCCAATGTTTGTGATCACAAGCTACCTTGCAGTGGGGTGATTAGCACTGCGAACGATACCACCAACATCACCCACAGGATGACGCTATGGAGAGACATACTTGGTCTCGGTAGAATTAGGTTTTTCTTAGACTAAACTAAGCTAAAATTTGGGGCAAGGCTTGTTTTCCATTTGCCTGAATGTCGATTTTTTCACACTTTGGTTTTTGTTTTGCGTTGTCAAACTGACAGCTTTTTGTTGACATTATGCGTCTGTGTGGGTGAGTGAGGAAGAACATGTACCGTCTTCCGTCCTGCTTCAGTAGAAGATGTCAAGAACGATCAGCTGGAGTTTGTTTTGCTCCTAAATTCAAGCAAGTTGTGCAAAAGCCGACCGACTAGTTGCTAAGTGTATTCATTTATTAAACTCCTAATGAAATCACGCTTGTTTTACTAAAGTGTTAAAAGTTTCATCCGAGCATTGGAATAGGCTTCATTCAGCGACATGGTAACAAGGTTGATTTCAAGGGGATTTTGCTCACAAGTGCAGCACTCATTCGTCACCACTCCAATATTCTACGTTAATGCAGGTGAGTTGATGGAATTGTTGGGTTAATCCATTTGTCAAAGCACAAGAGTGTTGCTATGCATCTTGATCCATTAGTACTTTCATTGATGTAAACGTTTATGTTTTTCCCCTTCCAGCGCCACACATTGGACACCTTTATTCAGCGGTGATTGCGGATGCAATACATCGATTCAACCAAATAACCCTTCCCCACCAGGAAGGTGATTGTTTTTTGAGCACAGGAACCGATGAACATGGGTTGAAGATTCAACAGGCCGCAATCAATCATTCAACCTCCACCGAGGACTACTGCAACGCCATTTCCTCAAAATATCGCCAACTTTTCGGAAGATTCCACATCGATTACACTCGCTTTATCCGCACGACCGATACGGATCACCGGCAGGCGGTGCATGCGTTCTGGAGGTCGTTGGCTACTTCCGGTAGCATTTATTCGGCGAGCTATTCCGGCTGGTACTGTGTGCCGGACGAAACATTCCTAACCGACAGCCAGCTGAAGGAAAACGAACTTGGGGAGAAATGTTCCGCCGATTCGGGACATCCCGTCGAGTGGACGGAAGAGCAAAATTACATGTTTCGACTGAGTCGCTACCAGGACGATGTGCGCCATTGGGTGAAGGGATTGGAGGGTCGCCGGATACAGCCGGATAAGTTCGGTCGTATACTGCTCGACTACCTCGCGGAACCGTTGCCCGATATTTCCATCTCTCGGCCTATGAATCGAGTGTCCTGGGGCATTCCTGTACCAACGGACCCTTCACAGTCGGTATATGTGTGGCTCGATGCGCTCGTAAACTATCTTACCGTGACAGGATACCCCAAGGAAGGATTCGCAACCCGTTGGCCTTCGACTGTGCAGGTGCTGGGCAAAGACATTCTCAAATTTCACGGCGTCTACTGGCCAGCCTTTCTGATAGCGGCGAATCTTGAACCACCCCGGCAGCTGCTGGTCCATTCGCACTGGACGGTGGATAATCAGAAAATGTCCAAAAGTAAGCTAAACGTGGTAGATCCAAACGAACGGGCGGAATTGTATACGTACGAAGGTTTACGCTACTTTCTTCTGCGCGAGGGGGTGGCTCACAGTGATGGGAGTAAGTGTTGCTATATAGGTTTTTTACATTCGATAGCTTATTTTGTACATTTATTTTCTCACAGATTATAGCGACACCAAAGTGCTACGTATATTGAATTCGGAATTGGCCGACACCCTCGGAAATCTGCTCTCTCGGTGCTGTGGGAAAGCACTGAATGCAGGATCAATATTTCCGGCAGTCGATGAAGAGGCGTTTGAAGCATTGAAAAATATCGACGCTACGAAACGGATGCTAGAGGCACTAGAGGAAATGCCAGGTGAGAGTAAACTCCAACAGTATGTCACCGTGAAATTTACAATTCACCTTTCCATTTTCAGATAAAGCGTTAAACCACTACCGGAACTACAACTTCTATCTCGTCGTGGACACCATTATCCACCTTCTGCACACCGCAAACAATTTCTTCGAAACCACGGCCCCGTGGAAGCTGAAGAAAAGCGATAATCCAAAGGATCGTGCCATGTTGAACACCATACTTTCCGTGACGATGGAAGTGCTGCGCCAGACGGGCATCGTGGCTCAACCGATCGTACCTGCACTTTCCAGGCAGCTGCTGGATAAATTGAAAATTCCACTCGCTGAACGCCATTGGGATGAATTGAATGTATCCTTCCGTTTGGACGACACAACGCTGGGTGAAGAAGAGAGCATACTTTTCCGGCGCATCGTTCCACCAGTACCGCAAACGACTGCGAGTCCGGAGAAACCGGAGAAACGTGTACCAAAAAAACGAAAACAAGCCGCGTGAAAGAGAGGTGTTATGTGAATATGAATAAAGCCGTTAGTTCCATCAAGTATGAAAACCGCACCCGACAGTGATCGTTGGTCCAAGTCCAATTGGACCTCACATTTCAAAATATATGCCACTAATACAAAATTGAGTGCCGCAAGCCCAACAATATGTGCAGCCAGTCCAAACTAAATTGTAAAATCCTGTAACAACATGCACTGTCTGCAAACAACACTAGTAAAATATACAGGGGTCCATCAACAACAACCAAATAATACGTTGTTTCACACGTTCCATAGCCAAGTGATTAATTTAATATGTCATCGTTTCTTTCACACACTACACACACTACATCGTTTCACACACTACACTGCAAATGTGTTTCTTCATGTAAAAAGTATAATAAACTTTCGCATATCATTTATTCATAACCGATCATTTGAACGATGCGTAAACATCGTTTGACAGATAGGTGACCGGGTGTCAGTTAAATTTTTAATATTTTTTCTAAACGTCAAAACGGAGTTTTTCGGTGACCTGGTGGAAAGTCTGCGCGATTTGCAGCGAAAGCAACAAGAAATAAATAAAATTGTGCCGTTTGTGATCGTTTTTGTTTGCTTTGTCGTGTGTCGAATTCGTCCTTGCAGTATTTTTCCGGCAGCTGATTCGTAATTTTCCAGTGTTTGTTACCACTCGCGGCGTTTCTCTGTTGTTACACACGCCAGCGATCATTGTTGATACTCGCATACACCTCATCGTCATCATCATCATCATCACCCTCATCGTCAACATTGCCGTGCATCGTACAATCCGGTCCGACGGGCAAGTGTTTCGGGAGAAAGTGTTTTTGGGATAAAAAAAAATCTATCCAGAAAGTGGTCCATCGTGCGTGTCTCTTCGTCGAGGAGCATTTGGCAGCGGACATCGAATTTGCCTATAACCAAAACCACAAATAGGTCAACCGGAAGGAGGGTGCTCGTACTCCTACACGCAGTCCACGTTGGTTGCGGACACAGTTTCAATTGGACATACCGATACCCTTCTGCCCAGCTGGCACAGTAAATAGTCGTTTTAACATCTGCTGTTACAACGGAAGCCGGAGCGTGCAGTTTTCCAACGTTGGTGAACGTTTTAGCGGCTGATTTGCAATGGCTTCTAATGCTGGTCCAGGAGGTGGCGGAAAAAGTGACACGTCACGTAAGCCACCGGTGATAACGAACCCACTGCTGAGCTCCCAGGTTACCGGATTAACGCTGGACGACTTTGCCCCGGTGGCGGTACTGCTGCCCGCAGCACCACTGCCCACCATCGCCAAGGATCCGCAGGAATCAACAGGTTAGTACAGCCGATTAAACCCACTTTTACTTTCAACGAACGAAACTGTATGTTGGTGGTATGTGTAAAAACGTTTTATTGCTTAACTCCATAATGTTATTCATTACACGTTCCCTCTGAGGACGACTTTTGGTATGACTATCTTCTTAGCATATAAAGAACTGACTGTGTTGTTAGTGTGAGGTTTTCGTCTTACAAACTAAAGCGAGGAGCACGGCCATCCGGACGCTGGAATGTTTGCTTAAAATAACGCTCACTGCGAGATCCACTAGTCGGTGGTGGAATTACTTCGTGCGCCGCGAACCGATCGGTTCGCCGCCCCGGTAGATGGGCAGCTCTTTCGACTGCTTCCGCTTGCGGATGCAGTACCGCACCAGCAGTATCAGCAGTATGACCAGGGCGATGAACAGCAGCACGCCGAGCACGACCGCCGCGATGCCGGCATCGTTCAGCCAAATGTCCGTCACGTCCAGGTTGAGGCTGCGCGTGTTTCGACTTACGTCGTACGCCGACACGGTGACGCGCGGCTGGCAGCAGGAGGCGGTGTAGCTCGCCCGCACCTCGTCCCGCGTGCCGGCCGTGAACGGTGTCTTGTAGATCAGTCCGGCCGGGTTGGAAGTGATGCGCAGCAGTCCCGTCTCGTAGTCGCGAGCCATCACCTCCAGCGTCCAGAAGGCACCGGTACAGGTGGCCGACGTCGAGCGGCCCTCGCAGCGGCTCGAGTAGGTGTACCAGAGCGAGGGACGGGTGCTGTCGGCCAGACCGGCCGCGTCCGACACGGTCACCCAGGCCGACTGGGACACCGTATCGACACCAGTCGTCGAGAACGTTACCTTGTCGCGGCTACCAATTTCGGCCGTAGGCGTTACCTGCAGCGTTACGCTCACGACGACCGTCTGTCCGGGTGCTAATGTGGCTCTGCGGAAAGAGCGAAGAGAATGACACGGTTACGGATGCGATCTTCGACGGAATGGAAACATTTCTTCACTTACTGGCCCGGATTGAGCGTACGCAAGAAGGCCAGCTCGTCCGTGACGCGGAAGAAATACGTTATCGGCGTCTGGCGGTAGTTGGTCACTTCGAAGTACAGCGGCAGCGTTTGGCCCCGGGCTCCGATCAGCTGCGAGTTGATGCCGACGTCCACCTTGGTAATGGCCTGGATGGAGGCGCGGCTACTAATGATGCCACTGTCTTCGTCGGTCAGCTCCGTTTGCCGGGCGAATCGATGGTCATCACCGCTCGATCTGGGTAGTTTGGAGCTGGTTTAGTCAATTGACAAGAAAAGAAGGCTAGTTATTTTGCAAAAGTGTACAATAACCCAGCGCTTGTGTCTTTATCCCTAGTAGGCGTATGCATTATTGTTGTTTGCATTTAAATGAAGCTTGAGGTTTATTCAGATCATTTTATTTAAAAAGCAGTTGATATCTACTTCTCTGCTTCGGAACATAGTTATGTAAACTATATAAAACTATATGATTATATTTTCAATGTATACTAGTAAATTTATAGAATAGAAACTCCCAGAGAGAACCACCTCTTGAACGAAAAATCTACTGTACGTTTGGAAAAAGTTTAAAGGAAAAAGTCGCCTTCGAAGCGAGAAAAGGTCGATGAGAATGTATGATAAAAAGTTGTATGAGCCATCCCAAGATTCTACTGAAAAACTTGCAAACTCTGATGTAACCACTGCTCTAGCCTAAACTGCCGTTTTTGGTCCATTAAATTTGTGATTAAAACGATCGTACAATCTGCAATAAGCCGCCTCCAAATATGTGCTCCATTACAATAGATAATGATTTCGAATGAGTCAAACATTAATCTTTATTTACCTTCCCTTGGCGTTGTCCTGGAACGAGGTGTACGAATCCCCACCGAGCTTGTTGCTCAGCACTTCCTGCGATTCCGGCTCCCATCCTTCGGGTGCGGTTGCTGGATCCGGTCCGGTTTCTAGAGGAAGACAGACAGAATCGGAGCAAGCAACAAACCATTAGCAGACCAGACACATTCGCACATTCGAGATGGTGTTGCAACAGAGACGATAACCGCATCGCGGCGCGGATTTGCGATGAATCACGCCCCGACCAATTTAATTTCTGCCCCAGCACCACAATCTGGTTCGAGGGTTAAAGGTCACATACTCTCTCGTGTCCGCGCGGACATGACGATGACAGAAGCCGGGCCAGCTGGTGGTTCTTTGTGTTTTGCCATCAGCCAGCCAGCCCCATCGCCCACTCATCGTTGCTGGTTGTGCTCAGGACCGCAAGGAACACATTGAAACAATTACGCGCAGCTGTGGACAAATATTAGGATGACGCATAAACATTGACCAAGCGTTTACGATGCAAACACGATTCGTCAAACATGTCGTTCGTTTATCTAGCGCGGATGGAGAGAAGGAGAGAGCTTCACGGATAGTGCCACACGCCAGCCACGCTGCGAGAATAAATAAATCTTTTTGGTGGCTACACAGCAAAAGCCGCAAGCGACTGACTTCTTCGTAACCCCGACTGTGGAAAGAGGAGAAGGTTGGAATCAAAGTAAACAAACGTCGGCGTGTGCTCCGGGGGCAGTTTCTTCCCGTGGTGGCAGCTTCACGCTGGTGTTGTGGTGCACGCGATCGAAGTTCAGCCCCGCACGCTCACTCTCGCACGCCCAATCGCGCGCATCTTTGTCCGCGCGGGGGCTTGGTCAGGCCCGACGCTGAAAAAACCCCAAACGGCCGACAGCAGCGGATCAGTTACTCGAAAGTAGCGGAACGGAACGGATCTGGACATCTGGGCTGGTTTCAGGCGCGGCATTCGTGTTTGCTTCACGCTCGCAACCAAGCAGCAGTGTGCTGTGCGTCAATTTCTTCTCCGTTTCCACGGTGATACTGATAGTCGGTGATCCGCTGGCAGCGTTCTTTTCGGGGCTTTTGGAGCAATCGCACCGACAGTATCAGGTTAGTTACACGTCACCCTCACGTACGTCCGGTGTGCAATCGCAAAGTTTTCAACGTCCCCGCGGGGTGAGTTTTCCGACCCAGGGAGGGTCGTCGACGAGTGTGACAAATCGGTCGAGATGGTAGTGGGACTCCTCCCCGGTCGGGTTTAATTATCACGATGGCGCCGCTTCCAAACGCTGGGGCCCTATCACCATCGGCACCCGGCTTCCGAGTTTTGCGCTTCCGCGCTTCCTGTTCGCGGCTGTTTATTAATTTACCCCTAATCAGAGACCGAGCGAGGGTTAGAAGGTTGCGCGGGTTTGGGGGTGAAGGTGTTTTGCATGAAATCAGTGTTCTCTTGTGTGTGTTCATGTGTCTGTTTATGTCGTGAGTGTGCGCACGGATTAGTTCAAACGAAGCGAGGCCTTTGGTTTGTGGTGTGTGACCGTCCGCTGTGACCTCTTCGGGAAAAGGGCCAGGGAAGGGTTCGACTGTTTGCCACCGCGCCAAACGCCCTTATCAGCCGTCCTCTATGTTTATTGATCGTGTGCCAAGAGTGTTCGTACGTCATCGGCAGATGAGTACAACATAGAGGGAGGCGAAAAACATCAAATCTTTTCAAAACAACAGAGAGAGAGAGAGAGAGAGAGAGAGAGAGAGAGAGAGCACACAGGGTGGATGGAGCAGTTTCCTCTCGCTAATGTCACAATCGCCCACTAAATACTTACCATATGTGTTGAACCCGTGCCAGTAAAACGATGCCGACTTGATCGTGACGTTGTAGGCGCCTTTTGGCGAACTCGTAGACGACACGTTCAACCTGTACTGGCCCGGTATCGTTTGGTTCAGCCGGTACAGCAGCACAGGCGATTCGTCTGGTCTGTTATGCGGTGGGTTCAGTTGACCGTTGAAGTGATTTTCCGTATCCCGAAGCAAATCCACCACGGAACCTATGTTTGCGAAGAGTTGATCGCGATGCAAGAAGAGGAAGCAAGAAACACATGACTAAGAGTCGAAGTCAGGCGTGTATGCGATGGAAAATGATCTCATTCATGAGGTGTTTGATTTCGTTCCCAATAATGGCATCCAAAGGGGAGGAAGTTTCGATGACCCTACCGCCTTCAGGGAAGGCTGAAGGCTGCCTCAACCAACCAAGGATGTAAATGTGGGCTTTTTCGTCCAACACGCTATGAACTGTCATCAGCGTTTCTCCATCGACCTCCTCGCGCGCCCACCACCTTATACGTTGATATGCTAATTGGCCGTTGCCAAGCAACGCCGTCGTCGTCGTCGTCATTGATGTTTTAGTTACCTTCTCTCCCGATGGTGGTGTCGAAAACAAAACAAATAGATGGAAAACCGTATTAATGTATTAATACATACACGCTAGCGAAACGAAGAAAGAGCATCCCCACGGCATAAAACAAAGCTGCTTCCGTTGAAGCGCGAAACGGGTGAAGCGCCTATTGTGGAGAGCTCGAACGGACAAGACGCCGAGAAAGTGTTGCTTATGAAAGGTATGGTCAACGGCATTGTTTATGTCTCCGTCCCGTTCGACCGTCTGGCATGGCATATGGCGTGGCGAAGGACTAGCTGTGTACGAGCTAGTGTTGGCTTTTGCCGCAGTGCTGGAGAACCTGCAGCGCACGCAATAGTAGTAGTGGCAGCGGGTTTGGGGTTCCCTCGGCTGGATAAAACAGCTGGGTTTGTTTACGATCTTCAGGCGCGTGCGAAGTGAGAGCGAGCGCGTCCGCGAGCATAAGAGTGTGAGCATAAAACTGAGCCCGAACCGAAAGAGCATAGAAAGGGAAGGTAAAACGGGAAAGAAAACCCGTGAATGTTCTGCCACGGGAGTATGAATTAGGTGTGAGATGGAAATCAACAGAACTACCGAAAAAGAAAAACAGACAGACAGAGGAGTGTAGCCACATAAGTTTTGTTTACATTGGCGTATTTGTGGATGTGCTCTGACCGAACTGTTTACACGGTTTGCTTCGGGTTGCTTTAAATTTAGCATTAATCGGTGCTTTCTTAATGACCGATTAGCCGAAACGCACTCCGGCGATAATGGTTATGGGTTGTACGATAAGCTTCAACCGCATCCCGAACACCCGAACCCGGCCCGGCAATTAGGTAATTAAAAAATCATCTAAAAAGTGTCTGTAGCTCAAGTGCGCCGGCTACGCGGGCTCACCGGGCTGTTTATGTTTTGTTTTGGCTCGGAGTGAGTTACGTTGCACTATTTCTTCTTCAGCCCTGTAAGTTCTCCCCTCCCCGGGTCGGGATGGATGGAAAATAGGTGAAAAAGTTAATAGCATTATCTACCAATTAGGCTGGAGTGGGTTTGTTTTCGCCCAGGAACAAAATGGAGGAGAAAAGTTAGGAGATAGGAGATAACGCATCGGGCTGGTTCTCTTGCGGTCTTTTGTAAGGTTTCCCCCTTTTTTGTCCGGTAGTGCCGGTTTTCGGAGAAACCAAAACAATTAAAGCGAGCGGCTTTTCATTCTCTTTTGTGCATTAAAACGTAATTTGGAACGAAAAAAACTTTCCTTGAGGTAAGAATTAGTAAGGTATAATTCTATGGTATTACTTTGAGGTATAGTAAAGTATAAACATAAGGAAGATAAAGTTAAATTCCTCAAAAAGCTGAGTGTATTGATGTCAAAAACCAACCTGACCTGATAAAGAGAGTTAAATGTTTTGTGAGTTTTTGGGTATCATTGAGAAAATTTTCAAAATGAAACATTACATATCGAAATAAACATAAAAAATCACACACAAACTTCACATAAATTATATCATAATATAAACATTATTTTGCAAATTCGACGAGCAATTCGGGAAAATGGTTTAGTAATGTCGCTGTTCTTTGACAATATTTAATACCGTTTTTAAAGTATTTGATTTTTCTTATATTCTGTGTAATTCCTCAACAACAACAAAATCAACACTTCAATGTAATTCTGGCGCCATCTTATAAAGATTTTACAAATATTTAAGTTAAATTATGTTGTTAATGTTTTAAATCTTGTTAGCCAGGCTGGGAACAAAACCAACCATTTTGAACCAAAGAACCATTTTGGTCTGAGTGAGACACGTACGCTCCATTTTAAAGTAAAGAGATAAATGAAAATACATTTTAATCAATTAATAAATGGTTCATAATACAATTCAAGCTCAATTAATAGTTTAAAAAAAACATTAACTCGAACTAATCATTTGCTAAAAACACTTTCGAAAAATGCATTCGGTGCACTCGGCTTCGTACAACCAGCTGCACTCTGCGTCGGCGTGTGTGCGGCGGGGGCGGGAGTTAGGGGCCGGAATCGAAAGTGAGCAACGACCGCCCGCCCGCCCGTCCGTTCCCATCTCTCCGTCCCCTCCCACACTGTGATACAATATAGGCACGGGTGTAGAAATTTCACTTTCCATGCAACCTCAAAACAAACCGTTGCATCGTTGCGCGCGTTCAACGGCCCGGGGGAGGGCTTCACGATGGCTGCTCTCCGCCATTCCACCTTGATAGCCAATCTGGCCCCCAAACGGCTCACTGCCCATGAGGAGCAGCATAGTTTTGACGTATTTTTCGAAGTGTGTTATATTGCAGCTCAAAAAACGCGCTACGCAACCCTGGGCAAGATGGGAATAATTTGCCAACTAGTTAAAAACAAAACGTAAAGGTCCCGAAAAACCCTCGCCGCATGCGGGCGGAAAATGTAGGCCAATTCTTACCTTGTCCCCCACGCTCGAATAGGTGTGCCACGAGCCTATAGGCAGCCACCGCGTGTGCGGGAAGGATCGCCACCTGCGCAGAGATGTCGCTTTTGTTTTGATTCCGCCGCCCCATCAGCGCCGACGCTGACGTCATCGTTCGCGTTCAACGAATTGCTCTCCCGCGGTTGGCACGAGCGCGCTCGGCTGAGCGAGAAGAGCGAAAGCGACAGAGGGCGCGACAGAAAGAGAGAGAGCGCTGTAATAGGCAACCCTCTAGTTGCAAGGGTGCGAAAACGAGACGGCACGCTCCCGACTCGGGGCTGAGAGCTTTGCCCATAGTGTGTGTGCGTGTGTTGCTTTGGATCCGGCATAGTTGTCAAAAACGCGACGGCAAGTACACACGACAAAAAAAAAACCGAGGGGGTGCGAAAGAAAACGCGATTCGATCCGTGTCCGCATCCGTCCCCCCAGAATCGGCATCATCAGTAGCGTTTGCTAGCTGGAGAGTGTTGGAAGCGTTAGGAAACGGAACTCTAGTGCCCGGCCGTGCGCGCTCCTCTGTACGCGAGTTTTCCCGAGCCGGAAGAAAAAGCGAAAATCGCAGATTTGTTTTTTTCCTGTTGGCAAGCAGCCGAGGTGCGGATTGTTTGACATTCACATCGAGTGTGCATTGTAGCGAGGTGGGGAGCGCACTTTTCCTTACTCCCACCCAGCGTCCGTCTCTCCCGCCAGTTGGAGGAAAATTTCCCACGAAGAAAAACGGTAAGTGTGCAAGTGCGCGCGCGTATGTGTGTGGTTTTGTTTATTCGTACCAAAATTGTTGTATTAAAAAGTTTCGCTAATCACACCGTTCGAGCTTGTGCTGATAATTTTCCCCATTTTCCAATGGCTACTGTGCTGTGAGTGTGTGTTGTGTGAGTCGCAGTGTATTGTATGTGTCGTTGCCGTAGCTACAAAGGCACCGTATGTGGAGCAAAGTGAGAAAACGGTAGTGAGAGGGAGCTGCTGTGAACCGAATCATATGGTTCGACACTTTGGGGGCTTGTGTGTAGTTTTTCCTTCTCTCTGCTTGCTGCCCTGTGAAAATGGTTCGGTTTGAGCCTGTGTGTGTGTGTGCGTGCGTACGCCCCAAAAGAGAAATATGTTGGGAAAAATCGAACGCAGCTTGAGATTTTGCGCAATTTGTTTATGCTCTCCGCGAGGGGGTCCTGTTGTGCGCTCGCGAATGCGTCACCGCCACATAGTGAGAAGGAGCGCGTGAGAATGCGAGAGGGAGAGCGAAAGAGAGTGAGCAGCCACCGTCGCTGAGAACGCGTGTGGCGCCTTTTGTTTTGGTTTTGATGACGGTGGTGTAGATGTTTAATTATTTCGCGGTCTAACGATTCGGTGGCGTTTGTGCGACGGTGACGGCGACGAGTTCAATCCGAGATCCGATCGCAGTTGCGCCGGTGTTTGGATGGGAAGCGAAATCTCCTTCCATCTCACAAACAAACCAAGGGTGGTGTGTGTGTGTTTGTGCCGAGCCGCGAAACAAACACGTGTAAAACCTGTTGGTGGAGTCGTGCAAACGCGTCATATGGTTCAAGGTTGCACCCGCTGCCGGGGACGACGCCGCCGTGCGGATAACCGGGAGGCGGGCCGGTTTCCGAGTGCGCGCGTTCGTTGATGTGTGTGTGTGTGTGCCCAGTTTCCTTATGGACCAAACGGCGACGTAACCAGAACCGGCTCTTTACTTACCTCCCGGTTAGTGGATCTTCTGGTTGAGTGGGGGATTGTTACGAAAGGGGCCAAATCGTTATTTCTGGAGCGTAGTTTGGTATTGACCTCTAAACGAAGAGTCTTTTTTCGGCCCATGCCATGCCCTTTTTGCATACGCGGATGATGACGCGCAGGGCAATCGCAACGCACACGCACACGGGTTATTGGCGTCAAGTTTTGTGGCAACGCCCGGATGCTGTCAGACCGTGGCGGTATTGTTTAGCATTTTTTCGGAATGTTTATGACCCCAGATGTGTTGATGAAAGTGGAGCGAACGAATGTGGGGTTAAGAGGTTAGTGAACGACAGCGATCACAGCAGGACTAGCCGGGACGAACACAAACACAGCAATGAAAACCCAGTGGACGTATTGATTGGTGGAGATGATTCGTTTTGTTTTCTTTTCATCAATTATTTACAACAAAATATTCACTTAATAATGTTAACACGTAAAATAGGAGTTGTCTTACGGCTAAAGGTTGTCGCTCTTTTCCCGGTTTTAATTATGCTCCGTTTGAGTGTTTAGATGGGAAGGTGAATAGAAGGGGAGGGACAGATAGTTCCAGAAGCACGTGAACAACGGGTTACCTCCCGGATATGAAACACACAGGACAGGACAGAAGGAAGCCGGAAAATGGAATCGACGTGTTATGTTCACATAAAAATCTGTGTGTAAGTTCGCACATTCTCACATCATTAACACCTAGTAACATTATACGATCAGTTAAAATAATAAAAAAGCATCGCCACGCCGTTGGACGATAGCGTTTTTTTTTGCTTTGCTAACAACACTTGGTTTGCTCTTTCTTTTTGCAAAAGGAAGCACTCAAAACAGCGTCCCGATGGAAATTTACTTAACAAATTAATGATTTGTACTTGAGAAAGATTGGAAAATGATCCTGCTGCTTTGTCGTTTTGTTGTTGTTTGGACACGAATACGGTCGTACATTTGTTACGCGATGTTTTATGCTTCCCTGCCGCCGCCAGACCGACCGAGACTGTGCAATGTTGCGTGCAAGCTTGCGTGCCACGATGAAACTCGCTTACAGTGGGGCTACCGCACAGTGGGCGACAACCACCAGACACGTTGGACAGAACGGTTTGACTTGCTTTTATCGTTGTTGGATCGTTGTGTGACGTAGTAACAGATGGATTTGATATTATTATGAATCGCGGTCAGAACTCCCGAGACATGCTATTTTACTGGTTTTACTTGTGAAAATTATTGAATTTGTTTTTTGTCAAACGATCGATAATTTTAAAGAGAGTTACAATCCGATGTCATAAACATCGACATGTCTCATACTTTGAGATGATCTGGAATCGAACGAGGGCACAAAAACTAACCGCATTTACTACTACCCGGTTGTGATGCTTGATTGAGATATAGTGTATTTTGGTGAGGTAATGGGATTGAGCAGTGCTGCATGCTGGAATGCCCTTTTCATGCGACAACAATTACAACGGCAACGGATACGCAACAACACACTTTCCCAACAGAGCCCACAACACAACAAAGCAGGACAATAATTGGCACCGATGATGATGGAACCGTCTGTCAGATGAGGAGCACATGTATGGAGGAGTCCGGAAGATTTCGCACGCGCTTTTCTTGCTTGTTATGGTGGAAGCTTTTGAGGTGGATGGGGTAAGCGCTGGGGCAGGGACAACACAGAACCATGGGTCCGTTCTCTAGATTCGAGGATGAATGAGGTGGGATGGTGGTAGGTTCTAGTCACCATTGGGAGTCTCCAGCGTGGCCTGGTCGATGTGTCCGTGCAGCTTGAAGTACAAACTGTTCACGTCCGCCTCGACGCCAACGGGGATGGATTGCGTTCCGTGCAGGTCGTGCTGCGATAGCAGGGTCGTCTGTGGAGTATGCGGATACGATTAGGTGGAACAATGGGTGGAAAAGTTCGGCCGCGATCCTCACCAGCACGGGGTTGCTGCCGAAATATCGGTCGATTTCGAAGTGTATCACGCGGCCGCCGGTCTTGTGCGCCAACTCGTGCAGTGCCGTCTGGTTGGTCGTGGGTTGATCCAGCTGTTGCTTGGTGTCCACGATTTCCTCGCCGAACCAGATAACGTAAAGCTGAGGAGGTTGGAAAGGTTAGTTGACGCGCCGCTCTACCGAATAGCTACCACGCCGTTAAACCTACCCGGATCCGTTTCTTGAGCAGGGTGAGTGCCGTCATGCGGGAAAGCTGCGCATCGGTGGTTGCCCTGCTGGTGGCCAGGAAGATGGCACTGTCGTACGGGATCTCCTGTGAGGTTCGCAGTATGCTGTAGTACTCGCTGCCGCCCCGGTCGTAGCTGGGTTGCAGCAGATTGATCGCCTCCATCAGGCTCTTCGTGTTGCGGAAGGTAACAGACTTGGAGATTCCTGTGAACACATTGCGACGTCAGACATCGTTCCACAATAAAACTCAAAATTGGTACAAAATTGCTGGCACAGTAAGTTAGCGCCAGTATGCAAATAGCTCTATGCCTCACGTTCAACACCGATGACTCATGGTGTTTTGATCAAGTGTGCTATGCTTGTCTTTTGGACCACACTGCTTTTCTTTCCGTGGTAGGATCACCTATAAACATGCACCGTTCCCATGCCGTACGTGACAGCACAGCACATGGACGTACGTGACGGAAGCTACCGTGTGAATTATGTCTTTGAAAAAAGGTTGCTTCACTTACCGGTAGCGTTGTAGCGCATCAAGATCGCATCGAGCGGTGATTTCGGCACAAGCGCCGCCTCCAGCACCTTCTTGGTGAAGGCCAGCGAGTCGTTCGCCGTGTCGACGAGAAATGCGATCGGCATCCGGAGGTTCTTGTCCGCGATCAACTGCGCCAGCAGCTCCGGTTTGGAGAGTTTGGTCTCGTCGAACCCACTGGTGCCCGGGTGCGACGCTGGCGCCGGTTTCGTTGGTCTGAGCGGGCTCACCGGATGCTCGACGTTACCGGCATAGCTCTCCAGTTCCGGGCTCGTACCAGCCAGTACGGCCGGCGGCATCGTGGTTGTTGTTGCCAGCTGCAGCACATCGTCCTCCTGGGCGTCCTCCACATTGTTGTCCCCGTCGGGCGAGGTGAAGTGTTCGGCACTGTCGTTGACTCCTGTTGCGCCGTTGGGGTCTGGCTCGCCAGCGGCACCGTTGTATAGGTGGTTGGTTGTTTCCGATGTCAGACCTTGGTGCATATGGTGGTGCTCCAGGGCTCTGCTGCTCAGCGTGGGTTCGTCACGGGCATGGTGGATCACGGCCGGCCGGTGATGGCTTTCCGCGGACTCACCAGCCTGCTCCGCTTGTTCACTGACGAACGCCAGTGGGACGCTTGCGCGCGCCTCGTTGTCTACGAACGACGGCTGCAGTTCCGCACTATCGTTCCGTTCGCTCGATCCTACGAAACCGGAACCATAGTCCGCGTTGGAACTGCTCGTAGTCAGATACTGATCGTCGGTTCCGTTCAGCTCCGAGCTGTTGAAGCTGTCCGGGTAGATTGCCCGGTCCTCCTCACTACTGCCATACTGGTGTTCCGGGTTGGGATGGTGCTGATAGTAGACACTGTCCAGCAAACCACCGGGTGGTAACATATCGGAGGACGCAGCTGCTACGGTGTCGGCGACAGCGGTCACCGATTCTTCTAGCGTCGCACCCGTGCTGCCGCCGTAGCTGACAGCGACCGGACTTCCGTAGGGACTAGAATAGCTGTCACCTTCCCGACCATCGTCTTCCTGCAGCTCCAAGGCCGACGTTTGACGGGAGATGGACACTAACGCAAGCACTAACACTAGTATTGGGGGATACATGATGGTATCGTTTGTGAGCTCACGCAAAACGTCGCGAACGGTCCACTGCTCGAGTACGAGTGCGCTTCACTGTTGTTGCACTAGAAATGTCTGCCGAACGCTCGCTGTTGTGCTCTGCCGGAATGTTTTCGTAGCTCTTGAGTTACACATTAAAAAGAATCACTAAAACGTAGCTGCTTCAAGCAAACATTCGTCGGCTACTTGTTGGAGTGGCCTACTGAGAGTTGACGGTCTGTGGAATGAAGAACAAATGTTAGTCAGTAAAGAGTACTAGATTGAAGCAGGCGTTCCTATATTTTTGAAATCCAACATAACGTTTTCTTGTGCAGGTAATCCACCGGTGGTCAATCTTTTGAGGTTCTAAAACCTTTTGGTCTACACTAGCTACACACACACACACACACACGGAAGGCACCGTCCTTGCGTCGCGTGTACGCACGCTGCTTATGAAATGGTAACATTTGGCCTTTGCCGCAGTTACGGCTGTTTTCTGCTGACAACCACTCCTGTAGATCGATTGCACTGTTCGATACACGCGATATTAGAACCAACCGGTCTCTTCGCATGCTGCCCGAACCGAGAGTTTTCATCCGTCACCTCCGTGGAGTGTGTCGATTGCAGTCGATTGAAAACTAGTGGTACACCTTGAACGTGGTCGCGGGCACACGTCCGAAGCTCTCCGAAACCACCGAGTCCAGCGTAGGGTCGCGCCAAACGCGGTGGTTACTGGTGACCACCGCCGTACACCTTATCGCGTGAACATACACAGTCAGCACCGTCTGGTGGAGCAGCGGTGGCTTGAATCCGGGACGGCGAATCGGTCTGCGCTGTTGTTGCCGGCTATTTCTGTACGCTACTTTATTCGCAGGTCGTGGTCACCAGCTTCACGCCGATGGTAATGATATGTTTTCGTGGTTTCCACACACACGCACGCACACACACACACACACACACAGACTAAACGCACAGTTTTGTGTTAGGTGGTCCCCACGATCAACCGTTCACCATATCGACCGGTTTTTGTTTGGTGCGATCGTCCGAGAATGATAAATGATAATTTATCAGCCACGATCTTCGCCCGAGATTGTTGTTTACCCCGCGAATAACGCGGAGTAAATGGAGAAATTGGGGAATTTCTAGGTACTGGTGAGATGCCAAACAGTTTTCGAAAGACAAGCACACACACACACACACACACACGCTAAGTGTAGATTCGCTTTTACTCCCGTATACGTTCGATGTATCGATGGAACCATGTGAACAAACACGACGCTAATCCGGACTTCCTTGTTAATGTTTGTGAAGTTATTGGCGCATCTGGCGAGCGCTTCGCCCGCTTGGAAGCTGGGAAATATCTTACCGCATAGAATGGTCGATCATAACTCCCGCTCACAGGTGGGTCCGCGCAATGTGTGCCAAATAGAAAGGAAAAGTTTAATGCGCGTTCGCACACAATGAGCAGCACAGTTCACACGGATGATGTCGAAGCGTTTAACAACTCTTGTTGTTTTTTTTTCCACGAAATGAAGCTCACATCGATCTCCTATCGACTGCAGGTGCCGCTTTTTGCGTCACTTCCGGATGGTGGTTTCTTTCTCGTGTTTGTACCCGCGCGCAGCATAGATCGCAGGTTTGATTGTTGCATTGTAATTTATCATCTTTTGCAGCAAGCTTATTGCTCGGTATGCAATATCGAGCGAGCATGTGCGCAATGCGAACGATCCAACCATCTTGCGGCGATGATGCATGCACTACAACAGCGAGTGCTCCCACACGGTTTCCACCGTCTTGGCGGGTGGGAATGGAAAGAACTCTACCGTTGCCTTCCATCCCTACCGTCACCATGCTCTAAGAGGAGATTGGAGGAGATACATTAGCGTTTGGAGGAGTCGTTTGTCTTTCAGATTGGTTGTAATACTTCTAGGTTACTTTGTGTTTTATATTTGACTATTAATTCAGGCTGCTGAAACGCCATTTAACAAAAACTCTCCCAAGCGTCCGCTCTACTTTTCCTACCCATAGTCTGCGCCATACGTTCCCAAGAATGTACGTTCCAGTAGTACACCACCTTATTATACATTTAGCACATTGCTCGCCACCAGTGTGTGTGCTCTGCAGGCCAAGATACAACCACCCGCAGTCCGTTCTGCCAGCAAAGCACCACAATGGATCTGTGAAGTGAGTGTTGATTTGTGAGGTTATGAAAATGTGACACCTTTATGCGGCCGGGCCTGCCGTCTCCCGTGCCACATCCTGCCGGCTGCTATTTATTCTCTCGCCGGACCGCACGGGGCGCGTAAAATATGAACCCACTCCCACCGGCGCTGTACCGGCGAGTTTCTTCATTTGCGTTGAAAATTATGCGTTCTCCATTCTTCGGTGCGAATGCATAGTGTGCTCTCATTTAAATAAGACGGTTTAGGCATTCTGCAACCGAGTGGGACGCGCCCGCGGACGGCCATGTTGGGCGAGCTCGATGCTTTTTAATGTTTGCCATTTCATTGTGCACGGTGACTTTTGTTTCACCTGCCAGCGGGACACGATTGATACAATAGCGTGTGTCGTTAGTTTTTATGACGCGCCTAAAGTGAGCTCTTACAAGCAGGAATTCTTCAAAGCGACCGTTATGGAATGCGTCATTATGTAACGTCTCTTACCAACGAATGTTTCTCGAGTGTGAGTGGGCAGAATTAGAATCTCAGCATATATTTATGGCTGCAAATGACTTATGAACTCGTCTTCAACGCATTCAGGATGATCATGTTATCCATCCCGGACCGGATCGTAACTTTCTTTTTCTCACCTATTATCCCACAACATCCGAGACCCTACAGCGGCAGCCGCTGGCGTCGTGTCGTAAAGCGTGCTCGTCGATCGCCTTCTGCCAGCTCGACCGATGTCCGTCCCCCCGCGCACAGAGTGAAAGGTGGCGTGACCTTCAATCGGCTAGCTGACGACTTGCCCGCGGCTCCGGACGCGTGAAGGAGATGGACGATCCGTGCGATAAATGTACGAGGTTTGAGTGGATCTGGGTTAAGACGGCGAAGGTGTTACATCGAACTAGACGGTATCACAGTCGCCTGTCACCTGATCGAGCCTATCAGCTGACAGTGGAATTGAATAATTGCACGCAATCGCCGCTGCTTTCGCCTGTTTCGTCGTATGCAATTGTGGAGTTCCTTTCACCGCTGCAGTTGGCAATTTGATTTGTTTTACATTGGAGGCTTTTTGAAATTTTGTTGTACGAAAAAAAAACAGTGAGCTACATTTTTTACACTATAAACAATACAAAACAGGTGAAAACGAGTTACCATGCACGCTCTCATGTGAGTCTTGTGCCGAAAGTGACAGTGCAAGAAGTGGAAGAAGTAGTAAATCTTCCAGTTTGGGGTGGCAATCTCGGCTGTGACAGGAGATTTATTGCGTAAGTGAGTGCCTTCCTTCTGTTGGTGGTGAGGTGACAACTTCTTTAAGGTGTAAAACAGCTGATCCGAGCTGAGAAAATTTCATAACAATTTCCTTGTAATGCAACACTTTAATTTCAATATAAAAACAAACACATCACTGATCTGATTCATGCGCTTACCATTACCGGGCTAAGCTTTTTTCCCCTTTTGCCACCACATTGTAGTGATGCAAGGAAAAAAAGAAAAAAAGCTCTCGAAGAAACAACCAACCGCACCTTGAGCAAATCAATACAGCCACGGTTTCTTAGAATCACCCTTTGCGGTTGTCACATAATTGGTTGGTCTTTTGGCGCTGGACGAGGGACGGCCGCTAACAGTGCGCCCAGCATGTTTATGGCTTGTGGACGCGCTACTGCCTAGTGCATTGAGCGGTGGGCATAAAAAAAATCGAAGGAGCGGTCGCACGGCGTTGCAAATGGAGTTGTTTTACGGTCGTACATCGTATTTTGTCACATTTTAGGTACCTTCCTCATGTCCGGAGAGGAATGCGGCGCGCAATGCCCTTCGTTGGCTATTAGACACAACAGTTCTATTAAGGCAAAAGGGTGTTCCTCGCGATGGAGATGTGTGTAGGCAAGTTTTTTTTTGTCCTGGAAAATGTCCACACGATTTTACATGCAAATCCGCTCTGTGTCGTTACAACCGGCGGTCGCACTGCATAGAAACCTCGCAACACCGCCCGACCCTGAAAAGACAGCTGCCGGCGCAGAGGGGTAAAACACGGGGCGAGAGAAATGTAGTTCTTCCGGTAGTTCCCGACCGCCCGACAGCAATAGTGTGCCGGCCAACGACCACATTAACGGAAGTGGACCGTGAGTGTGATATAACTCACGGTTCCTTCGGTCACCTGCCTTCAAGTGCGGCACACATCCGGCGTTGGTGAGCCTTTCCGTGTGCCATGTGCCGGCGGAGTCTGCTGCCGGTTGCCGGGCTCTTCAAGGTTCGCACGGAGGGTTTGGTGCCACTGTGCAAACGCAAGTTGTGTGCGGTTTTGTTTCCGAAAATATTTTCCACAAAATCATATCTCGAGCCTAGCCGACCCGACTTGAAAGCGCCTCAAGCACTCATCGCAGCATTCAGTCTGCGATCTTCGATTAGCCGGCGCAGCACCTGCCGCACGTTTGGTGAGCCGCTGTTGGTGCCGGCTGAGTGTGACCGCTGGCCTTTTTTTTTTGTTTTAGGTGGAAACAAGTTTTCCCGCTTCACGTCGCCCCGGGTCCTGGTGGCGGAATATGACAAATGCTGCACCTGACCAACCGTCACCGCCCGGTGTAGCCGCTGGACGTTGCTGGGGACACGTACAGGTCGCGGAAAATAATAATACGAAAAAGTTCCCCCCCCCCCCCCCCGAAAACCGGTATCCACGGTGTTTGTGTTGGATCAAGTGGCGGTCGGAAGGTAGCTGGGGAGACGCTGAACAAGCGCGTTTTTGCCTCTGTATGTGTGTGTGTCTGTTGTTTCTTTGGATTAGCAGTGGGCTTTAGGCTGAGGATGAGATTTGTGTTCTAGGGGGAGGGGAGTCCAGAAGTTTGCGCGTTTTATCTGCAAGCCTGTGGCTTTCGTCGTGGATTCATTCTAACGAAGAACCGATTGCTGGCATCAGCGTTAGGATGTGAATCTTGGAGAGAATGTTCTGGAACACTAAGCATGGAAATGCATTGTCAACGCCATCGTGCCTCAAAGCTTTCGTACTTCAAGTTACGTCTGAAGCCTGTTGTAAGCTTGACGATCTGGCCCTAATCTCCGGTGTCATCTTTGAACCGAGTCGCGATTGAAAACCAACCCAACCAAGTAACCCGATGACCTTTCATTTCAGTGTCAGTTAGGCCCTATCCACCTGCCGCGTTTGCCAGGTGTCTTGAGAAACGATCACTGATCCGAAGTCGTTAGAGGAGATTGCCGAATACTTCACGTCTTTCGAATGCATAAATCAAGCATTCGGGTATAACCCTCGTGCGAGCTAGTCTCCCCGATTGTCGCACCATTAACGAACTCTAAACGGTGGAACCCTTTTCGCTCATATCACAACAGGTTTGGTGGTGGTGTAAACATGTTGTAACCTAACACGAAATAACAAACATCCCTGGTAGCATTCGTCAACCCTTCGACGACCCAGCAGGACAGTACCCAGCCGGTAGGTCCCCCTGGTCGGTGGTGTTTTGGCGCAGCTCATCGCTTGGTATTTAAAAGGTTGGTGTTTGTGACCCCATTCCGGGGCCTCAGCTGACGTCGGTGCGGCTAACGAGCGTAAGGGTTCGTCCGTCGCGTCTGAGATCGCGTGTGAGGAGCATAGGAGCAGGTCAGTAGGTTTGCCGACACATGCACACACTCACGCCAACGTATGAACGGGGTGCTCCAGCAGCACATGCAGTGGGCAAAAATCAAAACAATCTTGCAGCACACTCGGCGGGAACGCGAAGAAGCGAAGCGAGGAGGTTGAAAGATCACCCGTACGTGCGATGGCAAAAGAGCAAATGGGAGATTATCCAGCCTGGTACTCTGGCTCGCGAGGAATGCTTTATGGGGAGCGTACTAGTAGGTACGGTGATGTTGGTGATGGGGATAAGAGGATAAGCTTGGTTGTAAACTCAACGTGCATATTATGGGATTGTCTGGATTGCTCAATCGCAGATGTTCCCCCGATTGGGCGGTGATCCTGCCTAGCCTGGATCTTGACGAGATCGTAGAGGTTTTAATGCCTTTAAAGCAGTTGACCCGCGGTGGCGGTGCCTGCGGCGGTAGGAGCGTCTTCTACACTTGGTCGGCGACCTTTTGATTTAAACCGGCGACAAAAGCCCTCCGGCTGCACGCAAGTCCGGCGGCTTCGGACAACTTCGCCAAAGCTGACTTGCTGCGGAGGGGGTGTCCGTAGGTCTTTTGAGCCTCCCGAAGCTGTGCGCAACACTGTCTCGAGTCGAGCACAGCAACGTGCCCCTGTCGGCGGTGGCACGGCGCTGAGGGTGGAACAAAATTCCTTAAAACACAACCCGCGGACTACTGCCGAGACCTATTCTCTCACGAGCTCCAAACCTCGCATACAGGCAGCTAGGCGTGCGCGCTGTTGGCCAGGGAGTTTCGCTGGCATGCTTGCAATGCTTCTCGCGGTTTGATCATGGTGGTGGTGATGGTCAACGCACCAAACCCCCCCCACCCCCTTGCCCTTTGCCTGCTTGTCCGCGCGGCATTCGGCGGCAGCTGGCAAAAGTCATCGCCGGTTCGCGTTTCCCCAGGCATCCCGCCAAAGATCGAAAGCACAGACACGCGGGCGAGCTTTTCTCCCACAGCTGCCGCGGAACGGTCGGTTCGCATGCGCCTCGCGCGCGCGCCCGCGCTCTCGTATGCTGCGAGAGCATGTAATTGATCTTTTCTTCGTGGATGCGAAGCAAACAAAACAGCAGCCGAGGCAGCAGCACCAGCAGCACCGACACCAACAATAAAAAGTGCGATAATAATGATCCGCTAGACGGTTACGTAAGGACAAGTGTTTTTGTTGTTACCTGGCCGGAGCTCACCGCGCCCACCGCGCCTCGCCCGCCCGCCCGAAGGCGAACCGTAAATAGCAAACCGATCCGGTGGGAAATGGGTGAAGAGGTGTTGAAAAGAATGTACACACGAAATACGCGAGAGAAGAAAAAAACATGGTATGCGCACCTCCACACACTACTTCCATACCGGATCATTCATAGTGTGCGGTGGAACGGACGGAGCGTGTGCATGCAACAATGAGAAGGTGACTGAGAAACATCGCTCGCTTCACGAAAAGCACCAACTCCTCCACCAAGCGTGGAATGTCCTTGAGAGGCGAAGCATTAATTCCAAATGCACTCCGGCTGGGTGTGCCTTCTGTTGGCCTACGGTACGTCTGCTTTCTCTGCCCTGCCCATCGTTTTCGACCCACTGAAGGAGCGCGCGAGAAGTGGACTCTACGAGTGAGATATTGAGGCGGACGGGTGGTGATGAGTGATCGCGCGTGGCTTGAGATGTGCTCTGCTTGGACTAGTTTTGGTTTTGTAGAAGCATGCTGAAGTACGTCTCTATCGATAGTCTAGTAAGTTTTGGATGAAGCAGTGACTTATGACTAGATGTTTGGAGTGTTTTCTTTTCTGTCCATCATTACCATTTAGTGTGGTCTGCATTTTTGGAATATAATGGGCAATAAAAGGGAAAAGATTATGCGTCTATAACATCATCGTTTGTTTGTCAATAGTCCAAGTTCTACGACATACATTCCAGTGTTGGTTGAGGAGGCCTAGTAAAGCCTCGCTGCTTTCATAGTAATCACTTGAACAACAATATGCCTCTCTACGCTAAATGATCCTATTTCTTCGATTTGAAGAGCTTTGTACAGGGTGGCTACGTGCGAATTCATTTAGAATGAGATGGAACTGAGAACAACAGTAATATACTCAACATTTTTCATCTATTGTTTGAGGTAATAAGAACGATCATATGGTCAGATACGCAAGCGTATGATCTTATACTCCACTGGTTGGGGATTCAAGTATCAACTGCACCATCGCTTCATACGCTAGATTGACACTGATGGCTACGGGTATAATTAAGACAAGAAAAGCCAGAAATTGCAAGCCTAGACATACTACAAGTTGACTGTGTCCCTGAAGAAGAGGTAACAGACTGGATCAAACCGCGGAAAGAGTCCTATCACCCATCACCTGTTTTCAGTGAACTTCCCTAACAATGTATTCCTTTGAAATCCAACCGGGCCCAACCCGAAAGCATAATGGAAATGGACATTTGAAAAACGGCTCACCATTTCCAAAAATAGTTCACCCTCATGGTCGCACCGCAAACAGTTTCAAAGCCGTAAACGATAGTAGCATCCACACGCTGCTCGGATCATTATCGGATACCACCAGCCCAACGCCGTTCGGTGATCTTGCAACCAGATGATCGTTTGGCCAGCGCGTCGGAACCGGTCCCAAAGCAGCACCGGCTGGCATTTCCACCCTGGTCACCGTCCCTACCGGCGTCCTCCGATGCACTCGGAGACTAGCACGTCTAGTTTCGACGCACTTAGTCGAGACGGCGGACGAGTCGCGACCCTGTTTTGGAGTTTCCGGCTCTCGCGCACACCCGATACCAATCAATGCTGACCTTAATTATGAAAACCATTCACACGCACGAAAACATGTCCACACGGTGACGTGCTGTGGGAGGGGGACAGCAGCAAAAGCGCACAGGATGAAGTTTTAACAGCAGCAACAAAAAAAACCCTGCTATTTCGGTGGTTTCTGGCTTTCGGCAACAGGTTGACGTTTGGGTAGGACATGGATGATTACGTGAGAGTTAGCGATGGGCTAATACATATCACACAGACATACACACACACACACGTTGTCGTTCGTCCAATCCAATCTTGGTGCAGATGATGAATGGCTGATGTTATCTACATGTTGAAATATCCTTCGAGATTAATCAAGATGCATATACGCAATCTTGATAAGATGCTCGCCAGCGAAACGCAACACCAAAAGCAGCTAACTGAAGTCTGCCGTTTCTGAGCCCAGTTGCTGTAAGGACGACTACGGTGGAAAGGAGAAACTGCCTGCCTGTAGCGCAGAACCGTGATGCGTCATCGTTGAGTTTCCTTTTTGAAAATAAAAATTACCATCCGGTATAGCGTTGAACCGGTTGGCGATCATCAACCGAGGGAGAGAGAGAGAGCGAGAGAGTTGTCGGACCATTCCAACTGGTTCGCGGTGGGATCCTCGAGCGAAAGGATTCCCGTGTCGGGGATGGGTTGCTGCCAACTTCCACACAACATGTGTGCGATGGGCACACAATAATTGAGCCCTTTCTTCCGAATCAGCCCTTCCCCCCGTCGGATGCTCAACCGATCGCTACGGAGAGCGATACTTGCCCGAACGCTCGGGGTACTCCCAAAACTGGCTCGCATCGGGCTTTCTTTGGGTGAAGCACACTATTAAGGAGTTTTTTTGTGGGGGGGGGGGGAGGAAGCGGAGGGAGCGATGGGACACACCAAAAAGAAGAGGAAGAACAAGTGGAATGTACCGTAACGCGCAACCGAAACGTCGCATTCTCCCGTTTGTTGTCCGAAAACGGTTTTTCGCGTTTTGCCGGAGCGGGTGTACCGCGAGTGTGCTGACATTCCGACGTGTTGGTGTGTGTGTGTGTGTGTGTGTGTGTGTGTATGGGAGTGTTGTTTCTCATTTTGCGGTTGTTGCTGTGGTTTCATAAAAGGTTCCGGTAAACACACTGGTACGCGATTTCGGGTGGCTTCAGTTGCGCGCCCCCCCAGTGGTGGTGGTGGTGCCTCTTGAGGCCAATTTCAGACCGGGTGGAATTCTGCACACGGACGGGGTGCGTGTGTATGCCTTTACGTTATTTCCTTTCAGGAACGACCGTTCGGGATGGAGGAGCATCCATTCCAGCGTGGAAGGCGGCGATCGCTGTGAGATGTGGAGGCACCCAGGAGAGGTGGGTGTGTGACAGTCGTGATATTTTCGCGACCAATCTCTCGCTCTCTCTCTCTCCCCTCCCGAAGAGATGGGAGTGGAACCGGCGGGAGGCAGAAAAAACAACAAACCGGTCGCGCCTCCGTAGTGGACGGGCTTTTGTGGGCCCCCAGAAGCCAAGCCAGAGTGTGCCGGCAGAAGGATTTTTGGCCGCGGCCGGCTGTATTTCACTTCCTTCCAGGGGAGGCCTTTGTTTTTTTTTTTTGTTGGGGGGAAGCTCTGAGCGAAAGCAAGATCCGCCGCCGATCGTCGCCATCGAAGATTAGGCGGTGCGTGGAAGTGTTGAAATGTTGGAGGGATTTTGGGCCCCGGAGACGGCATTGCGCTACTGCTTGCCTGCTGCCCCCCGGATGCGGTAGCGTTTTACGACTTCCAAGCGAGCGAGGGGGCCAGTGGCTAAATCCGGCAGTAGAAGATGCGAAAAAACAGGCCACGTAACTTTTTTCTTTGCACTTTTAGGGACAAACCGAACTTCCGAAGCACCGAAGCAGATATAGGAAAAATAAAACCAGAAACATCACATTATAACACCGGTTGGACACCAGTAACGATAGCCCGCGATTTTCTAATGCGCTCCACTCCACGCGACAGGTTTTTTGCAGCAATGGGTGTGGATGGGTGTCGCCTTCGACGCGGGTGCACTATTGTGTCGGATCCGATCTAATCTTCCAGTGTGCGCACGGACATGTCGGGCGCGTGAACTGGTTGCGCCCGGGTGGTTCACTTTCGTCAACGCCACCACAACAACCCACACACCCACCCCCGGGGGCGCTGTGTGGTGTGTGTGTTTCTACGCGCTTGCAAGTGTTGCGCTGGGGGTTCTCTCAAGTCAGGTCCTGGGCGTGCGCAGTAGCTCGTAGCCGTTGCTACCGCGGCGCAGCAGATCGATTGCATTCCGCGGTTTGTGTGTGTGTCGTGGTGGTGGCGATCGAGTTGCGATCCAATGCATGCAATGTTGCCGCGGCTGAGACATCGATCAAAACGCACCGCGTGTTCGGGTTTGCCTGAGATCGCGGGTGTACGACGGTTTGGTCAAGGTTTCACTTCTTCCTACCGGGATATTAGGTGCACTTGGAGACACAAACACCACGCACACACAGGTCAGGTATCATCATCACTACGACAAACACGCCACTAACCACACACACATTTCTCTCCGCACACTCCAGAGTCGGACGGCGCAGGTGAAGGTGATAAAACACATTAGCTCCTTTTATTTTTTGTTAGCCACGATCGCTGGAGAACAGAAGCAAGCTAACGTCGTTTGCACGCGCGTAAAGGCGGGTTGAAGGATGCATTCGAGTTTGGGGTCGACCCCAATGGGAAGGCACCTCGCGCACAGATCGCAAGTCGGCACAATTTCGCGGCACGAAAAAAGACACTTTGCTTCCCCGAAACACCTGAAGTGCGCCGCTTTCGAATGTTTCAGAATGTTGGCATCCTCTTATCACTGCCGTGTCAACAGCTCAATTTTCGGTCACTGCCAATACGTACAAACAAACAGAAAAAAAGAACGATCATCACCGCCCGACGATCGCCCGCGGCGATGTGGGTTTTAACAGACTTCGTCCACACACAAATGTCCCAGTTTCGCACACACGTTTTTGCAAACAGATCTCACACACCTTGACGCACACGTTAGCAGTACTGATCGTATTTTGACAGCAAGTGTAACAACCTTTCTTAGGCTGTCAAATTAGTATTTGAAAGAAGAAGAAGAAACCCCACTTCAAACTCCTATCAGCTGTTTTTGCGCGACAACAGGATTAGTGCTTTAAACGCTTGTAAATCACCGCGAATCGGCAGCGGCGGGGAGACCGCCTGGTGCGTACCAGCGAGTGGAGGCTGCGACGGCAGAACTGACTCTGAACGGACGGGCGACAAGCCAACAGGGCATTTCTGCGGGACGAACGAAAACGCGCGCAACAGCCACCTCCAATCCGGTCGGGCGCTAAAATGAAACTGAAAGCGAACGATATTCAGCAGGAATTTCGTTCTGTGTTGTTTGCTCGTGCTACCGCTCCCCCCTCCCTTCCCCTCCTCCACCACCCGGTCCCAGCCTCCCGCCGCTAACATGTTTCTCTTTCATTCGCGTGCAGGCGGCGGGCCACGCGGGCGTTTCGCTCTATTCGCGCGCTACTCGCCCCAGAGCCTTCGCGCGCGTTACGTTGGCATCGCGACGGTGTTGTTGTGCCTTCGTTCGTGCGTTTTGGGGGTACGTGTGCGGTTCATCCGCTCGGGCCGCGACGGTTCATCCGGCGGGCGAACTGGACCGGTGTTCAGTGTTCATGCGAGCCGCAGCCTCGCAAAGCAGCAAGCAGCCTTCTTTCCGGGCGGCCGTCTGTGTCGCACACGCGCTTCTGTGTGTGTGGAGGGTTTTATTTAACGAAGCCTTAATCCTTGACGAGTATTCCCGCGCGGGGAAATACTTTCACGTCGTTTAGCGTGTAGCTTTGAGCCTACTTTCGAACCGGGCGTGACTCATAAAGGTTTGCATCGAGGAAAGGTTTAATGTGATTTGTTTTTTAATTATTAGTATACCAACTGATGAAATCCCCAAACTGGATATAGTTCCGTTTTCCTAGACTCGTCTAACCGTCTGCGTCATTTGGGTGGATTTTGTAGCACCATCTGTCAATTACTGTATGTTTGACAGCTATTTGTTTACTACGGCAAAAATTCAACTGACGTATGTTTCGATGGATGACTGAATTGAATATCAAGTTTGCTTGACATTTGTATTTCCGTAGGAATAACCGCTCCGGGATCGTTCAAAATATTGCAGAAGTGTTTCGCGGAGTCAACTCTTTGCCGTACACTGACATTCGAATGTCATAAGACATCTAAAGATGGTTAGGAGGAAGTTCCGTGCGGTTTATCCATCCACTCCTGCTAGCGATGATACCTTCGAGAAAGTATACGAAGTGTTCGACGGGTTCGCATTAGAGAGATAGCAGATGCTCTCAAAACTGCTTATGAACTTAATACATTTTGTTCGAAAACGATCGGATTTATGGGCAGAAAACCCCTCTAGGATGAAATTTCCTCCAGGAATAGGATAGTGCGAGATTTTACGCCCAACAACGCAACGATAGCCATCGCAGAACCATCATTGGCAAATTTGGGTCCTTGTGACTGGATTAACCGTTGGCATGCTTGGAGATGAAAAAGTTCTGTATGACATTCATTGTTTGAGGAATATCTAAAGCTTAAATATAGAAAATGTGTTTCAAGCAATAATTTTAAATTTTGCGGACAAACTTTATGCCTTGTTTTTTCAAGTGAATTACTAGAACACACTACTGGGAGAGTCATAGGGGCTGGGGCTCCGCCATGTCCTCAAGGTTTGCGCAAACAAGAAAAAAGGGTGTTGTGCTGCCCGAAAAGGTGCGCGGACTGATTAACGTTGTTTGCAGTGCCATGTAGATACCGGCGGCGGCACGTTACATAATACCGGTTACTCATTACTTCCTGTGGCCGTGTGCGTTCCCCCTGTTTGTGAGCAGTGCAAGCTGCGGAAGTTTGCTGATTGCCTTTCGAAAAATTCGCTCCAAAAATCGCACCGTTGACAGGAGTATGAAACACTCTGCCCGGCGGAACGACCTGTATAGGGCTCTTGCCCCGGTAGGCAGGCTAATTAAGAGAATCTGCCCCCTGTCTCCTACGTTCTTGATCGCCCTCGTGTGAGCCGCTCTAGATTTCCTTCTCTCGCTCTCTCTCTCTCTTTCTCCCTCTATGAGCTTGGTTCGCAACCGGTTCGTGTGCGGGGTTCGCTCATCTCGCGGCCGGTTCGCGCGATCATTGTATAAGTCCCACCGAATTATGGTAATGCGCGACTTTGCGTTAATATCTCTCCAGCTCGCGCGATGCTGATGCCTGCATCAAGATCAAGATCGCTGCGATCATTCGCGTTTAAGAAGAGCGGGGGTAGCTGCTTACTGGAAAGATTTAATTACTAAACTCTGCCCCGACTTCCATCGGTGCTTGAAAGTGTTTGCGTGTTTTTTTTTTGTTCCAATACCCCGTGGATTATATGCCAGACATGGGGCAGGGGTGTTTTTGTTGCATATAAAGATCAACATTGAACATAGGCTACCGTGTGCGATCTTGAAATCTTCACTTCACGTGACCGAAGGCAACGCTCCTCCACTCCGGTAAACTGGTGGATGATACCGCCCGGCACCGGTAATTGATTTGAGCAGCACAGCAGCAATTAACCCGTCCGATTGGGGCAAATGATTATGATTTACGAGCGAATTAAAAGGTCTAAACGGGTAATTAGCCCCTGCGAGAGGCGAAGGAGTTGGATCGAACAGGAGTAGAGGTGGGATGAACATATTTTGTTTCATATTTCATACCGCGCTTGTTGGATGTAATGCGCCTAATAGCTTTTACTAAACGAAAACACCTTTCGCGATATGTTTCATTTCGACGACGAGGAGAAGAGTGTTTACTGATTTACTATTTTTTTGCCGTTCTATTGCATTTTCCGGTCTACCTCAACCGGAGCATATGTGACACGCACGTGCAACGCGTCAAACAATAGCCATTCGCGAGGAGCTAGGAAGGAAGGAAGTACGACAGTACAATGGGGCGCACCACTCTGATAATGGTTGCGATTAGCGTCCGGCTATGACTAGTTAATGGAGACTAAATCGACCGCGTTTGCTCGTTGTCGTCGTTTTGAGTGGGTGGTTGAGGGTGGTGGTGAGAAATTGAAGAAAATGTCATACTGCCACCGCAGAGCAAACACACCTGTGAGTGCATTTGGAAAAGCATGAAAGGTTGTCACCGTACAAGCGGTACGATCCATCAGCTCAAGGTTAGATGGCAAGCACGAGAAAAAAGTGTGAAGTGTCTTCGGTTGTGTAGCAGAAGGCACAAGTATGTGGTAGTATTTAAATTGATTTTTAAACGCAATTACAATTCACATTTTCGAGCCTTCTTTTGGGGGGGGGGGGGGGCTTTTTTTCGAGCAACCCCCGTTTGTAGGAATCCCCTGCACGTTCCTTGCCGTCGCGTACGCATCAAAACCTTCTTCCAGCGGGGACTGGTCGCACCTGTATGTAAATTTCGCACCATTGGCTAATTGATTTGCAAACTGTACCGAGCCAGTTGGCGTAGTTGGCGTTCGCTCCTCGCGTTTGCCCCGTGAGTGGGTTTTGTTTAAGTAGAACGTGCCTGATCGCGCGGCGGTAATGGACGGTCGGTTCGGATCTTGTTGTTGCGCGCCCGATGCATGAGTTGTTTAATCGACCGGTACGCAAAGGATGAGTTGTGCGCACCTTTTGCTCCTCCCCGCTGCAGCGGCCGTGTCCGCTAGCGCACACCGGTAGCTTTCGGTTTCTATGCGCCCCCACTCCCGATGGAGACGCACGGTAGTGTCTGCCGTTCGGGGCCGCAGGTTTGAGTCACCATTAACACCGCACTTTCCGAGCCTGTTTCCCGGCTGCTGTTACGTAAGATGATTTGTGAAAGGTTCTACCATTCCCCGCACCGTAAAACCGCCCCCCACGGGGGGGGGGGGGGGGGCGGCAGGGGGAGAGGGTGTACAACAACAAAACAATGTCATAAAATGTACTTACGAAGGGCAAAGGGTTCCCGTTGAAACCTGAGCTGATTGCCGTCGATACCCGGGTTCGTCGCTTGTTTCGCGAAATGAGTCTTTCGATTAGCGTAACAAGCGTTGGTAGCGATAGAATGGGACTAAACGGGTAGAACAAAACGGTTCACTCTAGAATACCTCAAACTCACCACTAACACGCATACACACTGTAAAGCACTGTTGTTTGTTACAATCAACTTTAAAAAATGAATTTTATTCCACACGTATGCCACAATTCACAGCACTTCCGAGTTCCGAGGTGGTTTTGTCACACCGACCCAAAGAGAATTGCGCCCGCGCGCATGTGCGACACCTGTTTGTGGCCGGTCGGGACAGCGATCGATCATAAACTGCCGGCTACGGTTTGGTGATCCGTACCGTGTTCTGTTCCACATTCCACTACGTGACCGCGAACCGCGATTCCTTGATTGGTTTCACAAATGAGGCGGAAAGAGATGCAATACTCACAAAAAAACAACCCTTTTTCTTGAACAACACACCGCCCCGAACCGGGGATCGGTCGCATTGTGACGTGTGTGTCTGTGTTTCCTACCCTAGAAGCATACGGAACCCTCCGCAATGGGCACAGCCAAGAGAGCACAGCCAGCGCGGGCAAGGAGCTGGCTCATTTCTGGGTGTGGGTCAATGCGAGACTCGGCGCACCGCTTGTCCCGGGAACGCTGAACAGAAGATGCTGAACGCCGATGACAACGCCTAGCACACCGACGCTAACGACGTCAGCGGCAGCAGTGACTCAAAAAGCTCTTCCTGAATGAGCTGATAACAAGTTTAGCATTGGCAGCTAAACAAAGCGGCAAAAGAAACACACTACGACGCATTACGCAATTTCCCTTGAAGTGTCGGCTCGCCAGAGGGTGCGGAAAACTATGTTTTAGTGATAAAAGCGCGGGGTGGAATTCGGAAATTGCGGAAATGGTTGCGATAAGGTTGTGTTTGTACTTGTTGCAAACGAAACCACTGTTAGTGAGCGATAGTAAATGGGCTTAAGTGATGGGTGAGTAGCTTCGATTTCAAGGTAAAACCGCAGCTGACGCTGTGTGTGTGTGTATGTGTGCAGGACTTTTACGCAACAGGATGGCGTCATGCGTGGCAGTGCTTTTTATCCTTAACAGTGAGTGTTATGTGAGATTTCGCGGTGTTATCGAATCATTGATATGTGAATAAGTTGTTCATCTTTTTGCCATATCGTTTCAACCCTAGCAAGGCACAATGAAGTGAGTTCTAAAAATATATATTTTTAATCGATTAAGGATTTGAATCACGTCTTGTTCTAAAAACGCTTCAATAAACTGCCACAAGAATTCATACTAAATATGTGAAACTTATTAATAGTACATTTGAAAGAGTATTCAATGTCAAAGGAACTAATAAACGTTCAAGTTGACCCACTGTAGTGTTATTGGATCTTTGATGTGTAAACTAATTCATTTTAATTGAACCACCTCTTGTACTAAAAACGCTTCAAGAAACGTTGACCACTACTGCTGCCAGAACTTGCACTAGTGAATGTTATTTATTTATGAAACTTATCTATACTTTTCAAGACAATTGTATGTAAAATTTTCCTAAACATAATTAATTTAAACGAGGCACATTATTTAAATTCAAATAGTTGAAATAGTCCGCTCTACGGTGCATAACATTTTATTTAAGAACATACTATCGATCACGATCACCGATGAGTGCGATCGGGAGAGGCGGATCAAGTGTCCTTAAGCGTCCATTTCTCCGTCTCCGCCCCGAATGTAAGCCCTCGAAATTTATTGCACACGCGGCTGATGACTGAGCCGAAAAAATACCCTTACCCACAGCTCCGTCCCCTTCGCCTTGTCGTCCTGCTCGTCGATGAGACGCCAGATGAAGGGGGAATGCTGTTGTTCACGGTCGGCCACGGTCAACCGGAGAGGGGCAGTGGGAGGGCACCAAAGAACCACCGTCAAAACGAAGCATGAATGAGGCTAAAGGGGCCGAAAGGGTCACAAAAGTAGCGAACGTGGTGGCATGCATGATTGATGGTGTGATTCGGCGGTTGCCGACGGTGAATAATTCGAGTCAAGTGCCTGGTGCGCGGAGGATCGCGTCGAAATTCGCCGTACGCTGACGTCACTGGTCACCCCACCAGCGCTGCCGACGGCGACGACGGCAACGACGTTCCAGCCAAACCCGCGCCGAAACCGGCTACAGTTGAAGTAATTAACCAACCGGCGAAGAGCTGGAGGCTGAAGACACGCGCGGGCCGAAGATAGCGCAGCGCAAAATAAAACCACAAAACGGCCGCAGCCTCCGGTGTTTTGCCGTTGCCAGCGTGAGCCAGGCCCCATATTTATATTTTGGGACAGAATTAGTGATTCCCCGTTTCGCAAAACGCTTTAATGATCTTGGCCGACCTGCACAAGCTGACGGCAGCCTGGCAGCCTGGTTACAGCCGGTTGTGGAAGCAATTCAAACGCTCTCGAGCATCTGTGTCCTTGAGGCGACTAATGAGGCCATGTCGAGAGAGTGCGTGTGTGTGTGCGAAAGAGTCTATACTACCGTCTTTTGCGATAGTTAACTAATAAACGATACAAAAAACCTTCTAAAGTAAAAATTCTTCCAAAGCCGCACACATTAGCGACTCCTTTCGACTGCACGAACCACTCGCCCGGTTTGGCCTACGATCGAATTGTCTACGAGCGCGACCGCTCCGAGATTGCCGCCCCCTGTTCTGCAACGCACGCAGAACAAGGCAAGAACAGAGGCACAAATAATGGGGCAGTGAATTTGAATTAGAGCGTCGATAGCAGCTGGACTTCTGTGCTAAAGAATAGTGCAGCAAGCAACACACAGCGAAACTAATGATCTTGGAACACCCCTCCATTGGGTGGTCACCCAAGGTTTTTATGCTCAAAATCACACGACAACCAGCAAAACAGAGCGCTTCTGGAGAAGGGTCCATAGGAAGAATGTTGAAAATTTATGTTTCCATCAAACGGCAATCGATACCCTGTCAAAGAATGGAGAGAAGAGGACGCAAAGCAGGAGCGTCAAGCGTGTGTTTACTTGGCAGGAAGCTTTGGTCGCACAACACGCGATCATGCTTCTAACACGTTCACACGTTCAGCGATCTCGTTTACTTCTGTGAGGACGATAGTGCGTTGATTTGATCCCACTTTGCAATTTACTTTCATGAAATATGACTTGCATGTTTGAAAGTTATTCTAGGTTCCAGTAGTTTATCCGGCTAACTACAGAGTAACCTCCATCGGAGTCAAACACAAGAACAGTACAGAATGTCGAGAAAACAATGTTTTAGGGCAAATTCCGATCGAAGGAATAAGTGTGTATTCGTTTTCAAAATCACATCAAACTTTCAGATTTTGGGGTCAATACATTTTTTTAAAGTCGAATTACGATCACAGGAAAATTGTACTCAACATAACACTAAGTTATCAGGTTTTTTTCTGATCTCAATTGCATAATTGTATGACGAATTGCGATCAGAGGAAGAAATGTGTATTTATTGTCAACATGCATCACATTATGATATTTTTGTTTGCCTTGTTGCCTTGTTTGACAGCGAATATCAGACCAAGATCAGAGGAAGAAACGTGTATTCTTTCTCAACATAGTACAACAAAAACTGCATATTTTTATGGCCAAATTTGTGGCTGATGGTGACGATTTTTTAAATAACTGATACATGAAAATGTCTCGACTATGAACATCATAGCCTAAACATGTAATGTTCCAAACTTGAAACATGAGTTTTCTAATGTATTCCTCATTTTTAAGCTTTTTCTTCTTGTAGTAGTTTGTGTAGTGATCCCATTTTTTTTAATTTTTTTTCTATTTTTTTGCCTATTTCTGCCTATTTTGTCTCCGAGAAAGGTTCTTTTGAAGGAACAGTAAGCTACGGGAAATGAGGGTGGATCGAAAAGGGTTTCTTGCCAATGAGAGAAGAGTTTCGAAAACATCAAATTATAAACTAACCTGTTGTGGTCCATAAGGAGTACTTTCGCGTGTTTAACGACCCCCCTGATGAATTGTTTAATGGTTGTGAAAACAAAGTTTTTCTTTTCTAATTTTAACCAATTTTAACAATTTTATTCTTAAAATTCATAATTAACTTTAGAATTTATAATTGGTATTGTTCCATTTCGTCGTCACTGATGGTTTCAAACACATTATCATCAATGTTTTCATCTTCGTCATCTCTATTTGCATTAATTGTATCATCCTCAGTGGCATCAAAGTTGTTACTGATTCCACATTTTTCAAAGTGTTGACGACAATCGCTTCGTTGACACCTCTCTTTGGGACCCACTGGTAAACCTCTGGAAAGGGCGGGTTTTCTAACTCTACCTGAAGGAGTCTGATTCGAATCAGCCCCTTGTATCCACTTACTCCATTATTCTCCTATCAATCCCTCAAAAGGTTTGTTGACAATGACGTCCAGTGGTTGCAGCTAACTGGTTAGACATCCGGGAATGACTTCAAGAATGGTTTTGTATTGTACAGCATGTTTTTTTACTTTTGCTATCAGATGGCTTCTAAATGCATGAAGTACAAGCATTGCTGGTTTTTTTTAAGATGTCCAGGCCTCTTGCTCCGAACATTTCGAAATAACAGATTTATCCCAGTTTGATCCATCCATCCTTTTTCTTCTCCCGATTAAGCTAGAATCGAGCAGTTATTAACCGAGTATAACGACCCCCTCAATCTGATTTTGTCATTTTTTAACTAAATGGGGGTTATACACGCTAAACTACGGTATTTCTTTTTTACTGAAGTAAATGGAAACAATTGGAATTCCTATTCGTAAACATAAAACATTATTTGGAAGAGACATTAAGAGAAGGAAAACAGCAGTTCTGTAATATTTCTTGACATTTTTCACAACACATGCTCACACCCTAAAAATATAAATTAATAAAGGCATGGCTGTGGGCTGGATGGAGCATTCCTCGTTAGGTTTGTTACGAGCGACCGAAATGAAAACCGGGGAGGATCGAATGAAAATCGATCGCTCTCGCCATCCTGCCACGATCATGTGTTGTGTTTGTCTTTATGTTTTAGCGTGCTGCTTGAGTTTGAGCATGTTTCGGCTACCGAATTAAGCTACCGAATTTCAACCCCCCCTCGTTCGGTAGCGTGGCTAGCACGAGATTTTACCTTTTTTTTCTCCTCAGCTCCTGTTACGCAGCTGCGCGCACGGGCCCCAATGTTTATGCTTCACATTAATCTTCCACTCGGGGAAGGTGGAGTTTTCTCCCTTTCATCTCTCATCTCATCTCGCCTTCCCCGTGCCACAAAAGCGCTCTCGCAGCGTATATGGTGCTGGTTCTTCCCCAGTAGTTGCGTGTCTCGCACAAACAGCGCAAACGCATCGCATACTTTCGGGACATACTTTCGGGAGGGCAACAAAAAAAAACGCACAATAAAGCGGGTGTTAAAAGGATGGTGCGACAAGTGGTACGCAAAGGAAGCGAATCGGTGTGTGTGTGCCTTTTTTTTCTTTTCTTCGCTGATAAATGTCCTGCGAAGGAGAGCCCGCTGCGTAGCTCGTGCCACCGAGATGCTTTTGCGCATATTTTGCGCGGCTCGCTTATCACCCGGTCTGCCCGTCGCATATTAGACTCGTTAGTGATCGAAATTATTTTGCTTCGTTGTTTTTAAACCACAAACCCGTCAAAGCCGAACCCAGGCGAACGCTCCAGAACCGACGACCGGTCGAGAAGCTGACCCGAAAAAGTGGTTCTGAGGACGAGATTTTTTCGCGCAGTGTTTGTTTTTTTTTTGTTGGTGTTCTTCGTTTTAATCGCGTGCCATGCCCGAGGGAGGAGGACCAACGTGACGTGCCTGCTGCTGCTCCCTGTTTTGCCACTGGTGGGTCGAAATTTTATGAGCTTCCTTTCGGTCCGGTCCGCCGGTGAGCATCATCGGCCCCAGTGCCGCCGGTGCTGTTGGTCTCCGTTTTCGCGATAAAACATTCTCGAGAGGAGGATAAAAACAATAAAATTAAATATACGAGAGGCACAGGAACGAAAAAAAACTCAACGAAAAAGAAAACGCTGCTCCTCTCCCTTACATATAGAACGAAAAATAATGATCACGCCGGAGGAATTTGGAGCGAAATCAGGAAACGAAATAAAAACACCAAAACAAAAAATTTCATATATTTCAGTTTTTTCGCGCTCTCCTCTTTCTCTTTCTTTCGCTCTCTTTCTCTCTCTCTCTCTCTCTCTCTCTCCGTGTGTTTTCTCCTTCGTGCGCTTCGTTTGTCCGTTTTATCCGGTTTGCCTGCTTCCCTCCGTGCGCCAATAAATTCCTTCGGACGCTCGGGGGTCCACTTTCAGGACGGGCGTTTGTCGTCTTCATCTTTCGACCCGGGCCCGGACCCGGGCCCGGACCCGGACCGGGCAGGACCGGTCAAGCGGCCGGCCGGCGCAGAAAGTTTCCTCCACATCGGGGCCGGCCGAACGCATAACTCTAACCACGGATGTTTTGGGGGCTTCCTCGAGCCCACGTTGAGCGATCTCCGGAGAACGAGATTTACAGAATCGAACAGCAGCGCGCGTTCTTCGCGGCATTCTTACGCCGGGCGCTACGGGCCTCTTCCTCACAAGAACGAAAAGAACTTCTGCTGCTGCTTCTTCTGTTGTTGCTCTCGGCGACATCGCTGGTACCGGCCGGCGGCTGTGGACGAGCGAAGACAAGTCGAGATGAGCTCTGAAGCCAGCCGTGTCATCAGCTCCAAAAAGTGATCGGCAGGCAGCGGTGCAGCGAATACGCAGCTGTGTTTTGCTGTACATTTTCTTCCTTTCTTTTGCGCGTAATAAAAGAAACGTCGCGTGTTCGAGCGGATGTGGTTTTGTTGCGCTCGGCCAGCTGGTTTGTTCCAGTTTTCGAAGTGTAAAACACACACACAGACACAAATGGTGATGATGTTTCGGGTGTCGCATTACCCCGGGAGACGGAGGAATGCATTGAGTTTCATGTTGTGTGCGTTTCACGATTGGCGCATATTTAATAAAGCGGGAGGAATCTGCTTCGTTGGGGTTGTTTTGTTTAGAATGGCGGTTTGGAAGTTTGGGTTGTGTTTTGAGGTGGAAATCAAAGGATTGATCCTAGTTGGTTAGACTGCCATGTCATATTCTAGTTTCTAATTAGGTCATAAATAATATTGATTAATTTCGGCATAGCTCTCTACCTTATTGGACGTGAACCTTCTATTTACGAAACCAAACAAAATAAATTGGAAAAAAACCCTCAAAACCTACATCCGACCAGGCTGCTCCATTACGCCAGTGTGTCGACCTGCAGTGCAGACCACTTCCGCCTGATCTTGACCCCGTGCTGTCCGTGTTTCGTTTATGGTTCCTCGCACTGCCGGTATCTCCGTCTGGGCCATAAAGGCGTAGATGGACGAATAAAAGTGAAGCTATGCCTCAGACTCCTCCAAATCCGGTATATGTCTCGGCATTATGTATGCTGCTGCGCCGTGGCTGATTAGTATGCCGTCCCCGGTGCAAATCGCTGTGTCGTGCGTGGGCACACGTTTATTGATGTTTTCGGTTTTTTGTTTTGATTAAAGTTTCGCTGGCTCGAGCCAACGGATCGTATACGGACGGCTTTACAAGAAGTTGCAAGTGCGAATGTTGGAGTAAAACGTTCTACTGTATTTATTGAGGTTTTTAATATAATAGGATGTCTTAGGAATTAGGTAAAAAGTGAAGTGGAGAAATGTTTGAAATATGGTGACAAATTTTGATTGCCTTCTAACTTTAAGAACTGATATCTTCACTAACTTACCCGACGTTTTACTCATGCTTGTTCAACTGTGGTACCTTCCAAGTCAACGACATATGACATCACTTTTCCATCGCCAAAATAAAGGGGCTCGGTCAGCAAATTAGCGAGCGAAGCCGATTTTTACGACACCGTTGCAGCAGAACGTACCTTTGTCGGCGTTGTTTACTCAAATTATCGACCGAAAAATAAAGCCAAAACAAAACAAAACGAAAAACGGCAACCTGCAAAATGAAACCAATCCTCACTTAGGATGTGCTTCGTGTCGTGTTGCGGCGCGCCGCATTTTGCAGAAGATGATTTTATCGTCCCCGGGGCCGGGCAATATTTGCCGAGGCCGGTCTGGCCGCATTGATGCACGTCCATGCGTCATGCGAAGCCAGCAAACGCTCGTTCTCGTGCATTGTCGCTGCCACTGTGGCGGCGTGCCACGAGGTGTGAATTGGTTTGTTTCGCGCGCGACTAAGATGATCGAGGGTGCGATCCAGTTCGGTTGGGGAGAGGGACACATTAACGATGCCCAATTTCGTGTGCAGTACCGTGTGCAGTGCGCTCCTCCGGTTAGCGATCGCCGATGCAGCGCACGAAGCTCCCACAGTCATCTCCATTGCTCGGTGGGGCAGACGGCGATTCCGACGCCGTTTGCGTGAAGGTGGGTGACCGAATTGATGAACACCGCCGGTCGTCGACGTTATTGACATCTCCGAAACTGTCACTGCCACCGCTGCTGCTGGCTACCGTGTCGAGTGGACGAAAGGCATTGATTCAATGCAAATCAGATTGATCCGGCCCGTTGTCGGCCCGATTCTTCACGTCGCACCAATCCGTGTTACCCTGGCATACAGGGGACGGTCTCGTGTCTGCCGAGAGCTTTGTGTTTTATTTGGGATATTAATAAAAAAAGTCTTTTTCCGGACGCTTGCTGGGGCCAGCGAATCGAAGGTGATCTTCTTCAGGGTGGTCTCAGGTCAGGCCAGGTCGTCTCTCGATCGCTACAGAAATGGTCAAAGTCAACGTACGATCTCTATGTCATTTCCGGATGTTTGAAGACGCCACTGATGTGGTTCATAGGGAAGAATTTAGGATAAGAAAATGGAACGCACATAACCAATGGCATTATTAATCCATTTTATCTAAACATAAAACCGGAGAGCCTTTTTCAATGTCTAGCGGTAACGATTTAGTGGGGTTAGAAAACGCCAGAGCGCCAGATATAAGGCAGACTAAGATCACCGAGGGATTTAGTTCCACTTAATAAATCAACCATCTTGGTTTGGTTTGAATTCTTAACGAAGTCAACTGACCCATAGTTGAATAGAATGTTTAGCAAACATAACTTCATGTTTCGAAAGAATATCTTCATTTTTGGGCTATTTTGTGGTTTCAAGAAGATCTTTCCAATATCACTAGATAACTCCTGTTCTACAGGCCGCAGTTAGATGGTGATAGACTAGTTGATAATAACGAATTAAACTGTATTGTTTCCTAAAGTTGCAACCATGTCGAAACGTTTCTTTTTTTCTCCATCCTCCAACCTTGGACCCCGATGACCTCTCCGTGCATACATCGTACGCAACCGATACTGGAACAGTTTTATCTGAAAACGAAACCTGGGATGGGTTTGTCCTATCTGTCGCAAAAGCAAAGGTGTGCGGGCGTTTGTTTGACAAACGGTACGGAAATTAGCGGCCACGGGAAGGTTTTTAAACCACGGCGCTGGGTTGGGCTCAAGGGCTCGCAGGGTGCGATTGTGAGCCGCTCAAGGGTGCCCATTTGGACGATGAGTCAAATACAAGCTCGTTGTGGTCTGGTGGCGTGATAAGATGTGCGACGCTACTTTTCCTTTTCAAGTTATCGAAATCGAATGCGCATACGATCATAAATCATCACACGTGCCGTGAGATGATGCGATGATATTCAAGCGTAATAAAGATTTATTATAAAGAATAATTGTCCGGACATTTGATGATGGGCTGCAAGTGGCGTTAGGACTGCATTAACTACATTGTATCAAGCATGCGGAGATTGTCTGGAATTGATAGGTGGATCTAAGGAAACTATGGAAAGCGTTTTAGCATAATAGAATAATTGCTTGTCGTCATGGCTTTCTTGTCGTAGAATCGCTTTCTCTCGTTTCGCTCCCGTCCCGTCCGGGGTGTTATTTAACACCTTCTGCACGCCTAGGATGGATTGCATGTGCAGAGTAACCGGTGTAAAGTGGAACGCAATTAATATTCACCGCAGTAGCGCTGAAGTAACATCCTTCTTCGGTGAAGGGTAAATAATTCTAATGGGAAGGGAGTAAACGCTCTGTTGCATGTAGCGCACGCGGGATGATTTATTGTGTGGATGTTGCCATTACAACATCGCAAGAAAACGCTTCAGTTCCTTTGAATCGTGTTACATGGCTTAAATCTGATTTGTGCTTTTTCCCTCTTTGTTTTGTTTGCAGCCTCTACCAAAGCAGCCATCTTTAGTTCGCAACTTATCGTACCGGAGCTACCACAGGATACGGATAGCTTCAGCGAGATTGACCTAAACGCGACCAGCGAAGCGCAGCCCTGGTCGCGGCCACCGACGATCGACTACAACCCGCTGCAGGATTTGGAAGAGTCGGACGCACGGGCGGGAGGCGCTGGCCAGCTCGGCGACGACGGAGAACCGCCGGTGCCATCATCGTATCTGCAGCAGACGTCGGCTATAACTGCCCAGTTTGCCGCTCAATTACCGAACGTCGCATCAACGGTATTTTCGACCTTCAGCCGTGTCATCAAGGGCAGCTCACCGGCACCACCACCACAAGCGTCGTCGTACGCTAACGACCCATCATCGTACGGTGGCGCGTATGGTGATTCGCAGCCGGAATTTCAAAGCGTACCCAATCCATACGTGCTGCCATCGTCATCGGTAGCGCCATTAATAAATTCATCCGCGTACGACCCGTCCTCCCCGTACCCGTCGGTGGGCGATCAACAGCAGTTCGGAGCGCAATCAGCTGCAGGACTAGCACAGTCGCAGCCGCCACCGCCACCTCCAACGTTCTACAACCCGGAACAGGTGCCCGGATCGGCTGCTGCTGCTGCTGCCGTACCACCTCCAACCGCACCGGGTTTTGCGAACACGTACCGGTTAGGTGGTAGCAAGAAGAAAACGTACGCACATATTCCCGGTCTGAGCACGACTGCTACTCCTGCCGCACCAACAACATCGCACCAGCAGCACTCGGCTGGAGTCGCAGCACCATCGAATCCATTCGGTGCAGCGCCATTCGTACCGCCGGCACCCGTTTCGCTTCAACCGGAAGTGAGCCAACCTCCCGCGGTCGAGTCCAAAAGTAAACCCTCGCTGTTTGGCTACCTTCCGACGAACATCCTTGAGAAGCTTCCGAAACCGGGCTTCGGAGGTGAGCGGAAGGAAGAGCCGGTGCAGTTTGCTGGTGGCATATCAAGTGGTTCGATCGTCGATCAGTTTGTCGAACTCAACGCCGCTCCTGTTGAAGTGCAAACGAGCGCACCTCCTCCATCAGCGTTGGGTAGTGGTACGCCAGCTCCAATCACATCGTTCTTTGCGCCACCACCAGCGGCGGCAGTTCCGGCAGTAGTGCCAGCACCAGTCGCGCCGCAAACGAATTCTTTCTTCGCACCCAATCCTCTGGAAGCGGCTGAGCAAGTGACATCGATTCCACCTGCGGCGGAACCAGCGACATCGGCAGCACCACCACCGGTGTTTTTCTCCCCAGCTCAAGTTCCCACGGTGCGTGTGGCACAGTCCACCACCTCAAAGAGCAATCCGTACAGCTCGACACGCCTTGCATCGGGAATCGGACGGTACAAGAACCCACTAGCGCCAATTGTACCGCCGGCTGCTGGCTCGGTGTTTCTACCGAATCAACCGCCACCGCTATCGGCAGTGCAACCGGTATCACCGGCAAGCGAACCAGCACAAGCACCACCAAGCATTTTTGCGCCCCAGGCGATACCAGCGGTACAGCCGGCTGCAGCACCACCGATTTCACTTTTCAATCCAACTGCATCGGTGACAGCTCCCTCGGAGAGGGTCGAGGAACATCAACAGCATCAGAATATCGACCGGCCACCACTTGTTCCTACATATCAACAGCAACAGGTGCCACCACCTACTTCAGCTGGTTTGAGTCCTTTGGCTACTGAGAACGTTTTCCCGGTGGTACAGTCGGACCCAAAACCAGCGCCTACTGTAGGATCTATATACAATCCTTATGCTCCTCAGGAGGATCGCCAAGTAGAGCAAGCTGACAACAGTGTCAAAGCGGAAGCTGAACCCTTAGCGTCGACGGAACAAACTATTCTTCAAGCAGTCGCTCCACCCGTCATCGATTACAACTTCCAACAACCGTCTCTGCCACAGGCCGTTGATTCGGTACACAGCCAGATTGATTCATTCAACATCGGCAACGCTCCATCAGTCTTCTGTCCCGTTGCACAAAACATCAACGATTTCCCTGCCCCATTCCTCGCAGCAGAAGCACCATCGAAGCCAATCGTCGACAGTCGCTCAAAGTCGAGTGAAAACGTACTCTCGCCACCACCACGACCGAACTCAAACCTCAGCGAACCGGCCGCAATCTTTCCCGGCGCGGTACCGCCGGCCGACATTTTCCTGCCGGAACGTTCCGCGCAGGACGCAGCAAACCCGAAACAAACGCAAATCGCACACGACAACAACGGGAACGGTCTGTCGAGCTTCTTTTTCGCGACCGACCCAGTGCAACCGGCTCCTGTTGCGGTGGTAAACCCGAGAGCGGACGCGCAAGCGGACGCAGGAAATTTCTTTGGCTCGGGGCAACCTCAGCAGACGACAGTGCCCGAACCGACGCCGGCCATAAATCCGGTCGATTTCTTCAACAGCAACACCCTCGCACCATCGCCGGTTGGCGGCAGCACCGTCGACGGGAACGCCAACAAAACGGGTCAAACAATCTCGTCCGTGCCGCTGTTTAGCTTTTTCGGCCGTGCCGCTGACCCAGCTGGTGGTACACCTGCCGTGGCGGCGGAGGTATCGGCTATAAAGGAACATCCGCCCCAAGTCGCGTTCCCAACGGACCCAGCAGTTGGCCCGGGTGAGGAGCCAAAGCAGGAACCAGAGGCTGAACAACCCGCTCCAACGTCCTCCGTGTCGAACGTGAGCAGTTTCAGCGCACTGAACGATCGCTACGAGGAAGAGGAGGTAGAACCAGAACAAGAGCTATCGCGTGTGGTTGACAGCGCACCGAACGAGCCGATCTTCAGTAGCGATAATCTGTTCGACTTTAAACCGTCCGCTTACCAAGACGGTGGTTTCTACTCGCACGACACCGGCCGCACCTACGACACGTACGACGGCAACAGCAGCATGGCGGCGATGGCTACGACAAGCGTCGGCGCACCGGACACCACCACAAACACCACCAACACAGGCACCTCGATCGCCGAGTCGAGCACCACGAACATTGCCTACCGGCCTACCTACAACCACTGGTTCTATCGGCGCGAGGTGGAAGGCAAAAGCGTATGGTCACCGTTCACCATGGCCGACTCGCTGGCCCTCGAGGATGGCCTAACGACGGTACTGGCCCGGGGCGAAAATGCGGCCGAGAACGACAGCAACCCCCCGGTGATTGTACACACCGACGGCGGCCGGTACGATGTGTCCATCCGGGAGCGAACGCGCACGCCCGTCTACTGGAAGGGCGCCGCAAACGAGGTGCGCCGTTGCTCCTGGTTCTACAAGACCGTCGACTCGCGGTTCGTACCATACGAGGAGGAGGTGGCGGATTTGCTCGAACGCGAGTACAAAGAGGCGGCCACATCCGGCGAGTGGCACCGGCGCGTCACGATCCCGAACGGCGAGACGGTCGTGTTCCACGGCCCGTCCGTCATCGTGCACTTCCTGCAGACGCAGAACCCGGACGCGTGGGGTGGTGGAAGCTCACCCGTACCCTCGACCACGAACCGGCCGCGTGTGGTGAAGCGCGGCATCGACGAGTTCAACATCGACGACGACGAACCGGAGCGGATCGATCATCTGCTGTTCATGGTGCACGGCATCGGTGAGGCGTGTGATTTGCGCTTCCGGCGCGTGGAGGAGGTGGTGGACGAGTTCCGCAGCATCTCGGCCCAGCTCGTGCAGAGCCACTACCGGTCGTCGTACGATCGGGGCGATGTCGGGCGCGTTGAGATCCTGCCGATTTCCTGGCACGACGATCTGCACTCGGAGGAGTCGGGTGTGGACGAGAAGTTGAAGTCGATCACGCTGCCGTCGATACCGAAGCTGCGCCATTTCACGAACGACACGCTGCTGGACGTGCTGTTCTACACGAGCCCGATGTTCTGCCAGAGCATTATCGATGCGGTCGGCAAATCGCTCAACCGGCTGTACGCGCTGTTCTGCCAGCGTAATCCGACGTTCGAGGGGCGCGTCTCGCTGGCGGGCCATTCGCTCGGTTCGTTGATTTTGTTCGATCTGCTGTGCCATCAGAAGCGCACCGAACAGCAGCGGCAACCCAACGAGCCGGAAAATTCGGTGAGTTTGGAAGAGGATTCTTGTGGGCTGCAACGGGCTGGATTGTTCATCCTCGACTAATTAAATTGACCTACTTACATGATAGTGATGGTTGCACAACTTATAGAGCACGTAATTTTAGCGATTTATCCGTTAGCACTAACGAAAGAGGAATATGTCATATTAAACCCAATGCTATTATGGATTAAACTTGTTGTATACAGTCTACGTCCGTCGCGACAGATTCGCTGAGTAGAAAAGTTTTCAAGGCTCGAGCATCCGCAACACTTACTAGAGTCGCAAATCAACTATATCTATGTGTTCAACGTATGCCAATATCTGATTTCACTTGTGATGAACATGGTTCTCGAAGATTCCACCCGAGAAATCACCTTGCCTTGTGAAGTTCTGGAACAGTTACAAGATGAGGTCAGTCGTAACTACACGAAGTGTACGCATTGTAGTGCGGAAACCGATGGATTCCTAAGAACTTGAAATAGTCGAGAGCAAAAGATATGATATGTTCTAGTATACCTCATGCTTATTCTCTGTATGAGATCGATTCCCATCTCGCTATATCGAAAAATAGGGAAACTTTACACCCGTAAGCCTCAGATGACTCTCTAGCGCGATGTTGAAAAGTAGGCCGTCTCTTCCCTTAGCAAACAGTAGACTAAAGACGTTGAACATGATCATTCTTATAAGCCTGTATGTTACACCGGAATTCAGGCTGGTAGAATCCCGTATTAATCTATGAATATTCTTTCCTTCATTTCTTTCCAGGAGAACCCGGATGATGACTCGGTATCACCGCTCACACCACACCACGCCATCGTCAAACATCGTCCGCTCGTGCGCAAGTGCTCGCAGCAGATCAACTACGAAGTCGGACCGGCCGGCACGGGCCAACCGTACATCACCTACCCGCAGCTAGTGTTCCAGCCGAAAATGTTCTTCGCACTCGGTTCGCCGATCGGCATGTTCGTCACGATCCGCGGCATCGATGCGCTCGGGCTGGACTTCAAGCTGCCGACGTGCGACGGGTTCTTCAACATCTTCCACCCGTACGACCCGGTCGCGTACCGTATCGAGGCACTAGTCAACCCGGAGCTGAGCTCGCTCGCACCGGTACTGATCCCGCACCACAAGGGCCGCAAGCGGATGCACCTGGAGCTGAAGGAGACGGTGCTGCGGGTGGGCAACGATCTGCGGCAGCGCGTCACGGACGTGTTTCGCAACACGCTCGACACGGTGTACTCGCTGACGGCGATGGGCACCCGGCCGGACCCAAAAGCGATCCAGAAGGAGGTGGACAAGGTACTGCAGGACCAGCTGAAGTTCGAAACGGCCGGCTCCACGTCCAACCTGTCCGGGGCGAGCGATGTCGACAGTGGCGAGACGCACCTACCGCTCGGGCAGCTGAACCAGTCGCGGCGCGTTGATTACGTGCTGCAGGAGGCACCGTTCGAGTTCATCAACGAGTATCTGTTCGCGTTGACCAGCCACGTGTGCTATTGGTAAGCAGCAGTTCGGTGCTGGTGGAGATACCTCAGCAACAAACGATTGTAATTCTCTTTCCCACCCCCGTCCACAGGGACTCGGAGGACACGATGCTGTTCCTGATGAAGGAAATCTACAGCAGCCTCGGCGTGCAGACGGACCACCAAGTGCCGCAGCAGACGATGACAATCGAACGACCGCTCGCAGCCACCAGCCCGATGGCGGCCACTTCGCACTGTTCGCTAAGTAGTAATTACAACCTCTTCCCGCAGGAAGTGCAACAGCCGGCTCGGGAAGGCACGCTATAGTGCGAGTAGGAGCTGGTGATTCCTTTTGTTTTATTTTGACACTCACACGCGCACGCCTTTTGGTCTGACCTTAGGTCATCCTCGTTTGGTTGTATCCTTAACTAGATGCTTACCTCGTTTTAAACTACCGTACCGTTTAAGATTGTTTTAATAGAAAGCACGATGTCACATTACGTCCTGTTCAGTAGCCAGTAGCGTTGTTTAACGTGTTTGTTTTTGTTTTGTATAGCCTTCAACATGCTTCTTTATTTCATTAACACTGAACAGTTAGTTTAGCGGATGTATGAATATTATCCTATAAAACGCGGGACAGCGCACATTATAGCGTGCTAGGTTAGGAAAACTATAATAAATCGTATAGAATAAAGTAAACATAAACAGGGTGTCGTTTTTTACTCCGAACACTGCTTGTGTACTACACACATTGGGCTTGGTGAGCGTGAATAGTGAGAAGTGAGCAAAAGATCTCACTATGAAAGTACTCGTAGTGGTACCTAGTGAAGCTCGATTCGGGATAAAATCTCTAATTGCAATATAAAAGACCAATTTGTCAAATTGCCACTTTGCTGCCCTGGAACGTTTCTTTCGTTTCGTTACGATGACTCAATGCACCGCACACAGCAACCTTGAATTAAAACGACGAGAAGACACATTTATTACACAATAAAACCGTGGCCAGGCGCTCGCCGATCAAATGTTCAACTGCGCCGACTTGGTGACGACCTTGTCGCCATACAGCGCCACAACCGGGTTCACCTCCTCGTTCACAAACTCAACCACCTGATCGGCGGCCCGGCCGGTGAACGTTTTCGGATCGAGTATGCTACCGAGCTGACCAAGAATCGGCGCAAAGTACGGATCCGCCCGGATGCGCTCGACCAGATCGTTATCCTTGCCGTGCTGCTTCACCTGTGCGCCCGCCTCATGCGACAGCACCCGGATCTTCTCGTGGCAAACCTGCCGATCACCGCCCGCCTTCACCATCGCCATGATGACGTTCTCCGTCGACATGAACGGCAGCTCCTGGGCGATGTTACGCTCGATGACCTTCGGATACACGACCAGCCCCTGCGAGATGTTCAGCAGCGTGAGCAGACAGGCGTCCGCTGAGAGGAACGCCTCCGACAGCGTCAACCGCCTGTTGGCGGAATCGTCCAGCGTACGCTCGAGCCACTGCACGGCCAGCGTGTTGGCTGCGTTCGCCTGGAGCGTGATCAGATGCCGTGCCAGCGCGCAGCACCTTTCCGAGCGCATCGGATTGCGCTTGTACGGCATGGCCGAGCTGCCGATCTGCGTCTGCTCGAACGGTTCCTCCAGCTCCTTGCGCGACGCCAGCAGGCGCAGATCCGAGCACATCTTGTGCACGGTCGCGCCGAGGCTGGCCAGGGCGGACACGATCTCCAGATCGACCTTGCGCGAGTACGTCTGGCCCGTGACGGCGTAGTAACGCTCGAAGCCGGCCAGCTTGGTGACGGTTTGGTCGAGCTGGCGCACCTTCGCACCGTCCCCGGCAAAAAGCTGCAGGAACGATGCCTGCGTACCGGTCGTTCCCTTCACGCCGCGGAACCGTAAATTATCGCGACACGCACGCAACGCACGCTCGTCCATCAGTAGGTCCTGAATCCAGAGCGAGCAGCGCTTACCGACCGTCGTAAGCTGGGCCGGCTGCAGGTGGGTGAAGCCGAGCGTGGGCAGATCGCGGTACTGCATGGCAAAGTGCGCCAGCTGCTTGACGACACCGACCAGCTTCGGGAGCAGCTGCTCGAGCGCTTCCTTCAGGATCAGCAGATCGGTATTGTCGCCGACGAAACAGGAGGTCGCCCCGAGATGGATGATGGGAGCGGCCAGCGGACACTGCTTGGCAAACACGTGCACGTGGGCCATGACGTCGTGCCGCGTGAGCGCTTCCTCGGCAGCGGCCGCCTTAAAATCGATGTCCTCGATGTGGCTTTCCATTTCGCCGATTTGTTCGTCGGTAATGTCCAAACCTAGCGACTGGAGAGCACAATCGAACATCGGTTAGCTTCTGCACAACAATGTTCTCAACCCGAACCTTACCTTCTCGGCCTTTGCCAGCAGGATCCATAGCTTGCGCCAGGTGGAAAACTTGTGTTGATCGCTAAACAGATACTGCATTTCCTTGCTAGCATAGCGCGTGCTTAGTGGCGATCGGTAGCCACGAAATTCAGCGTTCATCTCTGCCATCGTGCTGTCCTTTGGAGTTAGTCTAACTAGGCACACTCACTGAGACTTCTCGATCGTCCGGTTGCTGATCGTACACTGTTAGTAACTAACGGACGACTTCGACGTCGATCCAATCGCGGATCAGATAAGTTGGACGAGGTTTCTTGCGTGTTCCGACAAGGACTCCTGCGCGATGTTGTTTGTTTGTTTGCGGTGGGCCTAGTGATAAGCACCCTGACTTGGCAGCGCAGAATTGCGTAAAACACATGGTTGTTGTTTACCATGTTTCGACTCGTGTTGATGTTGTTCTCTTTCAGTTTGTTGGCTCCGGAATTCTAGGCTTTTGTGAGAGGTTTGGATGGGTTGGTGTGTAGAAATAATATCCACAGTTTAGGATGCTAGAATTCTCTTTAAATACGCTCCGAACATGCTATTTTAGATAATAAATTGAATATTTTTGGTAATTTCCATTGAACTGCCGTTTTAATTTTGACAATCACTGCACATCCGTTTACAATGCTGAGTTGAAAGGTCCCACCTATTCAACACATGGTGGAAAATTAAATTGGCAATATGAAGAATATTTCATTATAATTGTGGTATCAGGTTGAAAAGATTGTTAATTAAATTGTTTATGATTATCTTCATAAATTTATGAGTTTCTGGGACAAGCTATTACAGATCATTTGGCATGAAATCTTCGGAGCCGCCCGGTACCGTTGACGGTACGCAAACTTGCATGCTATTGCGAACCGGCTGGATGTGTTATTGAACCGGTTAATAACCGGTTTTTAATTTGGCGCAAAATTTGATATTCTGAAACACTTTCAAACACAACATACTATACGAAGTTTTGCATGAGCTATAATAATATGAGCGTTTTATCAAACGCTTTGAAAATCTCATAGAAAATAAAACCTAATAGGATTAAAGCATTATTAATTCACAAAGAGAGCTATTAGATCAAATTTATACTCAACACCACAAAGAAAAAACCAAAAAGTCTTCAAACTGGATGTTGAAGACGAATGTAAGCTAACAATAAACCCATATAAAACAGTGTTACTATAAAAGTGCAGCAGTTCCGTGAGCGTCTCCGATTACACACGCAGTCGTCGCGAGCAGATGACCATGAACTGTGCGGCCCAGATAGGAAGTGGTTTTCTTAATGAACGGACCCGCCCGTTGAATTCTTCGTTTTTTTTCACGTATCGTCGGACATACGAACCAGCGACGAGTAGAAACACGCGTCGACATGTGACCACCGATCTATCATGCTACCCATAGTTGGTACGTGTCTGGGCAAGAGAAATTTCTCCGAAGGCTCCATCTTTGGCCATGCGCATCGGTGGCTCCAGAACAATCGCGCCAACGACTACCGCCTGCCATACGATTCAGTCGATCGTGGAGCCTGCTGCTAGTGATCATGGGTAAGCCATATGTCAAGGGCATGATCATGATCACCCAATGTTGCGTGACCTATCGATCAAATGATAAAGCCTGAAACCATTATCGTGTGCAGTCGGCGCTTCGGGCGGGCTTGTTTCTTTTACTTGATGGCACTTTTCCAAACGTTCACTTCCGTACTTTACATTTTGTTCGACGTTGCTGGAGGTAGAAGTCAACAGGTCAACACGGTCAACGATCTGCGCTATAGGTTTCCATTCGTTGGCTACAATGGGTCGGGTCGGGCATCGCTACAGGGTGAACAAAGCTATCAAGAGAGATATTTTTATCTCGTTTAAAAAACATGATTTGATTCACCGTGCTCAGTTCGCCCTAGAAAGATACATAATAGTTGTAGTTTATTTTAAACAACCCTTATGTTGATGACTACTTTACAATTTTGGAAACTTAGTACTTTTTTTAGAGAAATAGGTAGTAAATGTAAAATATATTTGACATTAGTTCAACCAAAACTAAACTAATGTTGATTCGGAACCAACCTAAAATGACAACAATGGTTAAAATAATAAAACCAAATCTTATTTTGTAAAGTAAACGATGCTCTTTAGATTACTTATTACTTATTTATATATATATATATATATATATATATATACTTATTACTTTAAAGTTTACTTATTTTGTCCGAACGTAAAACATATCAATGGAAGGAGCCGCCCATAACGAAACGCTCATACGGAGAAGGGTGAGTATAGTTTTGAGTAACGTATCACTACGCCATTGGAGATCCCATGTTGGAAGGCTCATCGGCAGCTCCATGCGCTCCCTACTCTCCCCCTTCACGACAGCTTCCACAAGGATTTGTTCATAAACGGTTGGAAAAAGTTATATTTCAGGATATCCCAATGAACCTAATTGATAGCAGTGCGAATCTTCTAGAGTTATGCCATTCATGAACCTTGTCTATAATTCTATTCGTATGAGTACTTAGTGCAAGACTGTATACTATACTTTTAATTTGATTTAATTATAAAACTTTCTTTACTTCATAAGCAGCTGTTCCTCTTCGAAAAGAAAACAATTGTTTTAAATTATTTGCGTTAAGTTTTATTGTTACACTATTCTATATTTAATTGCCTATGGTGTGTCTCTTGCAACTCAAACAATGTAACTGATCGCAACACTTCTCTATTCTAAACCCATTCTCTGGTTCGCACGCAATGAAATGACGTTTTATCTCCCCATCCATATAATCGTTCGAGCAATTAATCAGATTTACGTTTATATTCCACCTGGAGAGACACCCTGTGAAACCACCGGGCAACAACCAACACCGCGGATAATTGAAGCGATAAAAGAGCGAAACGCGCCGAACTAAAACAAACAAAACAAAAACAAAGAAAACTCATACGCGCCTGCAATCGGTGGCAACCGTGTGTGCGGTTCGTCGTGAACTTGTCCTTGCCCGCGACCTGCGAGGGTCGTTCCGTGCCTCCTCATCCGCCGCTCGGCCGCACGGATGGATGCTACCGACCGTACCGGAATGCTTTCGCTTTCTTCGGGCCGGAGACGATCCGTGGTGAGCTGAGGGGCGGGGGCGAACGGTCCATCATGATGTGCGCCTTACGCACGGCGGCTACAATTAAGCCTCCAGGGTCGTCGCCAGACACTCCACCGTGGCGTGTAGTAGCCGGTGTCGCCTACTACTGCCTGCCGGCTAGTGTGTAACCCGGCAACGACAACCGACCGGCACGCAATGGATGCTGCGATGGGCGGGGGCACTTTGTCGTATTGTTTAGTGCTCCTCGCTGAACTTAGCACGCCATGTTCTCCTTCGAGCGCGCGCGCTCGGTTGTAAGGGATCATTTCGTTGAATTTATCACTCCAGTGCCGCCGCCGTGAGGTCACAGATGTCATCAATGTCATGACGAGCGCTCCATCATAATGGGAGAAGGAGGAGGATGTTCAGAGTAGCCGAGGTTCTAAGTACCCGTAACGAAGTCACGATGAGATGCGAAACTGCTGCCACATCTCGAATCGGGCCGGTTCCCGCTGTGTGAGTGTATTGTTCTCTCCCTCTCTCTCTCTCTCTTTTCTCTCCGTACCGACGACAACGCAGCCTCCCGATTGATAAGCCATCCAGGCCGCTCTGGAACGCGATCCGACAGAGCCGCACCTACCTCCAACCTACCGCGCGCGTGGAACGGGAAATCGGGTGGGGAAGATGGGTGGCGGGCGTGCGTGGTTCATGCGCGAATCGTAGCGCGTGTGCGATCGCAGCGCGGCATCGACCAGTCGAACGGTGGCTTGCGCACGGTTCGGATCTTTCGGACAGGTGGCGCACCCGACAACCTCGTGCGCAAACCATACCCCCCGGAGCAAGGATACCGATCTCCCCCAAGGCATCCCCCGAGAGTCGATGCAGTTGCGGGGACTTACCACGCACAGTGCCGTCCCACACGCTTGCGCAGGAGTGCATTACATATCTCGGAAGGCACGGCCTCCGCGTGTAGTGCATCCACGAGACTCAGTTTGTGCGGTGAAAACAAGAGTAACAGCGCTGCAGCGCTGATTAGCGGACAGCGAAATCTCGCTGAGATCATTCGCGGCGTCGGTGCTCTAGTGACGCCGCTTTGCGTCATCGGCAATCAGCTAGGGCAGCGAAGTGAACCCGATAGAGATTAGTTGGGACGGTGTCCGCGGCACTACACCGGCACTAAGTAGGCTGGGTCGTCGCAGTAATTGCAAGTTACGCAAGCCGCCACAAGTTGCACCGTGTCCTCGGGCGAACTCCAGACGGGAAAATCGATCGCTTGCGCAGTGTGTGTGTGACGTTAGTACCGTAATTGGTTTAATTGAATCGTTTGCATAAACTAAACTTTCTACGGTGCGTGGTGTCACAGTCGAGACCAGCCGTCTGCAATCGATCAGGCAGGCAGTTGACGTTGGAGAGACACCAGCGAGCCGGAGTGTTTGTGCAGTGTTGTCACACCAGCGCCAGAAGTGTGAACAATCGAGAGTTCTGATCTGCTGGAGAGATCTCAACAATAAAGCAGCAAAGATGGAGATTTGGCTCGTGTGCTTAGGACTGGTGTTGCGGTTGGTAAACGTACTGCTGAAGCCGATCGTCGCGTTCATCGGTGGCCCGAAACGGAGCACCCCATTTCCGGAGATTCGCAACGAAATGCTCAACATTCCGGCGGTCGATCTGGCCGAGCGGATACGCAACAAGGAGGTAAGGACGGACCGCACCGACCGCTGGCCTTGACCGCGGGCAATTAGTGTAGCTTAGCAGCTGGCGCGCATGAGGAAGGAAGGTTCAATCAACCAGCGGCCTCACCGTTCATTCTTACCGACCCGCGTTTTCGTCGGTACCGGCACAAGTACCCTCCACATGTGGGGTGACCTCAGCACCCTCAGCGCTACTTGTCTGCACCGGTGGCTGGTTTGGATTGATTCTCTTCTTTTTTTTTTTTTTGGCGCTGTGTTTGGCCCTCGGAACTCGTGAGCCGTTCTTGTTTGCTCGCGTTCTTGGACGCAATTTGGGACCGCACAGCGAGGAAGTAGTACGTGTGCAATTTGTCCGCCACTGTTTGTCTTCCTACCGGCAGAACTCTTCGGTGAAGACGCGCACGGTACGGTACGGTGGCACGCAAACAACTGTGTATGTGCCCGGCACAGGACAAACACACGAGCAGAGCCAACGATGTTTGAAGTGCCCGAACAGGCGTTTGAGAGTTCGCGATCTGTTTGCGATCTCCGCTAGCTTCCACGGCAGTGGAGATCGCTTGACTGGGTGACCGCTCATGTGAATGGGGCCTTATAATTGCTGCGATGAATCGTACGTCCTGCTTATCGATCTTCCTTGGGCCATTCAGTGGCCATTGAAACGAGCAGCGTATTCAGCGTGGTGAATTTTGCTATTTTTAACTGGCCAAAAACGTTCCCAACGGAGTCGTATTCTGGATTGAAAAAGTTAATTGCAATTTAGTGCTTCAAAGGCGATTTTTTATCATGTTTGTTGGTAGTTTATACGTCGAGTGGCCTACGAGTGCTAAGAAAGATCGCTTATCTACCTTGTATGGAATGATAGCTGCAGTATCCATCAGCTAATTGAAAAAGTCATTTAGAACGTTCTTAAGTGTTTGATGGTTAAGTTCTGTTTCCTCTTCGTAACGACCTAATAGTCACCTAGTAGGTCTCACTTACGTCACTGTGATTTACTTGCCGTATCTATAATTGTACGTCTAGAAGATGACCGGATCGGAAGACCTAGATCTGTTTTGGTACCAATCTTCTTCTTCTGTGGTGTAATGATCCATGCAGTTGTAAGACTTTGTAGTATAGTCATGTTACTTAGTTGTCAGGCTGTGTACTTAGGCAATAATAAAAACCGATATGTGTTGCGCATGAGGTGCGATGGATCAGATATGCAGCTTGAGCTTGACGTTTGATCCATCATGATCGTGATCCCAGAGCACAGCCTTATCAGCCGGCTTCTTTAAACCACCATAGACACTTCACGATATGGAGTAGGGATGTAGATGAATTTTTAAAACATTGTGCACTTTAGATATGTTACAAGCAGACTCAATCACAGATAAGCAATCGAGAACAAAGAACAGATGTAGCGAGAGCCAAAACGTTTTTTTGATGTTGTTGTAAATCCTTCCGGTTGCGGAAACGGACCGGACAAACAAAGGAACTGTATGGAGCTCGTTTGACATACTTTTGCCCACCCGCAACAGCGCGCTCCTTTTGCAGAACATTATGAATAAGAAAGTGAGCAAACGTCCAGTAAGCCGCAACAAAGCACTGTAGGCAAAGTCGAACAAAAAGCATAAACAATATCATTGTTCCACCCCGGATCGGGGATGCTTTGATTAAGTCAAACGATGAGTGTTTTTAATAATGCGCAATTAGCATGCTTCCCCCATAGAAAGTGAACAACCGTTCCGCCGGTAAGGCGGATGAGGTGAGAAAAGAATTGATGTAGGTGCAAAATGGCGTGGAAACGCACCCGCGTCGCGATCGGGCTGGGGGTGCGCCGACACAAACAAACAAACGCGTAATCACAACGCGAATCGCACCGAGCGAAGGAAGCGACCGACCAACGTGTTCAAGTGTGTTCGATGGCGGAGCTGTTTCAGCCCAGGGCAGGCACAATTAGTCGAGCAAGGTGACGGACGGAACTGAACCTCCGTTCGCGGTTAAGACGTTGTCCGAAACATTGACCTCATCCTCCGCAGCGCACGTGCCACGTGGTGGTGGTGGTGGTGGTGGTGAACAAAACGTCAAACGTGCCAAAAAAAAATGGAATCTGACATGCGTGACCATTCATGAAGCGCAAGAACACGCATCTCAGGTGAAGGCAAATTGTCGTGGCCTACTGCTGCGCACGGTGGTGATGTTTACTCGTACAGAAAAAAAGGACAACCATTGCCATTTCGATAGCAAAGAACGCCCGGACCTGTTCTCGGAATCCGGTTCCAAAGGCAGCGATCGATTGGCGCGTCCAGAGGTCTGTGGATACTGGTTCCAGGGCATTAGGTTTCGCATAGGGGCGAAGAAGATTAGGTTTCGATTTCATGCAGCATCTTCGCAGCACGTTTGCGGGCTTAATTTATTCTACCAGATGCTGTCTCTTTCAGCCGAGCGGGAGAACGAAATCGTGAATACATTACAACTCCTTTTTTCCAAAACAACCAAAGAATGTTTTGTTATTGAATGCCAAAGTTAGATTAAAATGATAAATTAGAGGTTAGAAAAAGGAAAGTAGATGTTATATATAGTGTAGCAAGGTTTTAATATTAAACAAACATTCGTACTCTTCTTGCCATTCCGGTTGTTTGCAAGTTTCAAACAGGAACTGATCCCCAACTCCGCAGAACGGTTCATCTGAGTGTGTAAATAACACCGAATCTTGCCGACCTTGGCGATTTCGGCAAGCGGAAGGCGAATATAACGGAAGTCTTACGCCCATGTATGTTTGCATGTGCGTATGTGTGTGTGTGTGTCGAATTAGCCACACTGTGGACAAAACCAGCGCAAAACTTTGACGATACAATCAATTACCACGGTTCGGCTGTGTGATAAAAGATTGTGTCCACAGCGAAACGCGATGGCCGGTAGAACAGGCATTTCCAGTTCCCCAACGCATGGGCATGGGCTTGCATTGAGGCCGTCATGTGCGCGTCGTTTACGCGGCACACTTCGCGGTGGTCGCTGGGTCGACCGGTGGAACTGAAGCACGCACCGTACCGTAGATGGTAAATTAAATGGGCAAAACATGCTCACCTGAACGCGTGGAGGGCACCCGTGCGTGCGTGCCAAATGGCGTGATGAGCATGATTGGTTCCATGATCGGTATCGGCCGTATGGTGATAGCAGGCGCACACAGATTTAATGTTAGGTGATGTTAGGTTGAGCAGAAAGTGAGGTTAGGTTTGAGCGCTAAACATTCTATATGTGGTTTTTTTTCTCATCAGTCATGGAGCACTTCTGTCCAATGGATCTTGCAGCTTCCACAGTTCTTCTAGTGCTTGCATGTTCCATTTCAAAATTTCGATTTATAAATGATTTTTTTTTCTATGAAGAATCGGTTAGACAGTCGACAGCACTCGCTAGAAACATATTGAAAATCTTTAAAAAATCTCGTTTGAAATAGGGATCTGCAGGCACTATAAGAGAGCCCGGCCGCAGGTCTAGGCAAATCTCTAAGCCGCTCAAGATCACACCTCGTTCTGTCACAAGATTAAACGTATGTTTTCCATGATCAGCCCATTCTCAATGCCTGGCGAGTCTAATGGCACTGCACAATAGTGAGGTCACCTTTGAATGCACTGTGATCGGCATCGTAGCGTCTCCTCCATTGTCCTTTGAGTTCCTCTCGAACGAAGCTAATAGAGGTTTGTCCATGTCTCAGAGTCGTGTATGCCCACTGAGACTCTATGGATGTTGTATATAGTTCTGGGTAAGTTTCTTCAGGCTTTAATATGTTCAAGGACATCAATGTTGATAGCCGGAATCGATGTTAGAACCAACATAGTTGATGTTTTGGACCACAGGTACGATCACCAGTAACATCTAAGTCATCAGTCATCATCCTATTTGGGATATTTAAACAAAATCAAATAAGCAAAATGTATTGCTGCTACCTATTTTGATCGGTGTCATCTCTAGACAAACATTAAAACTTCTCAGTGATCTTTCATAAAAGGTCTTCCCTCTATTTTAGCTGTTCAAAGCTGTTTAAAGCTTACAGAACTAAACCCAAACACCTCTCGATTGCAGTGCATTCTCTTTGGAAGAGAGAACACATGTTTGCCTCACAAGGAAGGAATTTGAAAAGGAAGTCCGTGTTATGGCTTGTTCCTTCCACAGTCTCTTTAAACTCAATGTAATTGAATCACAAAACGCAATTGTTCGCTTCCTTTACTTCCACGCCGTCGGAACACAACCGCCGGCTTTTACGGCCACCTAATCCATGTTCTTCCGGCCTTCCGCTGAGTTGAACGGTTGCCTTTGGCCCAGTGTAGTAGCGGTCGGATAATCGGCTGCCCGCTGAACGATCGCGAGTGGTTTCTAATCGTCGTCCATTAGGGTGCCCGATCAGGTACCAAAACGCGACACAAAAACACGACACAGTCACGAGGCCCGGGAAAAAGGCTGTATGTGTGTACCCAATTTTGCAATTTCAATTAGGCGCCGCCATTTGCACGTAATGAACGTAATTCCGATGCGATCGTCGTGCGTGTGCGTGTGTGTGGCAGTTTTTTCATGTCCCTATAATGTAATTGATTCGTGGTAATTTATGCGCATGTGTGTTTTGTTGTTATTTCCCTTCCATCTCGCCGTGCCGCGCAGCTTCGATCGGAGGATGTGGTGCGTGCGTACATCGAGCGGATCCGGGAGGTCAACCCGCTGATCAACGCCGTGGTGGAGGAGCGCTTCGAGGCGGCGATCGAGGAGGCGCGCAAGGCGGACGTACTGATCGGCGAGACGCAGCCCCTGTGGTTGATCAAGAACTACCCGCTGCTGGGCGTCCCGTTCACGGTGAAGGAGTCGTGCGCGCTGCGCGGAGCCCCCATCACCGGCGGCTCGTTGGCCCGGAAGGGTGTGCGGGCGACCCTGGACGGGGAGGCGGTGGCACACCTGCGGGCGGCCGGGTGCATCCCGCTGCTCGTGTCCAACACGCCCGAGTACTGCTTGAACTGGGAGTCGTACAACCATCTCACCGGCCGCACACTGAATCCGTACGACGGCAGGCGCACGGCGGGCGGATCTTCCGGCGGCGAGGGCGCCCTGATCGGGGCCGGAGCCTCCCTGTTCGGCGTGGGCAGCGATGTGGCCGGATCGATCCGTGTTCCGGCACACTTCAATGGCATCTTCGGACATAAACCGACCGCAGGTACGTGTGTTTGATGGGCGCTCGGACATGTTGGGAACGTTTGCTTGATGTTCATTCATCTTCCTGCAGGTGCCATCTCGATCCACGGCCATTTCCCGATGTCGACCGACGAGAAGTTCGGCCGGCTGCTGACGGTGGGCCCGATGGCACGGTACGCGAAGGATCTGCCGACGCTGCTGCACATCATGGCCGGCCCGAACGCGGCCCGGCTCCGGCTGGACGAGTCGGTGCACACGAAGAACATCCGCATCCTGTACGCGGAGGACATGGGCCTCAACCTGGGGCACGTGCCGGTCCACGACGACATCAAGATGGCGCTGTACCGCGCCGTCCAGTACTTCAAGGGGCACGGCCTGGCGACGGAGCGGGCCGAGTTCGACCACATGGCGGAGGGGATGGAGCTCGCGTTCAGTGTGCTGCAGTCGCTCACGGACGTGCCGAGCATCTTCCACAACCCGGACAACCCGAAGGCCAGCCCCAACCTGGCGCTGGAGCTGGTGCGCTGTGCCCTCGGGCTGTCCCAGTACAGCCTCGCCGGTATCATGTTCTATGTGATATTCGGGCTGAAGAACTTCTTCACCGCCGACCGGCTCGAGACCTATCTGGAGCGGGCGGCCGCCATGCGTAAGCAGATGATCGTACGTACACGCCGCAGCTGACACTCTACCATTGGCACATTGTTTGAGGTTAAAATTTGACTTTCCAACCCCCTCTCCAGGACACCCTCGGAACGGACGGAGTGTTTTTCTTCCCGACGTACCCGACGGCCGCCCTGCGCCACTACGAATCGTTCGGCCACATCATGGGCGTCGGCTACACGATGCTGTTCAATGCGCTGGGCCTTCCGGCGACGCACGTGCCGCTGGGGCTGGATCGGAACGGGCTGCCGATCGGGATCCAGGTGGTGGCCGCCCCGTACCAGGACCGGCTGGGGCTTTGCATCGCCCGGGAGCTGGAGGCCGCGTTCGGTGGGTGGCGGGCACCGAAGTGAGCCGGCCGTTGCATTCAACGGCACCCGCGTCGCCCCAGCCAGTGCCAGCGACCGCTGGGCGGTTCCGTGAATGTTTGGGGCGACTTTGGAGAGTGTATTGATACGCCGTTTTGACAAATAAAGTAAGGACGCACCGTTGTGTTGGTTGTGATTTTGTATGTGGTCGTTTGGATTACTTTGAGCTCGGTTGGAATGCACATTACAGGGGCTTCCTATAGATCGGGCGATAGGACATATGAAAAAAAACTATTTGATTCCTGTTAGACTTTATCAGTCCCAAACTGAATCCGAATGCAAATCAAACATTAATAAAACATTAATAGTCTGGTTGTGCTGCACATTGCATACTTCGGGGCTGTTTTAGCTAAGTTGCGCCAAAAAGTATGCAATCTGCATAACACGAACCAATTCTATTCTTTTTTAGAGCTTTTTTTATCTGTTTCATAAAAACTTCAGATGCTAGACGACATTCGTGACAACATTTGTAGATTTAACATGTTTCAATGCATGGAAAGAACAGTCTGGAGAATTACGTTTTGAAGCCATTTTAAGATTTGGCTCTTCTTTGAAAACCATTTCTTGAGGCGTATCTTTCCATACGATACCGTACTTAACAGAATTTTCGATATTTATTTGCCTAAAAGTATGCATTTCGCCCGACAAACACCTTATTAACAAAATATTCACTCACTCTCAATAGGACTTGCCGGTTAGGGAGATTCTATGTTATACTTTAACATCATGAAATACATTTTTTTATGTCTTTGGAGTCTCTTTGGGACCTTTTTTGGGCTTTGCTTTATGATCCCTTTGGGTCATTTTGAGCGTTTTGTTATGCCACTGGCATACTTACGGGCTGGTAAAGCAAATTCGTCCCAAAAAGTATGCAATCTGAACGCGCATTTTGAAACTTTACCCTAAAAAGAAAACTGTGCAAAAGACAGGTGACAATCAATACATTGAAACGATGAATCACAGCTGACGAAATGATGAGTATCCCTAGCATCAGCCCATTGCTCACTGCCCTCGCCGAACTGAGTCAACCGAAGCTCAGCGCATGATATTTCAGCCGCCAAACCGCCTTAACAAACGTCCGAACGACAACAGCAAAAAAGCACAAAAAAGCGACATTGCACCCCGGGTGCACTTTATCATCATCCGTGTGCGTCGTAACCCTCGCCCTGGTCCGCCGCTGCTCCGTCACTCCGTGTATCATCCCCGGGCCGCCACCGATAAGTCACACGAGCGCGGCCCCGCCGGAGGAAAGTCATCGGCGGGCTGATACCAGGCGGGAGCGATAAGGAAACCTTTCGCGGCACGCCGGGCGCTCTCACACACCGTGCGCCAGTTCGACCCTTCAACTCGGCCAAACTAAACCAGGCCGCGTACCGCGCCAGGAAAGGAAGTGAATCCGCACCGCACGTCGTCTTGACCTTAACGAACCGCGCGGGCAGCGGATCATTAGAATTGCAACGCACAAAGTTCTTCCCTCGCGCGAACGCGCGCGCGCGCCCGTGTAAGTTTCGCTGTTCCGCTAGCCGAGCAGAGCCAGAGGAAAACCCGTTAGAAGTGACACCCTTAGTGACTATCGAGTTCCGATTCCTCCCCGGTGTGTGCGTGTGTGTGCGTGTGGAAGGACAGGGACAGACGTCGCGGCAAGTGCAATTGCAATCGGCAAAGACGTCAGACGGCTGCTGCGAAGCGGGGAGTCGAGCATCATCAGCGCACCTGCCCGCCGTAGTCGCTATGGAGCTGTTACTGAAGCTAGTTGCGCTGGTCCTGCGCGTCGTCAACGTGCTGCTGGAGCCGCTGTTCGTGTGGCTCGGTGGGCCCGCCCGGACGGATCCGTTTCCGGCCATACGGAACGAGCTGCTGCGCCTGCCGGCGACGGAGCTGGCCGAGCGGATACGCCGGGGAACGGTGCGCTCGGTGGATGTGGTGCGCGCGTACGTGCTGCGCGTCCGCGAGGTGAATCCGCTGCTGAACGCCGTCGTGGAGGAACGCTTCGAGGCGGCCCTCGCGGAGGCGGCCGAAGCGGACGAACGGGTGGCGGCGTGTCGGGGCGATGGTGAGGCGCTGCAGGCGTTGGCCAAGGGCTGTCCGCTGCTCGGTGTGCCGGTGACGGTGAAGGAGAGCTGCTCGGTGAAGGGCATGTCGCTGGCGGGAGGTGTCGTCCGGCGGCAGAACCTCACGGCGGACGCGGACGGCGAGACGGTCGGGAGGATGCGAGCGGCCGGAGCCATCCCGCTGCTGGTCTCCAACACGCCCGAGTACTGCATGGCGTTCGAGTCGTACAACAACGTGACCGGCCGGACGCTCAACCCGTACGACCCGCGGCGAACGGCGGCCGGGTCATCCGGGGGCGAGGGCGCCCTGATCGGGGCCGGTGCCTCCGTCTGTGGCGTCGGCAGCGACCTCGGTGGATCGATCCGCATCCCGGCACTGTTCTGCGGCATCTTCGGCCATAAGCCGACGGCAGGTAAGTGCGCTTATCTGCGTCCCGTGCGGTTAGACGTCGCAGCCGGCTGGAGCACTGATACCGATATCAGCTCGGTCCGCCCTGCATGAGTAACTGTTTTGATACACCGGTCATAACACGACCTTTCCACGGGGTGATGGAGCTCGTGAGGTGTGTCCAATCGCGTTGCGGTCCCGGACACTCCGAATCGTGAGCGATCGACCCGGACGCACCCCGGAGCCGAGATAGCCTGTTGCGTGGAGCCAACCGTGTCGGGAAGCAGTACGAAGGCAAACCGTCGCACGAACCGGGTTTTTGTTGCAATCGTGACGAATAAATCGAATTCCACCGCCATTTAATTGCCGCGTGTAGAAATCTTCTAGAAAGGTGACTATGCTAATGGGCGGCCATATTTATTGCGTCTGCTAGAGAACTCCGCGGAAGTTCTGCCCTGCCACCTCGCAATTTGCACGTAAATCTCTTCCCAGGGGCGATGAGGTTTGCGTTTTCGCCCCTTCATTTTTCTGCCTGCCACACCACAACGGGAGGTTGGAGAACGAACGTGTTCTTTTCGAGATATCTATACCGACCGATGGAATGTGACGCAACGAAATGTGAAGTACCTACAGGAAGCCGGAGGTACTGATCGCAGAATCACACACACGTAACGCGTGTGAACCCACCGGATCGGGATAGCGCATAGCCAATTATGATAGCCGATCGGGGGTCCATCGGGGTGTTCGAGCGGTGTTATTACCCGCGATTATTACCTGCCCCTCCCCCGAAGAAAGCCTGCGTCCCGTGGGTGCCACAATGGCGGGGCGCCGTTTGTGAATGCGCGGCGTGTGCAGGCAATGTGCAGGCGCAATGAGAATGCAACGCTTGTGATGGTATTATTTATCGGCCGGTGGAAGTAGGTTAGTCGTAAGCTGTGACGATTGATAGGCTTAGAGCCGCCGGTTGAACCTTCCCGATTCGCTGTTTGCCGTCAATTGATATGCACAGACCGGCGCGTGCAAACATGCTCGTACGTCTATTGCGTGCCTCTGCGTGGTGGTGGTGGTTGCGGTTCAACGGTCCGTCTAGAATTATGCAGGTCAAAGCAGCGATTCGAGGTTCGTTACAATTAGTGCCCAGATGGACGTCACTGGTCACTGGGTGAGCTTCAGTACGAATGCAGTGAAACCTACCGCATGACACCAGGCAGCAAGCTTTATGAAGACATGTTTGGGCTTATACATGAAATTGGCGCCTAAAAGTATGCAACGTGCCGTTACGCCAACGCTTAAGTAATGTTTTATTTACGCGTGTTTTTATGTCAGTTTAATAATTCCTTCCAGCTCTATTAACACCAACGGACAAATCTGTAGTGATGGAAAAAGGTATCGATTTTTTTTTGTAACGTACTGGTATCTGGTTTATTGGAAAAAGTATCGGTAACGTATACCTGGCTACTTTTGCCCTGGCTGTACTGAGAGAGCCTCTCTCACTCTCCCATTCTAGGCTACTCTCCCACAATTCAGCCTAGCGATGCAGTCTCTAACACATCGTAGCTCTCTGTCTTTCCCCTTAGGTATCTGGTGAATGTACCTTTCTCTGTTACTCTCACAAAGTACTAGGCAGTCCTGAACCTGTTTGCTTTCTGTATATCTTTTGCCAGGTCCAGTATCTAGATACTGGACCTGGCCGTCGCACCGTGTAATTTTCTGTGGACCTGGTTACTTTTGGACCTGGTAACTTTCCATATATATGTTGCCAGGTCCAGTATCTAGATACGGTAGCTGCCCGTTGAAATGTAGCTTCAGCCTGATTATTTTCGAACCGTTTTTAGTTTAACAGTAATTAAAATTGTCTAAAAATCGAGATGACAATTGATAGTGTAACTTGTGTGACCAGGCATTTTTAATTTTTGGACCTGGTCTGGTTCGTTACATTTGTGTAACTGTCCCGAAAACCCAGATCCATCATTACTTTCCCTTCATTACAAATCTGGTGTCAATTGACACTTTTGCAACTTTGAGCTTCGATAACTCGAAAACGGTTATAGCTATCGGCAGAGATATCAGCCGATATCTCCGGCCGATAACGGGCAGAGATATCGGCAGTATAAGGCTTAGAATTTTGCAAAGTTTTTTTCTAGGATTAAAAAAATCTGTAAGTTTCTGAGATACAACTTATTATTCTTTTGGTGCAAATCGAGGTGTCAATCGGTAAATAGAAAGCTATTTTTGGCATTTTCTAACCGATTGAGCTGATAACCGATTGATTGATTTTCACCAGTTGTGCGTTAACTATTCCAGTTTAATAATCCGTCGAGTTTGTGACCCTACCTTCCGTTTTCTCTCGCGGCTCTCTCAAGGAAAAATCCGCTGACGTCAAAATGTTTAAAAACCTCAAAAACTATGCGTAAAAAACTTCGGATAACATATTCCAAGTATTGTTTTTTATTTATTTATTTATTTATTTATACAAACTCGAACGGTGAAAATTTCAGCTCAATCGGTCATTGCAATTGCCAAAAATAGCCTTCTAGGTGTCAATTGACACCTCGATTAGCCGGAAAGGAGCATTCGGTCCATTTAACCGTAAGTGTTAATAATATGTTACTGAAGCTTTTGTTATGCGGACTGCATACTTTTAGGATGTCAAATTTGCACCCAAAAAGGTATTTCCAACGAACGAGTTCTTGAAATTTGGTTTATATTATCCCAAATACCCATCAAACTACCTAGTATATTATTCCAAAAGGTAGTAATTTTAGTTTTCCAAGTGTTCTTTAATGGTCTAATTTAACACATTTCTCGTTCACCAGTTCACGTGATCACAACGTGGAGCTGCCATGCGTGTATCGAAAATGTATAAAAAATATACACCAATACACACATTATGTACATTTGTGTTAGTTTTACACAAAATTTTAATATATATGAATATAATTTGAAATATGATGAGAATTTTGTAAATTACAATAGGTAAACCAAACCTCACGGCTACTTTCACTTGATTATCAAAGTGATCGAGTGAAAGTGATCGTGAAATTTTGGACTTTCGCTTATACCACACAAAATATGCAACAAAGCAAAGAAAATGATACACAAAACGAAGGGAAATTCAAATTCTTTAAACATGTACATTCAAATTTGTTGTAAAAAGATTAACTTGGCAAACAATTGGATCTGAGTTCTTTACCTGGTGGTGTTCAAAACTCAATTTTTCGATGGGTATTTAGGGCAATATAAGTAATAAACTGAAGAAACTGAAACTCCCCGTTCATTGGTTAATCCAAACGGAGATGTAAAACGAATGATAGTTTAAAATAAATGGAATTGTGCTCTTTCCAACTGTACAACTGCTTTCCTCCGCCTCCAGGAGCCGTTCCGATCAAGGGACACATGCCGGTCTGTGGCGATGCGCACTTCGATCAGTTCCTCTCGCTCGGCCCCATGTGCCGGTACGCGAAGGATCTGCCGCTGCTGCTCGAAGTCATGAGCGGACCGAACGCAACCCAGCTCCGGCTGCGCGAGCCGGTCGACGTTGACAAGGTGAAGGTGTACTACCCCCAGAGGCTCGAGCTAACCGTGAACGCCGTGCCGATCGCGCCGGAAATACGCGAATCGCTGCGCAGCGCCCTCAAGTACTTCCAGAACAAGGGCGCCTACACGGAGCCGCTGAACTTCCGGTACTTCTACGAGAGCACGCAGATCGCCTCGACCGCCCTGCAGTCGCTGAAGGACGTGCCGAACGTGTTCGCCTCGCCGCAGCCCAACCTCCCGTGGGAGCTGGTGAAGGTGCTGACGCGCCAGTCGGAGCACACGTTCGCGACGATCTTCATGTATCTGCTGTCCGCCTCGAAGACCACCGTGAACGACGTGAACCGCGCCCGGTACGTCCGGATGGGCGAAGAGTTGAAGCAGGAGTTCACGGTACGTGTGTGTTTGTGCGCGCGTGGCGCAGTGGGCGTGCGGATGTGTCTCACTTGTCTCTCGCTCTCCACAGAACAAACTGGGCACCGACGGCGTGTTCCTGATGCCCTCCTTCCCGAAGCCTGCCCTGCGCCATTACGAATCGTTTGGTCACGTCACCGGCTTCATGTACACGATGATCATCAACGCGCTCGGGTTCCCGGCCACGCAGGTCCCGCTCGGCTTCAACCGGGACGGGCTGCCCGTCGGCATCCAGGTGGTGGGCGCCCCGAACCAGGATCGGCTCTGCCTGGCCGTGGCACAGGAGCTGGAGAAGGCGTTCGGTGGATGGCAGCCACCGAAGTAGAGGCCCTCCACGCATGCGTACAACACGGGCCGGCGAGAGTGACATCCGATACGGTGCGCCTGCTTTGGACCGGAACATCCCCAGCCTTCTTAGGGGGGGAGTTAATAGCGCGCACACAGTGTGTACGCAGCTGTAAGAGCTGCCTAGATTCGTGTGCTAAATTACCAACTAAATTATGTTTTTTTTAGTAAATAAAACTACGATAAAACTGAGATGAACAGCTGTTTTGATCTGTGCTTATGCAGAGTGTCATAATTTTTCCGTAACTTACTAGTTTCTTCGAGTGTCCCAACCGTTCATGATGAAATAGTTTTCCCAAACCGGTTCCACTCTTTCCCTACTAGTGCAACCTGCCCCAACAACGTACGACCATGTGTGCCCGGGTGGGAGTGATGAGGATTTTGTAAGGATTCTTCCTGCCATTGATGGTAACGCGGCGGCTCTATTACAGCGACCAGCGTACACCGACCCTTCGCATCGGTCGAGCAGTCACTCGCTGTAACTACGCCCGGACTGTGGCCGTTTGGATGCAACCGCTCGGTGGATAATTGGTTCGTGCAAAACGTGTGCTCTCGGACGCGAATATAGCGCGGGTGACTCCCACGGTGTTATGGGCGTGCAGTGTCATCCAGTCGCCGGTCCATTCTAGTCATGGCCTACCAGGATTACAGCTCACCCGGCCAGCTGCTGCACCGGCTGCGGGTGCGTTTGCTCGGAGCGGACGGATCCGACGGGACGCGCAAGTTGTCCCTGTTCTTCGCGACCCTCTGCGTGGTCGATCTGTTCGGGGTGTTTCCGATCGTGGCGCTGCCGAAATCGATCATCTCGTGCGGTCTGTACGGCGTGCCGCTGGTACTGTTCGTGATCACGCTGCAGATCTACACCGCCGTCGTGCTGGGCCGCTGCTGGACGATCGCCGAGCGGCTGGATCCGTCGATAGTGGCCAAGAACCGGTACCCGTACGCGGCCATCGCGGAGTTCACGTACGGCCGGCGGATGAGCGTGTTCGTGACGGTGCTGCTCGACCTGACCGTGTTCGGGGGCGGCATTCCGAACCTGCTGGTCGCGGCCCAGAACCTGCAGCTGCTCGGATCGCGCGTCAGTGGCGGTTCGTTCGAGATTTCGTTCTGCTACTGGCTGCTCATCATAGGCCTGTTCCTGTGTCCGATCATGTGGCTGGGCAGTCCGAAAAACATGCGCACGCTGGCGAGCATCTCGGTGGTGGTGTGCAGCAGTGTGGCCGTGCTGACCTGGATATCGATTGGGGCGGACGGAGGTGGCAGCTTTACGCCGTTCAAAGACATCACGCTGGGGCTGCCACCGTTCGTGCAGCTGCTGAAGGCGTACGGGATCATCGCGTTCCAGTTCGACATACACCCGATGCTGCTGACCATTCAGGTCGACATGCAGCACAAGCGGCAGATCGGGAAGGCGGTGCTGTTTGGAATAATCGCCACCTGCACGCTGTCTGCGGTCACCACCTGCCTGACGGCCTATCGCTACGGGATGGATGCGACAAACAACGTGCTGCAGATTTTACCCCGGAGCTGGTCACTGTACCTCACGATCCTGCTGGTGACCTTGCAGCTCTGCCTGTCCAGTGCCGTGGGCAGTTCGGCATTGTTCCAACACATTGAAGACGTTCTTGGCGCGTCGAGAGGTAAGCACACGTGCGCGTGCGTTCCAAGCTTTTACTCCCGGTTCGAACTTACAATGTTTCGTTGCAGATTTCACCATCAAGCGGTGCATCATTCGATCGACTCTCGTGTGGTTGGGTGTACTGATAGCGGAGATCTTACCCAGGTTCGATCTGGTGATGGGCATCATCGGGGGAACCCTGACTGGGCCGCTCATATTCATTCTGCCACCGTTGTTCTACCAACGCATGCTGGAGCTGGAGAAGATCTACAGCCAGGAGCTGAAACGGTCGTACTCGACGGAATCGTCGCTGGTCTCGGAGGATCGGTTCGAAGATTCGGATGTCGATACGACCGTTGGCTCACGCCGTAGCTGGTACGGCTCCGTAGGATCGCAGGGATCTTCCATTTCGTTCACCACGGTACGGAACGCGACCAAAAAGTGGATCGATCTGTTCGCCGCCCGTTGTAAGCAGTTGTGTCACTTCATGTATAGCGATTGCATTCTCGCGGGATCCGTGATAGTTTTCGGTATCGCGGCGACGCTGGCATCAACGTACTACAACATGTTCGACGTTCGAGAGACGCAGCTCTGGTTTTCCTGCCTCAGCGCATGGCGCCGGTGAACGATTACTGCATTGTACATACACTTTATTGTAGCGAGCAGCCCTGGGTTTCTTTACTCTTTATGCGATTGATGAGTTGGAGAAATATCAGAACCCATCAATGAAATAATGTGATTTCTGTTTGGTAGAAATCAATAAAGACAAAGAAACGCATATTATACAAGAAACACAATTTATATTTCAATTAAGACAGCGGGTAAAGTATATTTTATTATGTTTTATAACTAAAAAATTCATTAATAAAATATGAAAAATGCCGCATGTGCACTAACGGTCGTTTTAAACATTGTGCACGGATAATCGAGCGACGTCATTGAACTTTTCGCCGGGCGAAACGCTGGCTGTTTTTTCGCTCGTCTGTCATTGATGACAAAATGTAAACAAATAAACATCGTACACAAACGAAACAACACGCGGTTCCAGGTCGAGAGGTATTAAATTTGCGGAAACTTAAATTGTAATAAAAGTGCGTAAAATAGTGTGCTCCTTTAAAATGGATCCAGGATTCTGTCCCGATTGCGGTTCCATTTTACCGCTGCTGAAGATGCACAGCAAAGTTATTTGCTACGGCTGCCAAAACGAATTCGATGCCTCGGGTAAAATTATCTTGCAGCTGCTTTCGTGAAGAATATTACTCAACTGCCTCACATATTTGTAGCTTTTGGAACGATGGAAGCGGAATACACTATTCACTTCAACTCGTACGAAAATAAAAAGTCTGATCAAGCGGACCGTGCGGAAGGAGACGAAGCTGATGGTCCGATTGTGAATCGGCAGTGTCCAAAATGCGGTAACGATCAGATGTCCTACGCAACTTTGCAACTCCGTTCGGCCGATGAAGGGCAGACCGTGTTCTTTACCTGCACAAAGTGCAAGTGAGTATGAAAGTAGATAATATTTGCACATAATTGCACTAACTTTATCGTCTCGTCTCTTACAGGTACAAAACGTCTGAAAATTCTTAACTTTAATACTTTGCTACGATGCTAAGCAATAATGGTGTTTGTATAAATACGTTGTAAAAATCACTTCACAGTAGTATCCTATAGTGTTTTTCTCAGTTTGAAAGAATATTAGTGATAAATTGAGACTAATTTACTGCAACATTTGAGATTTATGTGATCTGTTACGAATGTGTTAAACGAAAGGTTATGAATAAGACGCAAATGAAGTTTTTAAATTGTTCTCTTAAGATCGGCTCGGAGTAAAAGCATCTTATCCATTCTTAAGCAGTGCACGAAGTTGATTTAAACTGGAAAGTTTAATCAGCAATTGTGCAAATCTTTACTGGTTTCACCCACTGGCCCATTGAGTGGAAGATAGTCAGGAGAATTTCTGGCCCCCATGTTTGAAAGGACAATGGAGTAGCTTCTATAATGACGAACTCTATCAATGATAGTACACACATTAGTCTCGTCAGGTTCGGGTGGGCCGATCATGTCAGTAGAATGACACCGGACGACCCAGTCCTTAAAGTCCTTTAAGGCCATACACATCGACAAAGGAGGCGTGATAGGCCTACACGGAGATGGACTCTTGCGCCTGAACGCCTGCAGACCAAGACCGTGAAGCGGTTGTAGCGCTGCATAAGTAAGTACTGGTTAGTGCTAACAACAACGAGATGCCTACAAATTGAATGTTTTTAATTTTTTTTTCATAAAATTCCTTAAATGTTTTTGAAATACTCCTCAAATACGGGTGCAACGGATATTTCACAGTGGAGGACGGAAGAGCCGAACTCCAATCGAGTTACGTCAGATTTGACAGTCGTGACAGTTGTTGTTATTGCGCTTCTTCTTATTCTTCTTCTGATTAGGGCGACGACGGACGTCTGTGTAAATCTGCTGCTGGTCTTCTCTTCTCGGTACGTTGATTTGCTGCTGCACATTTCGCCGTAGTGCTGAAACATTTCTAGTTTCTACAAATTCCCCTCCTTTTTCGAGACACTTTCTCAAAACAGTCACTTAACTAATTCTGTCGTCTTCCGTTCTGTGCAGTTTGCCGTTTTCTATTACAACACCGCTGGCAAGATGGCTCTAAGCGACGCAGATGTTCAGAAACAGGTAAGTTAACGATGTCGATCTAGAAACGCGCATCACAATCCTACCATACCGCTTGAAAAAATTGTGCAAATGTCGTGCGAAAGAGTTCACGGAAAACGCGATTTGCAGTCTCCGAGGTGGCTGTGCACCGTCTTCTTTCGGGTCACGGGACCTCCGTCATGTGAAAAGTGTCAAACAGTGTGACCATGAGAAAGAGACCGACCGATATGCGCTAGGCGTCGCCGGGAGCGAGAAGGCGAACGATGTTTACTGGCACTTTTGGAATGAGGGGAAAATATTTCTTCATGGAGGAAAAATCGCTTTCGACGATAGATTTGGAGCATGGCATTATCATTGAACGTGGTTTCTAGCTTTTTATCCGTCTAATATAGCCCACAGGCCGCCTGTCAGCTGTTGCAAAGTGTTTAGTGAAGACGAAATATGTGTCACATGACCCTCGGTGGATGATGCCCCGCACAGATCTCTGCTCGCCATGTTTTATCATGCGTAGAGACACACTTTTCTATGCTGTGGGAACAGCAATTTATTACTTTCCCATTTTATGCATGTAAAAATGGAATACTTATCTGTTTTTATATCGTGCCGACCGCTGTAAGGCGTCCGCCCAATCGGTCGACGACGTAACAGTTCGTGCTGGTGTCATATGACATGCTCAGGAGGTCGTATCGATGAAGGAAAAAAGTTCTTGCGTTTCGGCATCCCGGCCTTTGCGAAAACACAACCAGCGACACCGAATATTACCATCTAATCAAAGCACAGCAATCGATGTGCCCGAATAAACACTTTTTATCTCCGCCTTTTGCCCTCTTCTCCCGATCAGATCAAGCACATGATGGCCTTCATCGAGCAGGAGGCCAACGAGAAGGCGGAGGAAATCGACGCCAAGGCGGAGGAAGAGTTCAACATCGAGAAGGGCCGCCTGGTGCAGCAGCAGCGCCTGAAGATCATGGAGTACTACGAAAAGAAGGAGAAGCAGGTCGAGCTGCAGAAGAAGATCCAGTCGTCGAACATGCTGAACCAGGCCCGTCTGAAGGTGCTGAAGGTGCGCGAAGACCACGTTTCCAGCGTGCTCGAGGAGTGCCGTCGTCGTCTTGGTGAGGTAACGAAGGATCCGGCTCGCTACGGCGAGATCTTGACTGCCCTCATCACGCAGGGTTTGCTCCAGGTGAGAATCAGCTGATATGTGTGTTTGTATCTGTGTTTAGCAAATCGCTAATGTGTTTTACTTTATCAGCTGATGGAAGCCAACGTCCTCATCCGCGGACGTCAGGTGGACGCTCAGGTCATCCAGAACGTGCTGCCGGCGGCCGTCGAGATGTACAAATCCAAGTGCGGGCGGGATGTTGTGGTCACGCTGGATACGGAATCATTCCTACCGGCCGACACGACTGGCGGAGTGGATCTGCTGGCCCAGTATGGACGCATCAAGGTACTGTTCAGTCACATATTCCCTTTGGGAGATGTATTCATTGCTGCCCTTTCTTCGGCTACAGGTTTCCAACACCCTCGAGTCGCGGTTGGAGCTGATTGCTCAGCAGCTGGTACCGGAGATCCGTAATGCGCTCTTCGGTCGCAACTTGAACCGTAAATTCAACGATTAAGGAGCTTGCGAGTAGCAGGAAACAGCGTTACCGCCATCACCATCGAGGACGAAGGGAGGGAAAGAGAGCCGTATCACAACAGAGAATCCAACGGCAGGTGATGGACGGTCTAACACATATATATATACACACACACACACACACCATCCATTCTTACCTTAAAATACCTTTGTTTCCAACCTGCAACTAGCAAGTTCTTATCACGTTTAACTTACCACTATCGGGTTGCAAAAAAAACATCATTAAAAACGCCAACGATATGCGTGTACTCCGTGCCCGCCAGGACGACCGCCGGGCAGCGTGGCATCCCCCCGTGAAGGTCTCCGCGCCCCCCACTTTGTAATGTATGTTGAATCTTGTGCTCTTGCTGATCGGCCACCGAAAAATCTGGCCCTCGGATCGGTTCGGTTCGGACCACCGGAACCGGGGCGGGATCACCTTTCACACGCGGGGCGGATTGCACCCGGTCGACTTGCCGGCCACGGCGTGTGCGCAATCGGACGGCGCACGGTGCCCGTTTGTAAAACAATTTTGCGCATCCATCTCGCGCGCCTATTTCCATCCTTACAAGCACGCGCGGGCGCTCGCTCGTTTTCTTTACGTACGTAGAAGTTGTAGAGTCGTAAGTTTTATCGGAAACATCGTTCAGGATGGAGAGAGGGTGGGAGAGAGAGAGAGAGAGAGAGAGAGAGAGAATGAGAGAGAAAGGAAGTTTGTTGCTACATATTATAATTGTTTTAACTGATGTTTTGTTTGTTTCCGTTCGATTTATCCTTACGTGCGTGTGGCGTTTGCCCCCTTTGCCCACTTGCTGCCGGGCTGATGGCAACGTTTCATGCAATAACAAGAAAAAAGGACGCCACGTAACAGGCGGCAACCATCTGCTCTATGTATGTTCGCAAATATTTTCCCCCCAATCAAAAGTATCGTAATGAGTTGATTGTTTTTCGCATCGTAAGCTTTTAAGTGAAATCGACCGCCTTCGGCGCCCTAGGCACGTTGGCACGGGGGCGATTATGAGGATGTAAACCATTTTGGCTTCAATTTCAAGCAAAACTTTAACACCGTACAGAAAGCATTGCTCAGTGGCAGGCAGGTAGGCAGGCAGACAGGGAAACAACCGCCCCTAATACATTCCTTTAGACCGAGATCAATACTTAACTAGTTCGGCGGTTGCTCCCGGCGGTTCGATCGTAGCGTTATCCCGCACGTTCCCTTTCTCTGCAAGAGGCAAGAAACAAACCATCGAGTCATTAATGTCGGTAGCAAAGATTGTATCTAATCGTAACAGTAATTCAAGAAGGTGAAACCCGTCGTCTCTCTTGCCCCGTGGCACGTTTGTTGCATGGCGCCATCCCTAATGCCACAGCATCTTGCTTTGCGGACATCAAAATTGTGCTCCCCAAGTGGTACATTTTGCTGACCGTCGAAGCAATGGCATAGTGGGAGGGTTTTTGGCTATGTAATATGCAACCGCAGGTGTGAGAGAGCTGGACGTATAACGTAGCAATCAGATGATCGTTTTGTATTCGGTGTGTGAGTGTGTCGCTTTACCGTCAGTAGTGTGTTGTGCGAGTGGTGGCTAGAGAAACGCAAAATATACGCAAACGTGTCTTCAGCAGAGAATAAAACCTTGTGGATCTATGGATTTTCTTTTTCACATTGAATACAATCGAACGGTGCCTCCTCCGCAAACTTGAATGAAAGAGTTATGGCAAATGCCCAAAAGTTTACATCCTCATTACGCCGCGCACCGCTGTGCCTAGTGGGCCGGGGACATGTTATTAAGATATATAAAAATATATATGTATATTCGGAAGCAAGTAGAGCTAACTATTACTGAACAAATAGGAACAATGAAAAAATAAAACAAACAAAAAAATGAAACAGAAAGTATATATATATATACAAACACACACATAAATAATAGGTATGATTAGATATTGTTGTAAACGACGAGTAAAACGAAACTTAGTTAATGCAGAGCGTTTAATCACTAGGAGAAACTTGAAAGCACACACACAGAAAACAAAACACGAAGGACGAGCTCGTACTTTTGCATTATTCACATAGCATTGTAAAACGGCAGCAGGTAGAGAAGAACACGTTATCGTAAACACGTGAGGGGCTAGCGTAGCATGACGACGCACGCGAAGCTTCCACACTAACAGTGGCATCATATGGTAGCGCATACTGTCTAGCTCCCAGGCAAACTCTACTTCCGCAGGCCGCAGGCGTCGAATACGGCCAGGGGATGCAGGATGGCCCGTTTAAATCCCGCCTCGTTCCGACGATGCAAATGTGCATATGCATGTGTAAAACATTCGAGAATAAACACACCACGGTATGGGATGTACGATCCAATAGGTTTTTGTTTCGTTTTATTCGTCCAACACGTCGATAATATGGCGCCAATCTTCCAGCACCTCCTGATCGCACACTCTCAGCGGTGCGGTACTGACGATGTGGCCCCGCTCTACCAGCCTTCTGTTGATGTGATTCAAGGGTTTTAGTTTGCTTGCCGAGCCGTGTACCCAATCGCAGCCCGTTCGCTGCAATATGGTCGCCAGATTTCGCGAGCACACGCCGGATCCAGCCATCACCTGTATCGTCTTCCCGGTGGTCTGTAATGATAATATGCCAGTGAGGGGCAGTGCGTCGGAAACGGAAAACAACGTTACCTTCTGCAGGTTGGTTGCGATTTGCTTCATCTTCCGTATCGTCTCGATCCCCTGCTCGGCCGTCGGCCGCAGGCCACTGGTCAGTACGGTTCGGAACCCCAGCTCGCTGATCAGCGCCAGATTCTGCTCCAGGTCCTGCTCCGCCGTGCAGTCGATCGCCCGGTGAAAGGTGACGGACAGGCCCTGGGCCTGCTTTATCACCTGCTCGCAATGATCCCGATGCACCATGCCCGTGCACTGGTCCAGCGCACCGAACACGAACCCATCGGCATTGTTCTCCAGCAGCTCGTGTAGGTCGCATAACATGGCGCGCATTTCACGGTCGGTGTAGCAAAAATCGCCACCCCCACGGCACCGGATCATGCAGTACACCGGGATGGTTTTGTCGGCACAAAACTCGGAGTCACGGTCGGCTAAGATTTGGTTGACCTCTCGCAGTAGCCCGACCGTTGGCGTAAGGCCGCCTTCGCTCAGCGCGGAACAGAGTTCGAGGCGGTTGGCCCCGCCGTACAGTGCCGACATGGCGGAAGAAATTGAATCAACACAGACTTCTATTGGAACGGACATCATGGGACTTTTTGTTGTAGTGGAATTTGTTCGGGTCGTAATATTGAAACAAATAAACCTGATGTTGTTGCCGTGTTTGTTATGATCACAGTCGTGGAAAAATGCGCCAGATCCAGGCTGCGCAGAAGTGAACGGGTTGACAGTAGGGTCGTTTTTTAGAATTCAAAATGTTTGTCTTTTTTATGTTGAGTTCAGTTATAATTTAATCTGCCCGTGCTAAAAGTTACCTATTCATTGCAAATGTAAGAAAAAGTACATTGAACTAAATTTCATTGAGAGATTTTTTTCAAAAAATCAAACGGTCGGTAAAACACTAAAAAATATGTTTTATTTTTTTTAATACGCTGCATTTTAATTGATTTACTTGGTTACTATCATATTACATTAGATTTAACTAATTTTACTTCACAAGTTGTCACACTATCGTAGCCAAGGGCGAACTCCGTGCCAAACGGCAAAAGCAATCTGTCACGCACGTCACAACACAACAACATCAACATTACCCCCCACCCCCAACGAAGCACGACCGCCCACCCTTTCCACAAATATGCTGCACACCAACTTTTCGTTTCTAAACACCACAAAACCGGCTCCGGCGGTGCTGAGCCTCGTTTCCCACGATATTTCGTCTGCAGCAGCCCCAGCACCAGCCAGCCTGCCATCGTTGTCGAAGAACGTCAGCAATACAAGCGAGACCGCCGCCGCAGCTAGCATCATCTCAGCAGCCCGAGATTTTAGTGATCATCAAAAGTGGTTGTGAGTGTTGTGAGCCCGAGAAACTCGCGCGTTCGCATTGTTTTAGTGTTTCAGTGCCGGACCTACGGACTTTGTGTTTGAAATGCAGCATTGAAGCACTGGGGCCGCGCGATAATCGCAGTGTCTTTGGGTGGGTCAAACGTGTGATCCGTAGCTGCTGCTGTTGCTGCTATCAGGAATGCTGTCGATGGAGCCTCGGTGGCTCGGTTTCCCCCGCCGGAGATACTAGATCGGCAGGTGAGTCATGTACGCAGTGGAGAAAGGTAACGAATCGCAGTGAAAGTGTGACCCTGATGCACAACAGGTGGAAGAACTGCAATGCGCAAAACTGCACTGCATTCCGATGCGTTGCACTTGGCAGTGTGTTTGTCGATCGCTGTTTCTATTTTTCGTGACGATAGCCCGATATCGTCTATATTTTATGGTGCAGTTAATCAAAACCACCCAAAACAACTCGACTGCTGGTGATTGGACCGTGTCGAACGAGCAGGCGTTTAGCCTGGGTGGTACCCAGACCCACCCTGGCAGAGCCCAGTGCGTCTGGTACGGCTTGGTTTACATAAGTTTCTTCTCTCCGCGACCTAAGCGCTTACATCATAACCGAACAAGGCACCTCTTGCTTTCGATTAATTCCAGCCGCACAGGAGGATTGGTTCATAAAATATGCATGAAAACAAGCACAAGGGTTACCACGAGCCACGTGAGGAACCGAGAGGCGTGAAGTGTGATTTTTATCCCATTTCGTCGAGGATGACACAATGCTCAGTGATGCGACTGGAGACTATTGAAACGGGAGGAATTTTATACGAAAAAAACGAAAGGCTCCACTCCACGAGAGCGTCATGATGATATCATCCTTCCCGATACGTTTGTTTGCATATTAGAATGTGCGACACGCTGGTCAAACTTAAAATCGAACCAGATTTGCGATCTCAAAGCATGAAATTCTTTCCTATTCTGTCTAGTACAAGGAAGTCGTCTGCATAACATGGCCCCTCGAGACTAACTCAAACCTGCCCGCGATAGTCGGATCGGTGGGTGTTGATTCTTCTCTTTTCTTCTTGCTCATGGTCAGTGGTTCTGATCAGAGGGGGTGTGCGCGAGCGCGCGCGCGATCACGCTCATGCTAGTAGCCGCATTTCTTTTATTCAAATAGGCAAACATCGCCGTGCTTATTTATGCGTGACGAGTCACCTTGACGTTCCTCGCTGCGGTATTTCGCTCGATCGGCCGTTTTTCCTCATTCCTCGAGACAACCGGGACAACCGTTCAACACTTTGTGGGTCGCATTCCTTTGTAGCGGTTGCGGAAGGGTGGTAACTTATTTTTGCCCTTTTTTCTCTCTACCGCCAGTTGAGAAAGTGCAGGCGATATCAATCAAAATTTGCCAACACATGGGCTGGAGGCTTGTGCCCCCGAAACCGGCCCATAACCTGCGCACACCTATGCGCTTGTGCTGAGGGTAAAGTGATCGCGGGTATGGGTTCCATCTCTCCCCCACCCACACTGGGAGCTTTTGTTTTCTCCGAGCGTGCTGCAAAAGCTTTCGATAATCACCTTCATCATTGGGCATAATCAGTCGAACGGAACACTAATAGCCGAAATGGCGGAATCATGATATCATCGCTGCTCACAACCAAACCAGACAACCGTCGCCTACTAAAAGGCAAGCCTCACATCGGCCTTACCGTCGCGGTGGACGGGTTGCTGAGATCGAATCGAGCCGGCGTGCAGATAAGGCAGAAATCATTCACCTCGCGCACACAGAGCGCTGCCGTATGTTGTTTTTTTTTCGCTCCCACCCTTGTGAAGTTTTAATTTTTATCGTTGTTTTGGTTTTAATGCATACACCACTAGCCCATGCACACATACACCACCATGAAGCAGAACCGCGACCGCGTAGCTTTCACCCGCGCCAAGTTTCCGCCCCTGGTACCCCCAAGGGGGGATTCGTATCGGCCTGATCGTCGTGGTGTGCTTAAAATTGGCGGTGCGAAGAAAATTGGCTCTCCGGCGATGGTACGATGGATGACGGAGGGAAGAGCGCAGGAGAAGAGCTACGGACGAAGACGCCACAAACACACACACGTAGGTTTTGGCGGATGGAAAATGGTTTAACACCTCCACCACCACCACTGGACCGTATCGGGGTTTCCGGAGTGATTTGAGTACGGTTGCCACCGGATCTGGTTTGGGCAGATAGTGCAAGCAAAGCGTGGAAAAGTTGCAAGGTGCAGTCAATCATGCATCGAAACGAGCGTCCGATTTGCGTTTTTGCGTGCTTTGCGTACGGAATATGTTGTACCGAGGTGTCTTACATTTAATCTTGGAGGTGATCGGAAGTCTTTGGATCCGTTAGGGTAGGTCCTATCCGTGTTATGTTTAATCCTGCCTTAACGCGCTTTTTGAACCAGTATTGATTGCGCTTACATTGGATAACTTTTTGACATTACTTTTGTTGTATATAGTAGGCTATAAACAAGTCAATCCAATGTCCAACAACGAGCAACCTTCTGGGTCGCAGTAGGCTCGACCATTCTTCAGTTGTTTGTTCGTCCGCAAATTTTGCTCAAAACCAGTGACGTTAGCCCTCAGAACAACGCCGTAACATCTTTTTGCTCTCTTTCTACTATCCCGCGCAATTCTTGCACCACAAAACCGATTCAAAATATCGATCTCGTTGGGGCCGTTCTTCACGCAACAGTTGCTTAACACCCTATTTTACAAGCACATTACACGCGTCATGCTGTGCTATCGGGTTGTTTTACAGACGCTCGGACCTCGTTCAATTAAGTTGTACCGTTTGTTTCGCCTCTACAGTCTCTTTTAAGTTTTTGTTTTCTTCGCTAGATTGCTCCCTCGGCATCGAAACGGAAACATTTCCTTCCGGCGGCTGCGTTTATTGCGTGTCCGCAGGTCTGATTTCAGGGTTTTGCGGAAAGCTGCCCATTTCTCGGCGCTGCATCTCAATATCGACAGTTCGACAGAGGAATAGTAATTAAAACCAGAGATTATAGTGCAGGGCTCCTCGAAAGACTTGTTGACGGCTTTTCAAGCTCGCATAAAATTTACGCTGTTCATAGGATCATAATTTTGAGAGTCTCTAATTTGACTTGATGCTGTTGATTAAGCAGAATTTGTAATTACCACCGACTAGTCCCGTCCCGATTTGGAGTCTCGTTTGCCCAAGACTTCAAGCTCACATAAAACCATCCAGCTGTTTGCTGCGTACATTGTTCTGTGAAATGTTCCAATTACTGTTTACATCACTTGCCATCAATATTATCTATTACAGTTTATCCCGTTTATGCTACTATCGGATCGCTTTTCCACCCTGCTTCGTATTTGCGCTCATGTCCATTCGTTTTGTTACCTTGTTGTTTTCGCTTCTTTCTTTCTCTGCTCCACAGCTCTATAATCATCTTCAACCCGCCCGGCATCATTCGCTTGTATCTCCGCTGTCCGATTCGCCGAGTCTGCTGCGGTCCATTTCTGAGAACTTCTGGAGAAGTAATCACGGGCTAGGAACTTTTGTTGCGTCGAGTTTCATTCATCGCGCGGGGAATCGCGTTTCTTCGATTGTTGTGCTTCTATCGCCTTTCAAAACGCCCGTGCCCCGCACAGCCACGTGTACCGAAGCGAATTGAAAGTAAAACCTGGAATCTCCCGAGGCGATTCGAAAACCGTAGCCCACCTGCGCCTAATTCGATCGTGCCCGACGACGACGACGAAGGAGCTGATAGATGGTAAAACGGCGAGAGGTGAATGAATCTGTAGCACATAGCAGGCCTAGGCAACGCCTGGAGACTGGACTAGGGTGTCGTGGGACGTCGGGTTTTTCGTCACCGTTGCGCCACTGAGCGTGGTGTCCGAAAAGATTTCTCCAACGCCGCGAGCCCGGGCGGTTGTGGTCTGCGGCGCCACCGTTCCAGAGATTACGTAGCCACACAGCGAGGTCTTCGCCAACCTGTTTTCAATTGTGTATCATTCCAGCAGCAGCGGCGGGCGGAAGGTGCGTTAGCTTGTTTGCGACGACGACGGTTCGTGCGAAGCGCCCACAAGTCGTCTTGGCTAGGCGCTTGGGAGGAGAGTGCGCGTTAATTGATGGACTAGTGTCGTTGGAAGTTTGTGGATTGTACGCGAAGACGTTAGACGCGCATCTCGAAGAGGTGACAGTTTCGGTAAAGCAATCGAAAATCAAAGCAATCGCCGACCGCGTATCCGTTGATCATGGCGTTGAAAGTCTTTCATGTGTGATTGTTTCTCGAACCGAACATTTCTGAACGCGGAGTGTTAAATTAACCTATTGGAACCTGTTGATCGTGGGAAACTACTGCGGTAGACAACCATTCTCGGTGCAGACAAAATGGAGACAAACTTGGTGCGCGTTCTCGAGGGCCAATATTTGGACGAGCTAACGAGCGAGCTGTGCGATTTCACGCTCGAGGAACAGAATGCGGCCACCGAAGCGCAGGGAGTGAAACCGCTCGCCTCCTCCGATTACGTGCCCATCGTGGGCAAAACGGTCACGTACGTGGTAGCCTGTGTGATCGTGAACGACGCCAACGAGGTGCTCATGATGCAGGAAGCAAAAGAATCCTGTGCCGGCAAGTGGTACCTACCGGCGGGTCGCATGGAACCGGGAGAAACGATCGTCGAGGCGGGTGTCCGGGAGGTGCTGGAGGAGACGGGCCTGAAGGTGGAGATTACCACGCTGCTGGCGGTGGAAACGGCCGGCGGTTCGTGGTTCCGGTTCGTGCTGACCGGGAACGTGATCGGTGGCGAACTGAAAACACCCTCCCAGGCGGACCAGGAATCCATCCAGGCGAAGTGGTGCCAGAACCTGAACGAACTGTCGCTCCGCGCGAACGACATCCTGCCGGTGGTGGAGTTGGCGCGCAACTATCGCAAACGGCAGCCGAAGGATCCGAACTGGCACCGGGAGATTCTGCCGGCGCGGAAGGCACACTACAAAAACTACCTGCGGGTGGTGGTGGCCATCAAGAACAAGACCACGAACCAGGTGTACGTGCTGCTGAGCGAGAAAACGGCGTACCACTTCCCGACGGTGGAGATCCATCCCGGTCGCAGCATCCATTCGACGCTGAAGAAGTTCATGATCGAGCTGTTCGGGGCGGATTTGCCGCAGCACCGGCCGCACGGTGTGCTGAGCGTGGAGCATCACACGAGCGGCGCGTCGGCGAACCCCACCGACGGAATGTGCCTGACGGTGCTGGTCATCTGTCGGCCGTCGATCGAGTCGGTGTCGCTGATCGGGAAGTGTATCTGGCACGAGCTGAGCAAGGACCTGAGCGGGCGCCTGGCAATGGCCGTGGCCGGCAAGAACGCCACCTTCCAGCTGCACGTGGTCCGATAGTGCTGACCGGGTCGGAAGTTAGGTTTAAAATGTGGAATGTACATTGCTTTTAATTCGGACGGGAGCTGCACTGAATGGAGAGTTTATTTCCATCGAAATGATTCGTGGTGTGACGTGACGTGAGAGCGGCAAAATACTCTTTCTTCTCTATAGAAGGTATCTATTAGATTTATGGGACATATTGTAGCTTGTATCATCTGCTGAGATGAGAACACGACGAACAAGTATTGCTTAGTTGTACGTTTTATGATTAAAACCAAACTCAGCTAATTTGTAACGGAATACAAACAGCATTCTAAACGCGCGGTACCATTACATGGACGGGGTTTTTAAATATGATAAAGTTGTTAAATAAATTCGAAAAAAGTCATTACGTAATTGTGTTTATACTTTCATTGTGTTTTGTATTTTGACCCGCTCACGGTTGAGCACGTCGTGCTGACTTGGCCTTATTGCCAATGCCCGACCCATAGCTGCAGTCTTCCATCCGCTGTTGGACCCTCTCTCCTTCAGGTCCAGCTCCACGTCCTGTGTAAATTAGATCCAGGATTCATGTAGAGAACCACCGTTCGTATCAGAGTGCAGTATATCGAACATGTTGTGCGGAGTTTGAGTCTTCTGGATCTCAGGAGTTTGTGGACATCTTGGTAGGTAAGTTTACCATGAACAACGTGCCCTAGGATGTGCCTGAGCGTTGGTTAGCCCAATCTAAGAGACTTTGTGTTGATGTATTCCTAGTCCAATCTTAAATACTTTCATTACGTATTTTGTAGACAGAATAGTTGGATTTAAACATACTTCTCTGTATAGCCAAGATGTGATTGCAGTTCTATTTTTGAAAAATATAACCGTCAGTCCCATGACTGTCAAACTAACCTTCGACACGATGACGACACATCAAAGCGCTACCATTTTGTCAATGCTGCATAATTGTACTGAAAAGGTTAATTTCCTTTTAGTTAATAATTTTTATTGTGAGCTAACATTTATTTTAGTACGATTTAATGTACTAACTGTCAGCTATTTTGCACCATCACGGAGTCCATGTTGAATTTAGCTTGTCGACTGTCATCGCGATTACTCTCTCCCCCCACCCTTCTTCCACATTGACAGCTCACTGAAAATCATTGCTCCGGTTCTCCCTCCCCACCCCTCGGCGACTGTGCTGTACGCGAAGTGTATTGGCAGTGGCAGTTTGTGGCTTAATTTCAGCAAAAAATCGTTCTAAATACTTTTACTACTAGTGGCGCCATGAACCCGCGGTTTAGCGCAAAGTTACTACGTGTTTCTGCACCCGAAAGCACCTGTTAGTGGCCACTTTCGTCTTGCCGCCACTGTCGCCGCCTCTCGCCAGTGTAACTTCAGATTGATTAGCAACATCAGCGAATAAGAGAAAAGGGGGAAAATCGCATCAACGTTCCACATTATCGCGCTCGCAAAACTTTCTCCGGGCGTACGCAAACAACTTTCGGGCAGGATCATGGAGAGCACGCGTTAGTTGCGGGTTCCCACAAACAACACATCGTTCTCCACACGGGCGTGTGCATGTGCGGTAGAAGTGTTGCATTTTGCAAACGCCAACAGCGACGGATAGGTGAAAGGATCACACACGCCGTGTGACCTCAAAAGTGCATTAATTAGTTGTGGTGGAAGGAGAAGCGAGCAAAAGAAAAAAAAGGATTCCACCGTGTTCGCTGCCAGCGTGGGGACGTGGAGCGGAATCGTTATGTGCGTGCTGGGATCCGACCATCGTAGGAAGATTGCGGTACGGTTGTAGAACCTCACCGGGAACCTCATTTGTTAGGCGTCTGCAACGGCGAAAGGATCCGACGGAGGCACGGACTAGCAACGGAACTAGGCGGCTTTCTTAACCAACCGTGTCAAGATGATGCAAAAGGTAATGCAGTGTAATGTTGTGGAACGTCCACCAAACGAATCGATTCATTCTGTTTCTCTTATCGCATCGCTCCATTCAGAACTCGACGTTCGAGGACAAATGGCCCAGCATGCGGCCGGTGGTGCTGAGCCTGCTGAAGCAGGAGCGCGTCACACCGTCCGAATGGCAGGAGCTGTTCTTCGCCGTCCATCTCGTGTGCCTATGGGACGATAAAGGCCCGCTCAAGATCCACGAAAGCCTGCAGCAGGATATCGTGGCGTACATCAAGCAGGCGCAGATACGCGTGCTGGCGCAGCGTGAGGAGCAGGCCCTGCTCAAAGCGTACATCGTCGAGTGGCGCAAGTTTTTCACGCAAAGCAACTACCTGCCGCTGCCATTCACGAAGCTCGAAAGCTGCCTGCAGAGCAAGGGCAGCTCGTCGTCCGTTTCCTCTTCCGGTGGTGGTGGTGCATCGTCGTCCTCTTCCTCGGCGACCGGGGCTGGCACGAGCCATAATTCAGCGGCCTGCGCTTCGAGCAGTGCCACCAGCACCGGCGGTGGGGCGAGTGGAAGCGGCAGCAGCGGGGGCGGCGGTGGAAGCAGCAGCAGCAGTTCGTCGAAAAAACCGAACCACGCCGAAGACTCGATCGTGCGCAAGCTGATGCTCGACTCGTGGAACCAGAGCATCTTCATGAACATCAAGCACCGGCTGCAGGAGTCCGCGATGAAGCTGGTGCACGCGGAACGTAACGGCGAGGCGTTCGATTCGCAGCTCGTGATCGGGGTGCGCGAAAGCTACGTCAACCTCTGCTCCAACACGGAGGACAAGCTGGAGATCTATCGGGAAAACTTCGAGGCCGCCTACCTGCAGGCCACGTCCGCGTTCTATCGGCTGAAGGCGAGCGAACAGCTGCAGACGAACGGGGTGAAAAGCTTCATGGAGTACGCGGACGCGAAGCTGCGCGAGGAGGAGGCGCGCGGCGAGCGGTACCTGGAGCCGGGCAGCATCACCGCGCTCGGGCAGTGCTGCGTGACGGTTCTGATCGGGGACCACCTGCCGACGCTGCTGGCCGAATGCGCACCGCTGATCGAGGCACGGGAAACGACCCGGCTGCAGCTGATGTTCCGGCTGCTGGATCGGGTCGCCGGCGGGGTCGACCCGATGCTGCGCGACCTGGAGAACCACATCGTGCAGGCGGGGCTCGCCGATATGGTGGCGGCGGCCGACATCATCACGCAGGACTCGGAGAAGTACGTCGAGCGGCTGCTGAAGCTGTTCCGGCGCTTCAGCGACCTGGTGAAGGAGGCGTTCAACGACGATCCGCGCTTCCTGACCGCGCGCGACAAAGCGTTCAAGACGGTGGTGAACGATATTACACTGTTCAAGCTGGAGTTGCCCACCTCGAACACGGCGATGGCGCGTGGGATCAAGATTTCCACGCCCGAGTCGAAGTGCCCGGAGCTGCTGGCCAACTACTGTGATATGCTGTTAAGGCGGACACCGTTCAGCAAGCGGCTGACGACGGAGGAGATCGAATCTCGCCTGAAGGACGTGCTGCTGGTGCTCAAGTACGTAAGCAATAAGGATGTCTTCATGCGCTACCACAAGGCTCACCTAACGCGCAGGTAGGTGTAGGGGTTTTGGGGTGGTGGGATTCTTCCGTTAATCATCAGTGACCGATTGCATACTGTCTTCGCCCTAGACTGATCCTCGACTCCAGCGCTGATAGTGAGAAGGAAGAGGATATGGTAGAATGGTTACGGGAGGTCGGCATGCCAGCGGACTACGTGAATAAACTGGCACGAATGTTCCAAGATATCAAGGTGAGTGTGTTGCCAATATAATACACCTTAGTTACTCTACTCGTGTTATGCGTTCTGAAAACATCAACATAAGTCGAGTTCATGACGATATTAGAACTATTCATCAAAGTAGGCCATCGAATTGACGGTAGAAAATTATGTATTGATTTTCAAAAAAACATACAGCTCGTGTAAAATTGTAAAAAATCATGAACTACAAATGCATTATCTTGTTCAATCTAACACGTGATTTCCCAGAAGAGTCGGATCGATTCGAAGAGTGATTCAATTAATTTCTTTTCGATGTTATCTGTTTTCATTGTCATTTGCTTCTTCTGCCTCATTGGCATAACAACGTTTAGTCAAGGCCTCCCATGGCTGGCTGAGGTTTCCTGCGCTTGTGATGGATTTATACAAAATGTTGCCTGTTTTTGTCTCACTCTGCAACTCGCTTCCGTGATGTTTATCGTTTTTCTTTGAAAGCTGACGTTATTTTATTCCGTTTGATGTTGAGTCGTCTTTCTAGCGTTTCTAGCTGTCGTTTCTTTTAGTGTTTAATAGCTTAACGAATTGGTTCTACTTTAATTGCCATACGAGAATTTATAACGATTCTTTGGAGAGAGTTTATGACTCGCTCACGATTTTCAAACAGGATTGCAAACCGTTTCGATCAACCAACTCATTGCGCGTACAAAATGCGCCATCCAACCTATTAACGCCTATCGTTTGCTTCGCACTTCTCCAATCCACAGGTTAGTGAAGATCTAAATACTCAGTTCCGTTCGCAAACGACACGCCACGATGCGATCAACATCAAGATCCTAAACGCCGGTGCGTGGGCGCGCGGTTCGGAGCGCGTCTCGGTCAGCTTGCCACTCGAGCTGGAAGACTACATCCCGGAGGTGGAGGAGTTCTACAAGAAGAAACACTCCGGTCGCAAACTGCAGTGGTACCACCACATGAGCAACGGCACGATCACGTTCGCCAACAACACGGGCCGGTTCGATCTGGACGTGACCACATTCCAGATGGCGGTACTGTTCGCGTGGAACCAGCGCCCGAACGAGAAGGTGTCGTACGAGAACCTGCGCCTCGCGACCGAGCTGCCCGATCCGGAGCTGCGCCGGACGCTCTGGTCGCTGGTCGCGTTCCCGAAGCTGAAGCGGCAGCTGCTGCTGTACGAGCCGACGATCGGCAACCCGAAGGACTTCAGCGAGAACACGCTGTTCTGGGTGAACCAGGAGTTTGCCATCATCAAGAACGGCAAGCCGCAGCGGCGCGGCAAGGTCAACCTGGTCGGCCGGCTGCAGCTCAGCACGGAGCGGTCCCAGCAGGAGGACAATCAGTCGATCGTGCAGCTGCGGATACTGCGCACGCAGGAGGCCATCATCAAGATCATGAAGATGCGTAAACGGCTCAGCAATGCGGCCCTGCAGGTGAGTCGGGATTGCGACGGCAAAGGGGGCTGTGTGGTATTCATCGGTTCACCCGTGTTATTTTTTCTACAGGCCGAGCTGGTGGATATACTTAAAAACATGTTCCTGCCATCGAAGAAAATGATCAAGGAGCAGCTGGAGTGGTTAATAGAGCATAAGTACATGCGGCGGGATGACGATGACATAAATACCTTCATTTACATGGCGTGAAACGGCGGGAGACGGGGGGCAGCTTCCCGAAAGGGCGTAACATTAGCAATTTCATTAACTGACTGAACGCATTGTGGTGCATTGCGGCGGGGAAAACCGAAACCGCGATAAAACAGAACACTCCCACACATCTGCAGGATATAAACGCTTCGTCTGTGGAACCTTCATTCGCCGCCGGTTCTGCGTCGCGTGGAACAACTTCGGCAGCGTGAGATTATTTGTTGTTGATTTATTTCTTACGGAATTAGTTGCTACAAAGCGAAGCAGGGAGAGGGAGATAGCAAGGTGAGATGTGTATCGTGGCCTGCTGCGCCGAACGATTCGTAATAAAGTAATAGCATCATCGGGTTGTAATCTCAGTTGCGTTGAGTTCTGCTTATTTTTTTATTTCCCATTCTTTTCTGGCCTTTCGGATTGTTTTTTTTTTTCACGGAATGAACAAAACACTAGAAGTACCATTATTTTACTTTTATTAATCGAACCATAACCATGCCATTAATTATACCGCCTGAAAAATGCTGTTACATGTACAGATTCGAACTAGGTTTGAATTTCATTTCGTACCGATCGGCGCACGGCACACGTAACGCTTTCAGAAGGCGCAGAATCGGTTCCGACGACGCCGAATCCAGTATCACCGAGTCCAGATAGCAACCGTACACGGCGGCCTGCTTGCCCTGGAACTTCCGGTAGCTAGCTGCACCGGCCGCCACGCCCGTAATCACGTTCGGCGCCTCCAGTGGCCCGACGCCGGGAAGTGTGCTAGCGGTACCGAGCGCTTTTATGATGCAAACCTTCTCGCGTTCCTGTTCGGTCAGTCCCTTGTACAGGACGGCCGGCTGTAGTGTGACGGTAGACAGCGTTTTCGCTGCTTCCACCCACGGTGACAACTTTTGGGTGATCCGCCCGAACAGGTTCGGTTCGAGTTCCTCCGAGACGGCGAGCAACACGCCCTCGGTCGGTGCGTGGAAAATGCTCACGGTACCACACGACAGGCTGCAGATAGGGTTACTCTTGCCGTCCAGCAGCACCTTCCTGATGAAGGCACCAATTTTCTGTCCCTCGACGATGACAAAGTGGAACGGTGTTTCGAGTGTTTTCTGAAGCTCCTGCTCGCCGGTTGATTCCTCGGGATCGTTGTACCAGATCCATTCCAAACTAAAAAAAAATGTCATGCCCCAGATTGTGGTTCATTTTTTGGGGGAAATGGAATGAAGCTTGTTGTACGCATACGTACGGTGCTGAGGATGGTCCACTGGTTTCCGCTTCTTCGTCGTAATCGTCCCAAAATGCACGCGTGGACGGTTCCACAATTTCGCCGAAACTTAAACTCATCCTCAAAGCAACGCGAATCACCACGGATTTTACGAACAACAACGGTCCCCACCGGCAAGAATGACAAACAAAAATGAAATTCGTTCGTTTGTGTTGTGTTTTGACGGACGTCAAACGCGATTGTTTTGAATTGCGTCTAACCACTTCTACAGCACAAAAGTGCAAAGGGATGATGGAGGAATCGAGAAATTTCATATTGTTGCATTGAAACTTTAATTGTAGTGTGTATTTAGTTCTAAAACTGATTTTACAACCCCTGTGCAAAACGATCACATTATCAAAGACACTCTATATGGTTAACAACGGAGGTGGTTTGTTGACATCTTTTTGAAGACTAGATTACGGCGGAAAGAACAAATTTACAAAATGTCTCGAATAATTCGATCGGAGCAGGCGAAACAGCTTCGCTTTCTGCTTGAACAACCGGACGAAGGTAGGTGGTGTAGCAGCGATTATTGGAATGTTCTTCTTCATGACGAATTCCCGCGTATACTTTCAGTGCTGATTGAATTCTGCAAATTGGCGATAGAATACATAAATTCTGGCCTTAATGAAAAGAAATGCACTGTCGCAGCAAGTAGGTTGTGAAGTATCCTTCTGTCGGAACATACCGAACTAAATAATTCTTTCATTTTAGAGAAACTATCCACCACATACGAAACGGTGCGAGGCGCGTTGGAAGCATTGGTGGCACTACTAATCGACAGCACGAAGATGGCCCTATCGGAGCGTGAATTTTACGCCGCCGTCCAAGCGCTGGAAACCATCAACGAAAAGCAGAGCGAAATCCTGTGGCAGTTCATAACGAGCAAACGCAACCTGGTGGACAATGTGTTGCGAGCATCCTGCCAAGATGAGCTGTACTTCCGTGAGCTGGAGTGGCGTATCGAGGGACGCATCGCTTCGCGCACGCTGCCGTCTCAAGCGACACCAGTGATCAAGATGAAATTTCATCTCGACACGGAATGCGTCAGTGAGTACCGGGAAAATTTGCTATCGGAGCCAATGCGGACGGCGGACACCACTGCCATGGAGGAGCAAACCCAGCCCCAACACACTCGGCGAGAGGTGCTGGCGGAAACGGATCCGACCATGCTGCAGCACATGATACAGGTGCTCGAGCAGGCGCTACTCGAAGCGCGCACTCGTCGCGTTCGGAACTACGTGAAGCCAACGCAGAGTTAACTCAATCTCCGAAATAAAACACCACGTGCATTCCACTGTTTGAAATTGAATTATGTGACGGATTTGTCCTACTTTATACGAGTTGCGCCATACACACACTACCAATGGGCTTAACATTTGATCGTTTCTTCGTCGAAATACTTGTTATACTTCTTCCACTGGTACCGCTGTTTGGGGTCCTTTTTGCTCTTCGCAGGATTCAGGTTCGGCATGAGGCCCGCTTTCTGTGCCATCGTAACCAGCGCACCCATCCGGCGCTGCTGGCGCTTACATAACCCGGTAATCCGCCGCGGCAGCATACACCCGTCGGATCGCACGTACTGACTGAGAATGAGCACGTCGGTGTGCTTCACGTCCAGACCCAGCGTGCACTGGGGGCAGAAGCGTTCGCCTTTGTTGCGTGCCTCAACCAGCTGCGGTATTAGCGTGTCTCGGCGGGGCGAGGGAACATATTCTCCCTTGATGACGAGCGTGTCGTTTGCCGTAACCTCTTTGACTACAGGGAAAACAAGGATCAATGAGGATGGTTTCTTTAAGCTAGTGACTCAACTTACTTTCTTTGAGATGATTAACTGATGTAAGTGAAAAGTTGCGAACAATGTTGGTGGTGAATTTGTTAAATGCAGAATATTTAGACCACACCGAAAGAGCCATCGTTGCCGCGACTATTTGTTTTCATTCCGAAACGTCAAAGTTGTTTTTTTTTGTTTTCTTTTGTGAGGTTATGAACAAATTAAAAAAAATCACATAACTTTTAATTTGATGTAATCCATAATATTAAAACCGATGCTAAAATAATCTTATCGTGAACTAAAGTGAACAGGATTTTTGTTAATATTTTGTTTTTACGAAAATAAATAATCAATTCATGACTCCAGAATTACCGTGTAATCGCGCATTCATCAAAGAAACGTCAATTTGACGTGCTCCTGCGGAACGAGAAATGCTTTTCTCAGGAGGCCGGGTTTTAGCGGGTAAAATAATCGCCACTGCCAGGATTTTTCTCAACCACTCGTCGCATTCAACGAAGCACGGCTCGAAATTATCAATATTGCAAACGACAACAGTGAAACATTTTAGCAAAATGACATCCAACGTGCCCGAAGCAGCGAAACGATTCAAAGACGATCTTCCCAGTGAAGCCGGCGACCGCCCCGTGAAGATCGGGACACACGACGGAATCTTTCACTGCGACGAAGTTTTGGCCTGCTTCATGTTGCAGCAATTGCCGCGCTATGCGTCGGCAGAAATCATTCGCACCCGTGACACGGCCAAACTGGACGAGTGTGACATCGTGGTGGACGTCGGGGCTGCCTTCGATCGGGAACGGCACCGGTACGATCACCATCAGCGAACGTTTGACGAAACGCTGCGGAAGTTGCGACCTGAGCTTGGCGTCAAATGGGACATCCGGCTCAGTTCGGCCGGGCTTGTTTACACGTACTTCGGCGAGGAGGTGATTGGCGAGATACTGAAGCGCCAAACCGGCAAGGAACCGACGTCCGAATGCCTGGCGGCGGTGTACAAAAAGGTGTACGACGGGTTGATAAGTGAAATCGACGCGATCGACAACGGCGTACCGATGTTTGAGGGCGGTGAGCCACGATACAACATTTCCACACACCTGAGTGCACGCGTTGGTGCATTTAATTCCCGGTGGGATGAACCATCACCCGCACCCGGCTGTCTGGAGCGCTTCGAGAAGGCTAAAGCGTACGTTGGGGCAGAGTTTACCGAGAAAGTCACGTTCTACGCGACCTGCTGGTGGCCGGCACGTGATATAGTGGCAAAAGCGTTGGCCAGCCGCGTTGCTTTGCACGAGTCAGGTGAAATTATGGAGCTTGAGAACTTTTGTCCCTGGAAGGAGCATCTTTACCAGCTCGAGCAGGAACAGAATCTGGAAGGGAAACTGAAGTACGTCGTATACTGCAACAAGCAGGACGACTGGCGCGTCATTTGCGTGCCGGTGCAACCATCCAGCTTCGTGTGCCGCAAGTTTATGGCCAAACCGTGGTGTGGTGTTCGTGACGAGCAGCTGGTCGAGGTGTCGGGTATTGCGGGAGCAAACTTTTGCCACCAGACTGGTTTTATCGCTGGCAACAGAACCCGGGAGGGTGCACTGCAGATGGCAGTGGCTAGTTTAGCAGCACCGGAGGACTGAAAATGTCATCAATTTGGCTATGCATCTCAACGAAAATAAAGTATTCGGACGATCGAAAGCAATCGAAAGCCGCGTGTTATTATTCGTGCACTAACGGGTACGTTAAATTGCTTCTCTATTCGTCGTCATCATCTGAAGCTTTTGAGTTCCGATTCTTCCATTCGCTAGGTTCACTCTCGTCCCGTGGTTCGTAGCTGTGCAGGGGCAGCTTTTCGAGCCACTCAATCATCGATTTGGTGCTAAGCTCCGTCTCCACGATTGTCGAAGCGATGTGGCGTTTGAAAAACTCCTGAATGATCGGTTCCTCCTTCTCAAATTCCAGCGTTTCGTGACATCCATCTTCGCCGTACCGTTTGTTGTACTTGTCGTAGTGGATTCTGCTCAGCACCAAGCCAAGCCCCGGTGCCGTCGGTATGCCATATCGTTCCTGACCGAACGCTTTCTCGATAATGTCACGGTCGGTGAGCCCGCGAACGACGGCAATGGTGAGCCCGACCATTTTGCGGATCTGATGCAGCATGAAGCTTTGTCCCTTGATTTTAATCGTCGCAAACTCGGTCGTCGTACCTTCGGGAACGAACGGTTGTTCACACTCGAACGACATGATGAACCGCTTCACGGACGGATCGAGAAACTCTTTCCGGCTGGTAAAATTGTGGAAGTTTTTCGTACCGACGTACAGAGCAAGCACTTCGTTCACGTGCTTCAGCTGGTCGGCCGGTAGGCGGTACGTTTCAATGTCAACCTTTTCATCGTTCGGAGCGAGCGCAATCGTGGGCAGTGTGTACGTGTAGGTCCTGGCGTCGCAGTTCGTTTTGGAATTGAACCCTTTCGTCACACGTTTGACCGCATACACACGAATGTCCGGTGGCAGTTCCGAGTTCAGTGCGTCAATGTCAAGATTATCCGCTGTGGAGAGCAAGTGAAACATGTGAGTAAGCGAGGCGTAATTGTCTAGCAGGAAAGCAGATTCTTACGAAGCTTGATCGACACCACCTGCACGGCAGCTGATACTCCTTTGTCGGTACGGGCTGCCCGTTGGAACTGTATCTGCTGCGGCTGCCGGAAACCCTCGTCGTTGACCCAATTTTGCTTCAACATCGCGCGCAGCAGATCTTCCTCGATCGTTTTGGTGCCCGGGTTGCGCTGCATGCCCAGATAGTTCACACCGGAGTACCCGAGAAGTATGATGCTCTTGCGGCGTTTGACACGCGACGCGGGATCAAAGTTTTTCACCGCCTCCGGATCATCGGGCGGATCCTCCCACTTGCGTCGCTTTACCGCACCATTGTAGCGCTCCTGCACCTCCTGCTTGGTTTTGCGTGATTCCATCCGTTTCTGGGCCACCAACTTTTTATCCGCTAGCTTTGCTTCGACGGCGGCCGCGAGTTCGGTCGCGAAACGTTGCCGGACGGTGTCGTCCACCAGCTGGGATCGAACGAGAGAGCACAAATTCTGCGCGTGTTGTTTCGCGATCGGTACGGTGCAAGGGAAATCTACAGAAACTACCACACGACGAAATAATGCAAACATTTAACAAATCGGGATGCCTTTTCTGCCGGTTTTCGTTCCGATTTGCCAAGGTGTGTACACATAAACACATGGATATTTTGACAAAGCTAACAAAATAAAACCGATTGTCAAGTTTGACGTTTTGTAAAAAAAGTACGGACAAGGTTGGCTCTCATTCGAAAATTATTTTGCAAATTTTACGCTGCGTGTTTTGTACTCTTATGATAAACATATTATATTGCACGGAATGCAATCCAATGAAAGTTAATTGTAAAACAAAATTTCAAATAAAAATGATCAATCTCAGAGTCAATATGGCCGCCGGAGAAATGTCATCACGACATCTTCCCTGTACTCACCTCGACTGACGCCGAAGCGCATCGAACGTAGGGTTCGTTTTGTTTACGTTTGTAACGAAATCTTCTGTTTTTCCGTTGGACGAACTGTGTCGTATCGATTTCCAGCATCCCGTAACTCACACTTGAACTAAGCATAAAACGGTCCACGGTGCGTATTTCGTGTGAATTATCATCAACCGTGCGTTACTGGTTTCGTGCAGAAATCTGTGCCCGTGCAACAGTGAAGCGTAGGCCCTCATTTTCGCGTTTCACATCCGCTCGACGACGACGACGGCGACAAGAAAAGGGAGCGAAGAAAAAGAAGAAATCGTGCAACAAAAAAAAAACGCACGATCGCTTCATAATTGACAGCTTTCTACGATCCCGCGGAGAGGAAGGCGAAAAAAAGAGAGGAGAAAAAATATTAAACCCATCGACGCACACACACCACCCGTTTCGCTAGCTGCTTAAGTGAAAACTTTCTAAGCAAAGTGCCCTAATGCAAAGTTGATGTGATTGCAACCTGTTGCAGCGCCCAGCGGGAATGGTGGCGCTGTGAAGCGAGTCGCACAGCATCCGCGGAATGGAATTCGCGCTCGGGTATCACGGTGACGTTTGTTGTTGTTCTCGGTTAAATGGCACCACCGTCATCATCGCCATCATCATCGTCATCAGCGGGGAAAAGGAATGCAGCCAGCATCATCGAGGGTACTATGAATAACATCAATACGGTGTCGTTTGAGCGTCGGTCGTACGAATATTCTGCTAGTTTACAGTGCTTGCAATGTACATTTCAGTAATGCAGTGGAATCAGTTCGGAAGTTCGGAACAATTCGCTATTGAGGCCAGCCTTGTGCAGAAAAAGACATTTTGACGTTGTGCGAAGGAAGCACAGAACTTAATCCAAGCAGCCATGCACGGTGGTGGCGGCAGTGGTGGTGGTGGAGGTGGAGGAAGCGGAGGAGGAGGCGGTGGCGGTGGCGCAGCCCATCGACGACGAAAGAAACGATCAAACTACGGCAACCGGACAGTGGAGGTAAATCGTGGTTCGAATGGATTCGGTTTTACCATCTCCGGGCAGCAACCGTGTATACTGTCCTGCATCGTGGCCGGATCTCCGGCGGATCTGGCCGGATTGCGCGCAGGCGACTTCCTCATCTCCGTGAACGGGCTGAATGTGTCAAAGCTACCGCACGAGTCGGTTGTGCAGCTGATCGGCACCACACACGGTACGATACGGATGGCGATCGCGGAAAATTACTACTCCGACAGCTCCGACGAGGACATTATGTTCCACGGTGCGCAGCAACAGCGCACCCGGCCGAAATATCCCCATAAGGCTAAATTCTCCCGCGCCACCACCGGCATCATGACGAACGGGGGTGGCTGCAGCTCGAACGGTGCCCCGGAGCGGTCGGCCGCACCCGGTACGGGCAGCCCGATCAAATCGTTGCTGCTGAATGGCGGTACCGGAGACCAGGAGGAGCTGACGGCAAACGAATCCTCTCCGCCGGGCGCATCCACGGCGTACAATGTCATCCACAGCCCGAACGCCAGCAATAGCTGTGATATTTCCAACGTCAGTGCGATGGTGCGCTCGGTACAGTTGGCGGGCGACGATTCGCCGCTCGTACGCCCCTCCGGATCGGGTCAGGGTCCGGGGACGCAGGAGGGATCGCTCGAGTATCAGGCCATCGTCGGCTACCTCGGCACGATCGAGATGCCGAAACAGATAGCGACCAGCTCGAAGCTGCAGACGGTGCGCAGCTGCATCCGGAAGATGCGCCAAGAGAAGCGCAACCCGACGACGGTGCTGATGACGATACTGCCCTCCTGCCTGAACCTGACCAACACAAGCAACAATCTGATCGCGAAGTACGCCTCGGCCCGGCTCAGCTACGTGAGCAGCAGCAGCGAAAGCGACAATCGATATTTTGGCCTCGTCACGTCGGCCATCTACGCGGACGGGTTGATGTGCGACAGTGCGGACGTGTTGAGCCATCCGCGCAAGGACGTGGTCATTTCAAACAGCTGCCACGTGTTCGTGATCGACGGGAAGCTGGTGGAGCACGAGGTGCACCTCGAGAAGGCGTCCCTGTTCCAGATCGTGTGCACGAAGGATCCCATAACGAACCTGTGCCTGGAGTTTCCCTCCAACTCGGAGTACGTGGTCAACTTGATACGCAGTATGTACAGCCTAAAGTCGCCACTGAAGGCGGATGGTCCGGGTGGCGGGTACGGGAAGCCACCGGTAGCGAGAAGTCTCAATTTGGAGGGTGCACGTGGCTTCCCGCGGAACCGCTCCGATCCTCGGCTACACCCACGGCCCGGCATGGATGTCGATGCGCACGATCTGCTCGCTGCGAACTCACCGCAGCCGAGTAATCACAGTGAAATCACGACCACATCGAGCAATTCCGATTCGGGCATCGGCTTTCACAACGACTGCCGGAACATCTCCGACCGGATCCTGCTGGTCGACTTCCCGGGAATGCTGGGTCCGCAGCAGCAGCGGTTGCTACAGCAGCAGCAGATAGCGAACGTGCGTGCACACTACCGGAAGTCGCATCCGTTTTTGCGTCCGGCGGGTATCATCAACGAAATCCCACACAAGATGGATCCGATCCGGAACATCCGCAGCATGGTTGGGGCGGGTTGTTCGGCGGAAAATGGCCCCGTGGCCGGTCCGTCCCGGGCCGGTTTACCGATCGCGCACGGTAAATCTAAATCGGCTGACTACAGTTTCCCGTCCGCCGCGTCGTCCGGTGCGTTTGTCGACCGTTTAACGGTGAGGGCACGTCCCGATCCGAAACCTTTCGCCTCGGACCGATCGCCATCGAAGGAGAACGCGTTGAACTGCATGCAGGACGATGCACTCGAACTGTCGTCGATGGCACCGACGGGAGGTGACGTTGATTTGGACGGTGCCGATCGTTGGACGTGTGGGCGCACGATAGACGACCAGGGTAACGTCGTGGAGGAGCGTGCTGTTGACGTGCCGGCTATGGAGGAATTGTTTCTCGATCTGGAGCGCTACAACAATGATAACGTAAAGAATAGTCTCCTGGCGGCTCGTTCCTGTGACGACATGATCCTGTCGCTCGGTAAGAAACCGGCACGTTCGCTTGCGGACGGCGGTGAGGACATGCACGAACAAATGCTACTGGATGCTGAAGCCTACGAGCGGCTAAAGGTGAAACTATCGATCGACGATCTAACACTGATTTCATCGGAATCTTCTGGTCCGGCCGGTGGTGTGGGAGGAGATGATCGACACGGTGGTAACGGCACGTTTATCACCACTACCAACAATCAGCACGTATTCCTCCAACCCCTGAAACCGGTCAAACGTTCCAAGAAAGCCTGCACGACGCACACCGCGAAATCCGGCTCCGGCAAGCTGGCCGCAATCCACGGCACACTGATGGGCGGAAACACGCCGGACGAAAATGCATGCACCGGGCGTGTCGGTGGTGACAAGATGACGGCCTACAAACTCAGCCCGAAAGTGTTCGGTCTGCCGCGTCCGATATCGGTTAGTTTCGAGAACATTTCCACCCTCTCCGGGAACGGGTGTTCTGGCGCTGGCGGTGTTGGTGGTTGTGAGGGCGGAACTCGTGATAGTATCGGTGCGGCCGATAAGCTGACCGCCGGTGACATGTACTTCGATGGGACGGACGGTTTGCGCGGTTGTCAAGGGGCGAACAAACACGCGCATCCGCTGGGCGGTGGTACGCCCGGGTCGGGAAGGAAAAGTCGTGCAGCGAAGCGGCTGAGTGGAGGCTTTTCCGCTATCTGGGGCAGCTTGCAGGAACTGAGAAGTGGTAGTTTCGGTGGAAGTGGTACAAAAAGTGGCAGTGAGGGCGATCGATCGAAAGCGGAGAGTGGAAAGTGTGCGACACTGGAGACGCATGGTAGCGGTGCGGTAGTGACCAAGCAGAAGGATCGTGAACGACGGCTGAGCGGGCTGAAAATTCTGGAGGCGACCTACAGTGAGCCCGATCTGCGATACGATGAGGTGAGTTTTCAAATTTGTTTGAGAGATTCTCTAGGAAATACCGTTGAATCTTTTAAGTTTTGGAAGGGAGCTAGCATTACCTAGAAACCATAACGCGCCTTTGAGTTTGACACCCCTGATATACAAAATTGATTGAGTTTGACCCCTTATGTTTCTTTTATTATTGCAAATTCTATTATTTTTGTTGGATTGCTTTTCTTATTTACAGTATAACCAATATTTTCTTTACCAACACTGTTTGAATTGGTCTCAACAACTCGTCCTCTTTGTTGGCTAACCAACCAAGCCTACGCCTACTGTTACTGACGTTGTTATACCCGTTACTAGATGTTTAGACCTACATACGGAAGAAACGGTCGAGTTTTTTTAACCACGAACGAGTGGTGTTCAAAAATTATGCCTTGCAGATCTTACCATACGAGTTGGATGCATTTAAATCTATAGAACTGTTTCGGTTGTTGAAATCTTTACATGCAGTCATGTCATGCCGTTGTATATTTTCTTATGTTTTGTTGTTTATAAGATCTTTTATTTAACCATATCAAGATAGTGTCTGTTTATTGTTTGCTCAAAGAGTTTGTTCCATTGATATTTTCAGTTAGTGTCTCTGATGTCTCATCGTTATTAGTAGTTAACTGCAAATATACTCCTTTTTGTTTTCATACACATTTATGTTATCTATTTATGCTTCACTTGTATCTATTACGAACGTTCCATCCGACTTACGGAGATAAAATTAAACGCAAAGCAGACAACCGATGTCCATAACGACCCATTCGTATCGGCCGCATCTTGAAGAATGTGTGCATCGTTACAAGCATCACTCCTTATGCTTGCTCTCCCTCGGACACAATCGTGAATGAGAGCAATTTTGTTGTGAGTAATCCCATCCACATGGAGTGGTGGTTGTGTCACGTTAATGATAGTTACGATACCCTTCCAGTAGTTGTGACTTACTTAACCGACTAAGAGGCTAGTGGTGTGACAAATTGGCCGCATCAGTATTGAACCTCACCCGTTCGACCGTAAACGTTCTGTTCCGAGCTCGGGTCTTGTTGTGGATGTGACTTGATTCTAGGCTTTGATTGTTTGTGAAGAAGATACGACCAACGTGTGTGGATAGTGAATTTGATTTCCAAAGTTCACGAGGTTGCGGTGGTAGAATATAAATATCGTAAACTTGTGACCACCTTCTCGGAGCGGAATGAATTGCCGGTGTCCGAACAAAAATTGCCGATGCGCGTTCAATATTCGCCGAGATCGCCACCCTGGTAGGGGCCCAAAACGAGAGGAAATTGAAATTGATTGAGTTAAAAGTTTAATTGATGCCAATTGAGCGCTGTTAACCGGAAAGGTCCCCCGTGCGCCCTAGGGCACCACCTACTCTTACCGCCTGTTCGGCGATGAGCTTGTCAAGTGCCAGTATGCACGAGTCACTCCATGCACCCAAGAGGGAGTGACTCGTGACTCGTTGCCGGATTGTGCTACGAATACGCAACTCAATTGTGGTCCCCGGAACACTGGAGTAATTAGTTGTTTGCATGCCATGATTGCTTGCCATGAATAAGTGGTTACTTTGGGAACTTCGTAAACGAGTTTTTGAACGTATTAAAGATTCGAGTAGAATATTTTAATAATTTGTGAAGCTCTTCTACAACATCCTTGCAACGTTCTTGTGAGTTATTGCGCCATTACTATAACACGTCCGGCGAACGTCTGCTCAAATCAAACAGAATAACTCCCAGTCCCCGGGTCTGCCGAGTCGCGTGCTTATCTGATAAGAGATGTGGTCCGATTCCGAGTCACCAAACGAACACAGTGAAGAATGCATGGTCTCTTTACGGGACCCTACGTAAGCCGTGTCCAATATCGCACTGGCTGGCGATGGTGGGGCCTTATCTGATGCATGATTGAGAAGTTCTGTCATCGAGCGATGCGTCGGAAACGACGAAAGGCAGGTTACTCGGTACGGCTGAAGGAACGTTCCTTCTTACTCTCTCCTACTCTACTGCGTTCACGGCAAGCTGAGTGGTGGAGTCTCAACCTGCACCAACTAATCATAACTTGGCCACGGGATAGTACGGAACCTGAGCAGTAGATCGGTGCCGTCTAAAGATCCTTTGACAGGGAGAGCCATTAGTCAGTGAACGTTGATTTTTTTTATAGCAAATGATACACAACGATGAGGTGTGATTGTTCAGTAGTGGAAGTGCAACAGCGAGCAAATAGTTCCTTAGTGTTTAACGTCGTATTGTCGGTCGCTAGTCGGATATGTGTTTAACGTGCTGTGCCTGTCGTACGTAACGCGTGTACTTCACCGATCTTTCTGATGCATACGGAATCGAGCCTAGAGTTGCACCAGAAGAAACCGTCCGGCGTGGTGCAGATGATGCTGAGCGGGCTCGTCTGTGGGTACAACTCGGCGGATCACATAAAGACGGTAAGGTTTGCTTGATGCAAAGTGTCACTAATGCCGTCGCCTGCGCTGGAAAGGAATGTTGTTTGGAAGGAGACCTCGTCAATTCAATCCCCGGCAGTGGCTCCGGGTGTTGATGTTCTATTAGTCACTCGTCGTTGAACCGAACAGACGGCACTGAGAATTGTGTTGTGTTTATGAGCATTGAATGACTCATTCTTGCTGCTCACATATGTTTCTGATGCATTACAATTGGTGGTATTTGTGGTATGTGTGTGCTTCTGATTTATATGAATATGTCGAATATGTCGGTTTTCTGACTCTATCTCTCTTGATTCTCGGCCTTGATTCTCGTAATGTAGATATGCATATCGAGGTTTCCGTCATTCACAATACGTGACTCTAATGATGCCGTAGATACATTATTTAATTCGATTTTTTGGAGATACCAATACTCAAAAGCGCTTACAAATATCCTTAGAAACCACTTCCATTCGACGCACATCGAAAACACAAACATACAGTTTCATCATCTAATCTTATCTCATTTTTTTTGTTTTTGTTTCTTCCACAGGTAAGTGTCCAGCACAAAGAAGATTCACTTGCAAGGGGAAACACGACAATGCATTCGATGCAGAAGAAGTTGTGCAGTTTACAGGCTCATCAGCAAGCTTCCTAAAAATGATCCAAAGTATGTGAAAATATTCTACATTGAGTGGTCGGCACGTGCTTATATGCTCGAGCTACGTTTTCTGTTGCAAGCTACAATGAAACTACAAAAAAACACACACAAAACATCACGACCCTGCTCGTACTGCATGTCCATACGGTGTGTATCCTGCCGGTGGTGCTGCCATCGACATTTCTATCACCTGTTCTTTGATTCGATCTTACGCTGGCTATAGTTTTCTCCCCACCCGATCTCTACGACTCGTGGACGCGTCAGCAGGTCGGTCGGTAAGGGATCGTTCGGACCTTTTTGTTGCCGACCTAGTCTGGTTCGTTAGGAGGACGCGTTAACGCTTTGCAGCAGGTTGTCCGGGGCACAAGGAGCACGCGCGTGCCTGGTTGGATTTCAACGAAACTAATGTCGTGGTGGAGGGTTCGTTCATCCGAACGCGGCCCTAAAGGTTGTAATGGAGTAATCGTCTCGCTCTCACCATCAGGACACGCAGTGTGACTCATTATCATGCGTTTCTTTCCGTTTGGCTCCTGCGCGTTTGGTTTTATTTACGCAGGGCTATCAAACTGTTTTAATTTTTGCTTTTTCGTTCGAGATATAATCTTCACATTTTCTTCGTTTTGGCGCGCACTTACCGCGTGTCTGGCGCGTGTTAGCCCATTTCCCGCGCTTTTTGGGGTTTGTTATTAGTCGATTATTGTTAGACGATCGATAATCGTCTACTGTGCGGTAGACAAGAAGTTGTTATCGTGTGGTTCGTGACCACATATGTTACATTTCTAACCTGGTAATAGCATTAATCCTACCGGTCTGGTACGATACCGAACTTAGGGACGGAATAGGTAAAGTTTGAAAATATGTACCCAGTTCGTAACCCAACATCCTAATCCTTCTGTAGCCGAAGATCCTTTTCTACCCCGTTTTCGTGGCTAGATTGTTCCATTTCTCTGCACCACTCACTGCTCGCTGAACCGTTTATGCGCAGCAAAGGCAAAAACCGTCTTGTGGTGGCGTGCTAAAAGTGCAAGTGCACATAATCGCATGCGAACGGCCCGACGTTGGTCAGTACCACAACCTGTCCAAAGACCTGAACCGGGCAGGGTAGCATTTGATCGGGCCAGTTCAAGAAGAAATCCACAGCCAGCCAAGCGAAACGTAGAGGCAACAAAAACGAAGCCGAACAAGAAAGGCCGAATTTAGTAGCTATGGCGGGAGAAAAAGGGAAATAAAACATATTCGACCGTGGCAGTGAACATATGCAGCGCTTCCCGCACTACGCCCCGTACATGAACGGAGTTCCGTTCGGTGCGCGCGCGCGCGTGTGTGTCTGTGTGCCTATCCCTTACAAGGTAGGCCCCTTCTCCCGGGTGGGTCGTGTCATCGTAGACAGTAAAATGAGGGTTTTTTTCCCCCGCTCCTGTTTGTTAAACACCGAGGCGCAACCCTAACCACAGAACCGCCGGCGGATTTTGGCAGAGAGGAAGCAAACTTTCTTAGACGTTCGCTTTCCTTCTCTCGTTTGCGTTCGGCGGTGGTGGTGATGTGGTTGTCCTTCGTCTCAGCTGAGCATCCCTGCTGTCCGGACGCCGGTTGCAGCTGGTTCGCTGGGGTTGAGGGATTCCACGCGCGTCGATTTCGATTGCACGTGAGCCGGAGGTTCCTCGACGCACGCAGCGGCACCAGTGAGTCAGTTCACCTTCGGTACTTCGGCGATCGCCCTCAATCGATCGAGTCGATCCGCGCGTGAGGTGTGTTCGCTGCGTAGCGGCAGCGTGTGGTGCGAGTTGCTCCTAGTGAAGTGACGATATGTCGCACATAATACGGTACGCAAGGATGTGAAGTTGATTTACGTTAACAGTCCCGTGTGGGACAGTTAGAAAAGTGTTCGCGACCCTCGTCCGGTGTCGATCAAACAGTGCTTCAGTTTAGCTCTCCAGTGTGTTTGTTTTTCTTTTAATAGTGTTATTGTACTGTTAGACTACTGTGTACAACCAACCCAAACCGACGTCACCGAAGTGGTTACGATCGTATCTGTTGGTGTTATTTGGCTACAGCGACGTGAACGCTATCCGGTTTGCTGTCAGATAGCAGTGCAGCAAAAAAAAAAACATTCCAAAAACACCTTTTCTGGTCGTGATTCATCGTCGCAAGGTGCGAACCACCCGCTACGTGCGTTGCTTACTTCCGGCGAAGTCGTGACGACCGGGCATCAGTGGAACGTTCTAGGAATTGGAAATGGTTGGGGCGATGGAGAGAACATAGAGTTGTTTTTGTGTTCCCTTAAAACCCACCCAGACACAGTGCGATGTATTTTGTTTGGTCCATCAATGCATGATACGGATCAACCGATCGGTGATCGGTCGACGGTTCCGAATGCGGCGACCTAGATGACGTTGCCTTCCGGGGAGCTGCTATGCTGCAACGAAGCGTAGGATGGATGCTATAAATATAAGCTCATCAACTACGTTTCACCGCCGCAACAATGCCTGGACCACCCATGGTTTATGCTCCAGCAGGTCTCGAGCTGTAATTGTCGGTTAAAAAAAGATCACACTCACAAACAGGTGATGTTGTGAGTCGAGATTCTTCTTGCCGAGTCGAGAGACCAAACCGATGATATCACCTGTGTGTGCGCGCCCGTCCGTGAGGTGTCTGTGCCTGGTGTCGGTGTTTGTGATTCGCGCTAATGTTAACAACGCGCGCCATTTAGCGCTGGTGTGCTTGTTTACATCGCGCGCGTCTGCAGATTTGAGCGTGTGTTTTCTTTAATGCACAGCAGCGTTACGGAGCAGGAAATCCGGCTGATAAAACACTCATTGCGGTCGTGGGATGAAGTACGCACGGGGGGAAAAAGGTTATTCGGTAGATTTTGTGTCAGGTTGTTAGGATGAGCCTCCAACGATTTTCGAGCGATTGGTTTAGGCGACATTAGTACGAACTCGAGAAACTCTTTTGGAATGGAGGTAATGGACACATAATTCGGTGGTTGGCTTTGGCTGCTTCTGTGTTGAGGAAGTTTAGTGCCTATTCAACGCACGTACACCGCCCACTACTCTCTCTGCCCGGAAGTAGTTTCCGTCCGGAGCGGAGACGTCAAAAGAAAGCAAAAACCAAACCCGAATGCGTGACTCCGTCCGAACCAAAGCTGCTACCTTCGTCCGTAGCGCCTTCCGTGCCCACTCCCCGTTTCCAACGTGTGTGTGTACGCGCAATCGATAATGATTGATAATTAAGCGGGGGGCCGAGATGCGATCGCGGTTCGCGGTTGTTGATGTTACTGCGCCGTCGTATGGCGCGCACGCGCGCGCATGTGCAAACGCACTCGTACACGAATTCGAACTGGCACCGAGCGGGGCACACACGGAGCGGCGGGGCAAGAATTATGGGCGTGCGTGGGGAAGATCCATTTCGTTTGGGCGCTGTGAGTGCACGCCAGTGCGGTTTGCACATTTGCCCACAGACGCGCCGAGCGGTGCGATCGTTTCCCGCAGGTCGCGGAACCCGTCCCTGACGGAGGGAAAGCCCCCCGGGTTTAGAACGGCCCGTGATGTAGACCGGGGTGGATCGTGGATCGATCGATCGGTAGTGTGTTGTGGCCGTTTTTCGGCAAGTGATCATCAAACTAGAACCAAGTTCCTGCTCGCTGACACATGGTGGAACATGTGACACGAACGGCGTTCATGTTGAAATATCGTTTTTAGAAGGCGTTTTGTACTACTCCAAAAGTGATGTGTTAAGGCTCTCCGACGTCGCTCGTAGTGATCTCGGAGTCAAGTGAAATCGAGCGATACTTTCGCCATGGCAAACAACAACAGTGACTCGGCGGCGGGAACGCTTGTGAAAGACTGCGGTCCGACAGCCAGCAAAGTGTCGGACGCGGCTCCGACAAGTGCGTCGGAGATAACGATTATCATGCGCACGATTGTGTCGTCACCCGACGGTGGTAGTGTTGGTGCAAGCAGCAAGAACGCGATCGCTCCCCAAAAGCCTGGCACCGAACCGGAGCATCGCGATCGCGGCACGCCAGACCACGAAACGGGCCGCCTTCCCAGCAATCGCATCGAGGTGACGACGAGCGTTAGGACGGTGTTCGAGTGTCCCACGGCGGTGACGGATTCCGTGGGGACCGGACTGTCCGGGGATGCGTCTTCTACCATCAGCAGTTTGCTGCAACCGGTTTTGAGCAAGAATTTCATCGCCCTCCTTAAGAGCGCGAACGATTCGTCGTTCGAGAATGTGCTCGAGTTTAAGTCGCTGCTTGCCGGTGGCGCTGCGGGCGTTCCCGTGCCGCCCAGGCAGGAGCACTGTGCGTCCTGCGAACACTCGAAGCACGCACTCAGCTCCGATTCGGACACGACCGCGGCAGATCTGGAGGCGTCCGTGCAGAAGAAGGTGAAAACGGAGGAGCCACGGGTGGCGCAAAGTGGCGAACAAGTGGCTACACATTTCGCGCACAGACCGACATCGACTCCGATCAAGATACGCATCGTGGGCGACGGGTCATCGGTCACCGATGCGGACGCCGAACGCTACCGTCTGAATCTGCTCACACCACCGGCCGACGCGTCGTTCATCGATTCCGACTTCGAGTCGATGGAGCAGGATCAGTACGATACGTGCAGCAGCAAGGGATCGCCACGGCCGGATCCCCACAGTGAGCACGAGCTGACGGCGCAGCGGCTGATGCTGGAGGAACTGGCGGCTGTCTCGTCCGGCTCACCGTCGAAGGCTGGTCGGCCGGTGTCGCACGCTGCGGACAAGCAAGACGACGAAACCGGCTGCCCGCTCACGAAAGCCGGCGCACGAAAGGCGTCCTCCACGACGAAAGCATTCTTCGAGGAGGCGCTGCGGACACCGCTCGCCATCCGCAAACACTTCCAGCGCCGCCGCAACTCCGAACTCCCGAAGCAACCGTCCCACGGCAATCTGCTGAACTTCTTCTCGGCCAAGAAGAAGAGCAACAGCCTGGAGGGTGGCCTGAAGAGTCCGCGCGCGAAGCGATCGCTCACGACAACCGCGACCGCGACCGCGAGCGAGAACAGCTCGGAGAACGGTTCCCGCTGCACGTCGCCGGCCCTGACGGAGGACAACCTGCGCCGGCTGTCGGTGTCGTTCGTGCGGCGCGAGTCGGACTCGCTCAACCGGACGCTCGTGTGGGGCGAAAACTACGACTACTCGTACGAATGCGAACCGTCCCACTCGGACGTGGAGGAGGAGGAGGACGGGGGGGAGGAGGCGGATGATGCAAGCCACTCGCCGCTCGTCGGCACCATCGGCAGCGGCCGGACGGCGGAGCGGCGGGTGAGCACCAGGCTGGTGCACTTCGAGATCGCCTCGCCCGACTCGTCGTACGAGCTACAGCCCCCGATCGTGCCGAGCTTCCGGATCGATCCGCCGCGCACGCCGTGCTCCCCGACCGCCACCGGGCTCGCGGGGTTGATTATTGGAGCGGCGGCCTACGCCACCGCCACCACCACCGCCAGCTTCCTGAAGCGCTCGGCCAGCGAGCCGGTCCACTGTAAGCTGCGCAGTCACAGCTGCACACCGCTCACGTCCGACATCGGCGAGTCGGACGAGGACGGTGATGAGCTGGGGCTGCGGCGGGAGCGCGCTGCGGATGACGTTCCGCTGATGTGTGAGGCCCTGGTGCCGCAACGACCGTTCACCAGCGTCCACCAGGCGTCGGTGCGCAGTTTGGACAAAATTGGAGTAAGTGTCACCCAATTTGCTGTGGTGTTGGGCTGTTGTTTCCTCTTCACTACCTGTTGTTGATGTTGGGAGCTAGGGCTTAGTGTTGGATTCAGACATTAATCACTGATACGTGTAGGGTTTGACGATAGATTGTACTTTCTTTGTGCATGTGCATGTGGCAACTAAAGTGCCTATCAATGGCTTTGATAGTAGTGGGGCTGTTCTTCACACAACACGACCAGTACTGAAACCCAATATGGAGTGTTCCACTCTAGCAATGACTATTCGGTTATGGTGGTATAAGTATAGGGTTTGACACAGGAGTATCAGATGTCAACAGCACGTTTTCTACCTACAACAATGTGTTTCAACAACTGGAATCTTTTCCTGTATAGTCACAACGATTTTCAACACACTACACGCTTTTACTACGATGCTTAGGCTAGTGGCATCAGAATGGTTGTTTTATAGTTTGAACAAATTTTTGAATGCTTTCCACCACATTTTGTATGTAAAAACGATATTTCAATAGAATCGTTTTCAAATTTTCATTGTTTACATTTTCTTTAGACTTGTCGTCGGAGGTTTTTGTTCATATGTACTAGGGGGTAAAAAAAACGTTGGAAAAATTGTGCACGAACTATTTTGTTTATGTACAAAATGTTCTGAAAAGAGTTCCAACTTTAGTTTCAAAAGTATCAGAAGTTCGTGTTTCATGAAATTCAATTTGTATGCCCTGCTTAAAATCATTGCGATAGAAAACAAAATCTTTCTAATGGTGGAGACAAAGTTTTCGGTTGTTGAACTGTATCTTCAAACAACTAATCTCCAAGAAAATGCATGATCATTTGGCTCGTTTCTCCAAAAGAAGAAGAAACAGATAAAGTTTCATTTCGTGATTTGTAGACTAGATATGTCTTTGTTGATAATACTAGCTACATTATTGTAATGCTAAAATTTTCAATGAGCCTCAATGTCCCTGCGAATGCTTGTATGTCCGCCCGGCTGAACGAACCTATTCTTCATATAAACCCATACCCCATTGTTACTATTTCGAAGAAATCATCTTATATCCATTTTCCGCGAGCTCGAGCGAGTATACGAGCTAATCGTATACATTTTGCATTCCACTAAAATCGTTCATCGATTAGATGCAGGCACAACCTCAACATCCGTGAAGGGTGGAGAGATGCGTGCACGCTAAGCTGCGGCTAATTATCGGTTTGTTTGACCCTCCCCGGTGGATGCCGGTCGTGCGATAATGAGGGTGTTGAGCGGTTTTGCGCAGATGAGGCGGATGCGTTTACGCACTCACGCAGTGCAGTGGTGCGCGCGCGTGATGCTGGCACGTTTCTTCCCACGGAAATCAACGTTGCATTGTGGGTGCGAGCGACGGCCAATCAATGCTTTCCAACGGTCAGAGGTTCGGCGAGGCCCTGCTGCAAGGTAGGGGAGACTCCGTACTAACTTACGGCCCCAATGTGCGGCACAGGACCGCGGCTGTGTGGTAGTTATCGAATTTGTGGATGAGTATGCCGGAGCAAAGCGTTCTAATGTGTGGTATTATTATTACACACAATAATTGCCACCAGCACCAGCTGCCGTCACCTCGGCTGACGTCAATTTGGATTGTGCCATAAAATGTTTGGCGCCATTGCCAAAGTTTGGCAGCGTTTTTGACAGTGTGTCGTCCATTGGGGAACCGGAATTGGAATTAACGATCAAGACCTGATTGTGTTGTGTGTGGTCTATATCCATATGTGAATAATAGTTCAGTTTCAATATCAATAATTGTTCACTGACCCTGGTGCATGGTATATGTTGAGATTCTTATCAATCATGAACCCTGGTACATTTGTATTTGAATTAACGCTTATAATTCGGATGTAAACATTTGTAACACGAGCGAATATGATGAATCGATTGAAAGTTTTTCTTTCCTATTTCTCACATTCACCAACTTTGTGTTACATCTGCATCGATCAATGTCAGTAATCATGAACTAAATTAACCACCAGCTGAATGCTGAATGCTACTATTTGATCAGATAACGACGTAGTGTTTACTCTTAGTTTCTACTGTAAACACCCTCTAATGCATCTCGATGTTCGGCTTAAAAAAACATGCCTTATCCGGTCTCATATCGGATGTATGCTTATTTCTCCCAAAAGGCTTGGCTGGTGATCCTCAAATAGTTTAGGATCTAAGGGCTCTTCTTGAAGCCATGATAGCATACGAAATGGGTCAATCATATTTGCTTCTCAAACATCATGCGCCTGATCCTAAATCAATCATCGTCCACTGTTTGTGCCTACTGCAGACTTACCCCGCCATAGAGCTGTTCGATCCGTAATGGGCGGAATTCGTTCGTTCGTACGTCTACGCTGTCAGATATGGAATGGAAGCACGAGTCGTCCCTACCAACAGTCAAGTGTTCGTACGATCTTGCGACGGAGCGAAGCAGCACGAGGGTGGCGTGTGTTGATACCGTTTACGATACCATTTTGGAAAAGAAGAAAAAAAACTGCTGCCCCGAGTACGGTGCTCTCGAAATGCCGAAGAACTGAAGCCAACTCGAGCGTGCCGGCGGTCATCAAGAGCACACCACTTGAAACGATCGTCCGTATTTGCGTCGGAACCATCGAACGAATCAATTTGGATAGAGGAACCCGCGCCGACCGCTTCCGACGGTGGCGACGATCCGCCGGACGCAAATCAATTGGAAGCTCCAAAGCCCCCAAGGTACAGGAACCCGTTATCGTCGAGTGTCGCTTCCCACGAGTTCCGAACGATTCCGCCGTCGAAAAAAACACACCGTACCCACCGTCAAGAACAGATTCATGAGAGATGATTTTTCTTCCCGCTGCAACATTGTTGCACTCACGGCGGGGTCGTCCCTAACCTCGCTTCTGAGCATTCTTAGCCGTTTTAGCAGCAGCTCGGGGCCCGTTTTAGCGCTGGTGACACTTGATACCGGCGAAGCGGCGGTAGCTATTTCGTGGAAGCTTAACGTGCCTTAAAGGGTATCCATTTTTTATTGTCCGTGGCCGAGGGGGCCAGCTGAGAATGGGTTCGCGTGTCATGCAAATAGTGCCCAAGAGGCCCCGGGAGCGGTTCTATCAAATCCGGGTCCCCTGCCCGTTTCCTCGGCTGGTTGCGGCACACACACACAACGAGCTACCGTTTGTTTAGTCTTCTTGGCGTAGCACTATTAAACGCATTAGCCCGAGCGGCCTCCGGAGACGCGCACGTAGGACAATATTTACTTCTCGCAAACGTAAACAAGAGTGTGGCATGAGCCTTGGGCCGCTCCCATGTCCCGGTGCGCACTGTGGCTACCGCGCCCCTCTGACGACAATTCTGCTCCGGGAGGTCATCGAGTTGCCCCACGTAGACCCACCGTACCTTTGGAGAAACGTGCCACGGAGTACTGTCCACTGGGGAGGGAGTTTTTATAAACCGAAGAAGCTAATGTCAACGGGGTGTATTTATTTCTTTTTGATTGGATCGCATAATGTATGAGGATGCCTCTGCCTGTCTCTGCGTATGCCGTGTGCGAGAATGAATAGCTCGTGCAGTAGTTGCACGGGCTTCCAATCGGTACTCGCCAGTAGGCGAGAGATCGCTGCTTTGGGCACATTGATCAAAGCGGTTCGTTTTTTTGTTGTCTGCTTTCGGCATCGTTAAGGTGAAGACGATCGCAGGTTCCTGCAGAGCGTTTGCATAATTTGCAGATTATGGATGCACCGATACTTTGTTGCTACGAGACATGACCCATGCGAGACGGTAGATTCCTTTTTCGTGGATAGCTGTCGGTGGGGTTGTCCGATACAGAAGCCGCCTGACTTCGAATCTAACCATGCCCCTCATCGGAGATTGATCGGATATCGACGCATAACAGTGAGGTACGACAAACTTGCCGGGTCCGGTTTTTTTTACGCACTAGCGGGAACCATTATCCCACCAGTTACGACTTCACTGCCCGATTCTCACCTCCAGCATGCTCCAATGCTCGTGTACTGCCGCTCTGGTTGTTTAATTAACCGGTGTACGGTGAGCTATTTTTAGCGCACCACCGTACAACGACCACCGCCGACTCCCATTGTGTGCTTCGCAAATTCCAACGACTTTGGTCGATTTCCCAGCTGCCGCTAGTTGCGCGCGCAGTTCATGGGAATGCGTGAATGCACTGTGACCGATAAGATCGTAATTAGACCTTTGCCAGACGCGTAGGATACGCGTTGCTTCGTGCGCGGGCACGAAGCAATCCCCGTTCGTCCCGTTTGGTGGCACGTGACACAGATTCCGTGTCGCTGTAGGGTGTGACGTTCGAGATGCAGGCACGTTATTTAGTGTTACATACATCTCGTCCCCGAGACAGGGCGCGTGCTTAAGAGAGCAATCAAGAATTGACAAGCGTTGGGAGATATAATCCAACCCGCTACTGGTTAGTGGAAGTTGCCGGCTTCGCAGGCTCGGGGTGTCTCCCATCTGGAGATTCTAACCACATTCCAACTTCTCAGCTGTATCTCCTCAGCGTACGGTGTTGTCGTTGCGAGCCTCCGCAAAAGGCACTTTTCTTCGCAATTGTTTGCCATTGCCTTTTTGCGAGCCGACAAAATTTATGCTTCATTTATGCAACATTTATCATGAGAAATAATGTTGCTCCCGTTCGCTGCGAGCGAGAGCCACAGAGAGCCAATGGTATTGATGTGAGGGAAATAAATTACTCCCCAGTCACTCCTTATCGGTGCTCGCTGCATAGAACCCCTGCGGGAGGGACACACAGTGCACCCGGGTGTCGTTGTTTCGCTAGGTTTGTGGTCCATCTTACGCTCGGACGGGCATCTCGGTAATGGACTGCAAATTCCAAACTTTCCCGTTCGTGCAATTACGCCAGCCGGGTTGTTTCCTATGATCGAGCGCCTACATGCTTGCTGCCTGCCAAGAATCATCCTCGATCATACCTTTACAAACTGATTGCCTGCCGAATGAAGCTGTTTTGGCCGGAACTCCAGCAACCGTACACAGCAAGTGACGTTTCCAGTGTCGGACAGTTTGGAGACTGACTGATCAGCTACCCGGCAGCACCGGTTCCACCCGGACAAACATCGTTTGACCCCTTTCCGCGCTGGTGTTTCGTAGGCGCACCGGACTCAACGTTATTGAGTCGTTAAAGTTCGTTCTGGCTTTCTTCACCCGAACCGGTATGGTTCCGTTCCGCCGAAGCTAAAGGTCTCCAAACGCGATCCCTAACGGTGTACGACGACGGATGGCTCCGTTATAGTGCGTGCGCAAGGTGCGTGCTGCCGAGGGGGGGAGGTTCCAGTTTATTACGCATACATTTACGGGTGGAAATGCATACCCAATGAAGGATGCGCAATTCGAACTAAAAAATTTCAACCTCCATCTAAATCCCCGCCGGGACAATAAAGTAAGAACCGAAAGGCGTCCATCCGGGCGCGGTGCCATTTCCTGGGTATGTAAATCGTGATTGCGTTGTCTTTTATTGCCCTCGGAAAGGGTCCGCAGCGAAGAAAGAGCGCGAGCCCGGATGTTGCGGGCCCCAATTCGATTCAATTATCTTAATTTATGAAAATTAAGCTGAGCGTCGGCTGTAGTGTGTGTGTGTGTGTGCGTATCGCGATCGCTTGTTGCTACACTTTTTCGCGGTTGGATTATAGGCTGCCAACGTTCAGGAGCAAACTGCCGACCGTCGTTACGCGTCTTATCAGTGTGAGAAATAGGTCATAATGAATGAAATTGGCGCTCCTGCTCGTTCGTCGGGTGTGAAGTGAAGTGTTTACTGCTTGAACTTTCTAGCACTGCTTTCGAAACTCTTATTTCGACAAAATATTACCGTCGCGATTTGCGATTTTAAAGAAAAACTCTCCCAAAATCCTCGCAACCGATCCTTCGCTACAGCACAAGAACATATTACACATTTCAAAAAACCGTCCGGTGGCCATTATTTCTGGATGGAATGCAAATACTAATAACACCCTTGGACGCCGATAATTGTAGCTTTGAGCAATTGCACCGTAACGATTGTTGTCACACGGCTTTCGGGTGAGTGTGTGTGTGTTTGCGAACCCCGGCGAACACGCGCAAAGTTTACAAATTAATGTTTTAATAATACGAGCAATCAATAATAGCGGGGGGGCGCATTTTCGTTGGCGTACCCGCAAATGTAAGCCACCAAATACAAAAATTGCGACCAGTTTCGTTGAGCCTTTTCTTTTTCCTCCGCAACCGTGTCATAAATCATCCGCGAGCGGCAAGCGGAAATGTGATGCGCTCGTTCGAGCATAATTACACGGTATCGGATGTGCGAAACGTTGAGGCGGCTTTTTAGGCGACTGGGTTCTCAGGACAGTGAAGTTTGGCTCGAATTACACCGCGCCGTATCTCTGCGCGCATGTTTTACAGTGCGAACCGATTGTACCTTCACACTTCCAGGCGGTACAATCGCGCGATGTAAGCGGAGATCCGTCACATTGGCATGACGCACGCGGATCTCAAAAGCGCATTCTTCTATCCGTGCGCATTTAACGACGATTTCCGCTTCTACCATCAAACCGTCTAGCAAACCCTTTCTTCCGGTTGCTTCCAGAGGTAACCGAGCAACTATTCCTCCGGTAAAGGGATGAATTGTGACACCGAAAGGACTGAGAGACACAGGAAAGAGTAAAAAAAGCACTTGAGACCCGGACTCTGCCGACGTTCTACTTCCGGTGCCAGGGGAACCGTTCGCCTGGGAAAAGTGCATATACGACCCGAGGCTACGTTTGGCGCGTTATGTACAACATTCGGTTCTGAACCGTTCCTAAATGCTATTCATTACCTCATTAACATATGTATGGCCTGTTTCGAAGCAACAGGGCGGCACGGCGAGCTTACATCTCCATCCAGTTGGCTGCGGCACACCGTAGTTGGTACGGTCCTCTTACCTTACTCTCTTCGCTGCTCACTTCCAATATGGACTTTTCTCGTGATCATTGGTGCTCAGCTCGACAAGAAGCCTGCGTCGCTTTTCGGTCTCAGCCTAACCTTTCAAGGGGATGCGGATCCGTTGTTCGCTAGGAGTAAAAATAAAGTCCCTCCCCGCTTATGCGAAAGAACGACTAGGTGCGCGCTGGCATATCCAGCCGTTGCTTTCTCTTGTCTCGACATCTTTGGTTTGGTGTCTGGTTCTTCCCCGTTTGTACTTTGCTCTGGCCGGTGGTGCCAAGTGTAGCTTGGGCAGGACGTTCCGCTCGATGGGGATAATTGTTACGTCCCAGCTATTATTAGCTCATTTTGGTCCGGGTCTTCTGCCGGGACGTCGCCCAAAGACAAATCGTTCCGTGTGTTCCGTGTGGCGATAAACGGACCGGCATGAAAGGTACCGCTTTGATGGTTTTGTTTTAAAGCATGAGTGTCTAGCAAAGGATCTCCGATTTCGATGTGTATGTGTGTGACACGCTGGACACTTACTGTTAATGTCGGTTATTAGTGTCAGAGTGTCAGCACTCGTTGAGCAAGCTAACCATACCGATAGGACGTTCCTGTGCGAGTCAGCTCATTCCGTCATCTCACATTGTATTGGTTGTTTGTAAAATCTTTAGATAGCTTCCAACATCTTCTAACCTTAGATAAAAGTTCCATATACAGATGTGGAGAAGTGAACTCTCTCAAGAACCATCTTCTCAGCTAGCCTATCAACTCATGTACAAGAGAAGTGAATCTATCCACTTTCCCGTACCGTCGGAATGGGGCTGGCAGAATCCCATCGGGCTGATTAATAGTGCCACACCGTTCGCATAATGGAGCGAAAACTGTAGCACGCCCCAACCTGCCCCAAGGCGGCACCGGCACGTCATTTGCTTTGGTTTAGTTAAACAAAGCAGCATTAGAAAGTTTTGTGGGAACAATGGCGTGCCGCTCGGCCGCTTGTTCTGCTGCACCCTCGGCTCCTAACTGCCTTACTGGCGTGCTCATGGCAGCTTTCCTGACGTGCGCTGAACCAAAACGTGCGGAGTAGAAGGTTATGAAAGTGTAGTAGCTTCATTTGGGCCTAGAATTACCGCACGCGGGGCTGTTGAACGTTTTATCTCGAGAATAGCATGCCGGGCTATCCATCTTCCTGTCTTCACCTGCTGCTGCTAGCAGCTAGTCGTGTAGTTTTCATGTTTCTTCGCTTGTCATATCTCATCAGCACACAAATAGGTGCACATGGCGCATTCACGTGTGCTCTTGCTGCGGAGTTGTATTAATTTACACCACAAAACGTGGCCTACATCACGCCAACGCCAGACGCTGCTGTGCGACAACAGCCCACACGCCAGAAGGTTTCTTGTTTTTACTCCTTGCATACACTCTCTTTGTAGGAGCGAAAGAAATCAATTACACCGGTATTGGGGAGCATTGTTTTTCATTGAAGATTTACTGTCGTGCTGTTGGCGTCACACCACAACAGCACGGGACGGTTAAACCGGCCAATGCCGGTCGTTGATGGATCGATGATGCGTTGTGGCGTGCTCTAGATCTTCGATGTACAGTGTCGCCTTCGAAAAAAAGCTCTACACATCGACAACATAGTCTTTCGACTATGACGCGACATAGATACGGTCGCCATCCAGCTCGCCTCTGACGAATGCACAATGAACTAACAGTTTCTTTCCGTTGCCATCTTTTTTTCTGTCTTCATTTTCAGGTGAGTGCTCCAAATCTGCTAGAGGGTGTCCTCGATGGCAATGACGTTACGGATGATAGCAGTAGACAAGTAAGTAGCACCTGGGAGGTACAAGGTGTGTAAGAAAGACCTGTAACCTGCCTCCCTCTATTATATGGGCTGTTGGCTGCTGGCGTACGGGCCTTACGATCGTTGTCGTCGTCGATCAAGTTTGGCAGCGCGGCTTTGAAACGCGGCCGGAATGTGGAGCTGTTCGTCGGGCGAATGGGGTGTAGTTGATCGATGCTGCACGCCAATGCGCCACGGTTGGGCGATCTGGTGTTTGGTACCGTCGATGTAATTGAGATCTCATCAACGGACGCGTGGAGGGCGGAAGGTGTGCGCCGTTCTTTGGGAAACTACACCAACACACCATGGGAAACGGAATCGGCTGGGTAGGTTAAACCCTACCGCCGAAGGCTTATTTGCGGTACATTACACTTGTACCGTACGGCGCAACTGGAGTTAGAGAATGGGATGTCGTTAGCGTAGGAGGGGCTGGTACGCCCGAATTCCCGTGCTCCGGTTCTGGAGGATCGCCCGTAAATTAGCCGTTGGATGCTTGTGTGCTCACATGCGAATGGGATGCCAGAGCAGAGAACGTCAAGAACGCGCTAGGCGATCGCTGCCTTCGGTCGAATCAATCATTTACGTATTCATGCCCACCATTGTCGGAAGAAGGCGGCCGCTCCCACGGAACTCTATCCGCTGGTCCCAGCCAGCCGTCCATCCAGCAGCAGTCGAATCATTAAACTGCCAAATTGGCTTATTAACGTTAATATGTTGAGATCTCTCCGGTGGCGGCGTTGGTGGCGTTGGCTATACGGCTCCACTCGTTTGGAAACGATCCGTTGTTGTCCACCCGTCCACGGACGGTTTTGGTTCTTCTTCTTGGTTTGGTTCAAGAGGAAAAGCTTGATTGCATTGGAATGACCATATTAGCTACGGTCGAACATCAGTTCTACCTTTTACAGGCCCTGTTACAGCTGGCGTGCTCGCCTCGTTTAGGTCGGACTAGATTGACGAGCGGAGGGGGCCTTGTGTTTTTGGCGGTTTGGATGTATTGAATGGCTTCGTCAAGCTGGGAGACTTTCCACCGGAAAATGAATGCCTCACGAATGGTGTGTTTTTGTCTCTGCTTGGCTGATGTGTTTCACAGAGTCGTTGCTGAGGTTGTTAGTCAATACTGGTAGCAGTGGTTAATGTGTGAACGTTGCGGGTTTTTGTCCCTGTAAGCATAAACTGTTTTGAAATTGCCGATCTGGCAGATGTGACTCGAGTCAGCATAGCTGATTCATTGTGACGGTGACATCTGAATTAGTGTTATTGCTATGTGAAAGTTACATAGTTTTGAAATCTTATCACAAGCATTCGACTATCACATACTGTGAGTCATGCGTTTACGATTAGACGCTTCCTACGTCACATTCTGACGTTACAGGGACGTTACTGTGCCAAAGTCTGTACCATATGTGAGCGGCCACTAGTCTCAGAACAGAAAACAGAGAGCAAGAGAGTGAGAGAGCCCGCACCCAGCAATCGCGCCTCACGATCAAGCAGATCTGCCCAAATCAAAGCGCGACAGTCTCACGAGAGAAAACCTCAGCCGCAGACTCTCGCTCCGCGCGCTCGCAGGCTGCAGTGCATTCCCAGGCGTACGGCGTTACCGCCGTGGCCGACTAACCCCAGAGAGAAAGAGCACGAAAACCGGGTCGTCCGCCGCCTCACGGGCTTCCTCTTGCGATGGGTTCGTGCTCTAACGCCACGGAATGCACCCGCGGGTGCGCGCAAGAGAGATCGCCCGTTCGCAAGAGATCGCGTCGCGCTTCGGGCAACGCAAACACGGCGGTGCCGTAGCTCTCGGCCGCGGGATGCCGATTTAGTTTCCATTAGACGGTCGAACGAGGGCGAGAGCTATCGGGAGGCTAGCGCGCCCAAACGGGGAACGGACCGGACAGTTTCGTGGTAAAAGAAGGAAGAAAAAAGCACAACAACCCAGAACAGTTCGCCGTGGCCGGATCCCACATGTGCTGGTTAGGGTCGGTCAGTTGCCGGGCGAATAAATGTGTTTCCCGCATTAGACCGCTGGAATAGGGCCGAAAGAATGTCCAGCATCATTATGCCGGTCGTTCGAGGCCCGTGTGTTTGAAGGGCAATTAACACAAGTGCGTCTTCGTGCAGTTCAGTTCCATCCGGGTTTAGTTTGACCAGCGGCAGTGAAGTCGTCCCTCATGTTTTAGGAACGATTTTTGATGTACATAATTAGTGGCGGTGGATTTCCGGATCCCTCAGTCAGTAAGGGTGGGTGATATTAACTTCCGTGTGGTACCGACCTCCTACTAAGAAAGGCCTGCGTGTGGTATTCGGCTTTCGTGTGTTTTTCGGTGTACCTTTGCAGTGGCCAGGGAGGTATTGCATTTCTCTACAAAAATACTCACGCCGACGTACACATGTTCCGGTACAAAGTTTCCGATAGTGCGCCCATAGTGCGTTCCGTTGCGTGCTGGTGCAAGTTCCCTACGTTTTCCGAGAGAAAGGGTCTGCTGTTTACTGTGCGCCAAACTGCAACTTGTTGGGGGAAGTCAACCAGTTCCCCCCCCAATTCTCGTCACGTCACGAGCAAAAAAGTGTCTGTGTGCGCTATGGTTGGTCGGTCCGTATTCAATTTCCTTTAATTGATCATTCAAACAATCAAACTGGCGGCGGCGGCGGGGCCCACAGCCCAGTAAACCACACTTTCTAGCGATCTTTCCAAGGGGACGGTTTATCCGGTGCATTTCCGTCCAGTGCGGTTTGGTTTTGCTCCAGCGTAAAGGGTTTGTGTGCTGTGCTGCTGTGAAGTGCATCAGCTTTACGGTGTCTAATTGTGGCTCCATGCGACGGCTCTTGCGTGTGTGTGTGTGTGTGTGTGTGTGTGTGTGTGTGTGTGTGTGTGTGTGTGTGTGTGTGTGTGTGAAACAAGGTGTGATGTTGCCGGAGTGTAGCGAGATGAGCTGGAAACCCATTGTGCCGGTGTTCCCGGATTTCGGTGGAAAACGGAAAAGTTCACAGCGGCGATGAAAGTGATGCTTTCAATTCAATTGTGTATGTTGAAATTAGAGAGAGCGAGGCCACGAATGGTCCCGTGGTGGAACGGCAGAGCACCGTCGTGGAGCGAACGACGGAGCCTGTGAAAGCATCCCGAAAGCCGACTCGTATCGCTCACCAATGTCAAGCAACTGACAGCTCCGGAGACTGCTCCGGACGGATCTCTACGGTTCGGAAAGTTACCAAATACCCGTGTGCCAGGCTGTTTCACAGCTCGAAAGCCTGAAGTGCAGGGATGACGAAAGTGATTTATGGAATTATTTACCCATATTACCTTTTTGTGATGAGTTGTGATGAGTGTGTGCGTGGTGTTTCATTCAGGTGTTGCGTGTCGTTGCGATTGAAGCACCTCTCTGCTCCGCTGTGTGATCGCGAATTTAATTGATATTATGTCTGCTCAAAGGCTGTTTCTGCTGTTTCGTTCCCATCGCACTCATCGTTATGCCGCCGTTCGCCTTGTGTGGAGGCTAATGTGGCAGATCATATGGTCCGACCGAAACAAACAAGACAAACAACAGGCGAAATTGCATTCCTCTTCCCGCTGGTGAAGGGTTTATCTTATCCTTCGCGTCTTCGACGCTGCCCATTGCCACATTACTCCCACCCCCCTCCAAAACGAACCGACCCTCCAGAACCACCGGGTGAAAGGGAGTTTTGGGAAATTAAAAACATGGTGGAAAAATGCTTTCGTAGCTTAGCGGGCTCCGGTTTGCCTGCCCGTAGATCAGGGAGCCGCAGTTTAATGGTTTACCGATGATCGAGCAGATTCGCGCGGCATGGGCGCGATCGCGCGAAGAGGAAGTAAATACAAAACAAACTCACTCCCCTGCAGCTCCCCTGGGAACACCGCGTGTAACGTGCGGCCGGTGTGTGGGGATAAACAACTTTCTAGAGATGGAATAATTATGATTGAGTGCATAAAACCGATGAAGATCGTGACTGCGGCGGTGTGGCGGCGACTTTGGTCAAACGATCGCGGAGCGCCGTATCGTGGGATACTTGTTTTTTTTTTGGGCTGTTAAATGAGGTAGCTTCAGAGCAGGGTTTACGGTGGAGATGATGGTGGCTAAGTAAGCTCACTCTCTAAAGTAAAAGTAGACATTGGTGGGGCTGGAGTATTGGAGGCAAGCTTATACACTCCTTACGACGATTTCCTGCTGATCATCAACTTTGTTTAGAACGAGATTTCATAAATTGTACAGATTGGTTCTACGAACTGGGATTGAAAAAATGTCATACCGACGAGTGATATTCTTTGACTTTATTAGAATAAAATTATGCTAAATACTTGAACTTGTTTGTTGCTATTAGTATGTGACGAAGGGTTCTTGGTCGCCACGGTTGGATATTGAGTTAGTTTTGAATGTTCCCAACGAGAATGGAAAACAATAGAACAAAATGTATCTCGTTCTCTTTTAACGAACATATCCGTCCGTTACAGCCACACGAAAAACCGTTGCTATGATTCATCCACTTCACCAGCGGCCAACACTAACCGCTGACAATGAGCTGCAAGATCCTCGCGGTGGTTAACCGTACGAACGGAAGTCACGTTGCCGGTGAAATCTCTCAGCCGTGAAGCAGGAAAAAAGAGAGCCATACCAAAAAGCAAGAAAAAAAACTAACGACAGAACCTCCGCAGTCAATTTCTCCTGGGAACACTGTCTTTAACGTATTTTATGTTACTTTTTGTTGCCGTTGTGCAATGAATAAAGGGCTCAAACAAAACCTCAAACAAGCCCTGATAGAGGGGGGGTGACTTTTGCACAATTGCATCACCGTAAGCGAAAGCACACACTGGTCTAGAGGTACATAAGGGTCTAGAGCCCCGGTGGTCACCGATGCGTTCAGCGCTGGGCTGCATTATTATATTTCCGGTCCAAGGTTACGACACGGTCGGTGGCGTCGGAGGTTTTGCACACAAAAGTGCAATACCCCATCCTCGCCCAAGGAGTGTTTGTGGAGAGTAGTGCCCTGGTTGGTGTTTTAGGTTGATCTTGACCAGTCCGGCGGTTGCGACATTGCTAGTAATGCTTAAACCAACTGATTTTCGTGCTTCACTCATAACTAATGCCAAAGTTACGTTTAATTTCGTTTGAATATGTTACCTCTGGTAAAAGAGGAGCAGGTTCAGTGCAGGAGAAGATAGCTAGCTCCTAAAAACCTTGCGTGTCGATATCAAAAGACGATCTTCGGCTTGCATGCAAGGAACGATCAAGATGGAGGTATCTTCAAGGTACACCGAAAGATCCAGTGGCCATCGTCCATCGTCATCATCACCATCATCAACGTCGTCATCAACCACCAATGCACAACTCTGTGACTACCCAGCACTCGAGTGTCATCAGCATTATCAGGTTCATCTATTGCGCGCACGGAACAGATGAAAAAGCGCAACGAGACACGCGAATGCGTTCAACACACAGCGCACCCCTGGAGCTGAACGAGGCTGCCGCTCACTTTCACGATCCGGCGCGCCCTAGGAGGCTCCCATTTCGCCGGAGATTAGCGAGCGTATCGGTCGGAACCGGGCGCGTCCGTCTGGTTGGATGATTTAATTATGTGTAACCGCTTGCCTCAAGATCTGACCGCATGGCAAAAATGGCCCGGAGTTTAATTACGTAATGCATGCTATTAGAATACATTATCGTACACCACTTTGGTCCGGTGTGCGATCCCGACGCGATCGCGTCAGTGTGGATTAGTTTGCTTGCACGCTGTGCTTGCCGGGACACATTTACTAAAGTTTTGACGTTGGGCGCTGCACATGTCACAGCTAAGCGTAGCAGACACTCCACCCGGTCCGAGTGGGCACATGTGCGATTGGGTGGAAGTTCAGTATGTTTGATCGAGTTGATCAAACGCAGGACAGGCCTTCGGGACTGGAATTCACATGCGTCAGTGGGAGTTTCTGACGCTCGCTTCCGCTGTGGGTGAAATGCATGTTAAAGTGAGTGTCGATCGATGTTGTTGCAAGTTAAGTACTGTTTGTCCTTCAAGACCTACGCGAATCTTCGCGTTCGATGATCGATCAAGTCTGATGCAATGCAGCAGGCTGAAAACAAATGGAAGTACTTGCCATGGGCTGTTAGTAAGATTTGACAGCTCATCAGACTAGGTTGAGCTAATGAAATCATTGCGGTAAATGCTGAGTTGTGGAAGTTTACATCGGATGACATCATGGTTGGGTAATTTTAGACTACACCAAACAACAAATAAACCTCGGGCGAGGAAACCATCGGCGTTGCTTTGTACAGTGTGTTATGATGTTTCTAATCACGCTCTAACATCAACCAAACTCCATTCGGATGAGCGTGTAATGTGTAATCATGCTCGGACTCCGCCCGATCACAATGGTTTCGGACTGTTTTGTTCCGCTCTCGCGTGAAATATTCTCGGACGTAGCGATAAGCCACCAACCTATCAGACCCCAGTGGTGTGCCCAGTCTGTCGGCTGGAAGTTTAATCTAAGACCTGCCACCATGTTTTATTCAAATGCGCTAGCCTTCCACAGCGCGCGGAAGAGATCAGCGCACTCGCACAAGATCGTTTTGCGTGTTCAAATCACATCTTCTCGTGCCCTCCGTACCGACGCTGCCTGCTTGCTCCTCGTTCTCCGCGCGAGAAAGAAGCTCACTGCACATTCGGCGCAATTGTGTTGTCGCTCAAAGATGCGCTGCAGGCATGATTATGATCAGTTGACGAATGCCGGTAGCGAATGGCGCACGGGTAATTGGTCCACTTTTCCAATTATCCGACCGGAATGAGCGTTTCGCATATTTTCGCCCGTTGCTGGTCGTACCAGCCAAAAAGAAACACACCACAACAGCACCGAGTTCTTTCTCCGTGCCGCTCGTGTACAGTTTTCTGCGCGGGGTGTACACGCTGGGTCTAATTTTACTTGCTTTTGCTGAACAACAGCAACAAAAAAAGGCAGGAAGATATGCTGGAATTGTTTCGCTTCGGAAAACTGATTTGCCGCGACGCTTCACGCTGGCAGCGAAGGCCACTTTCCTTTCCGTGCAGCATGCTGCGCCCGGTTTGTTGGTCAATCGGGCAGCGGCAGCCACAAGGTGGAGCGAGGCATCGCAAATTAGCGAAAGAAGAAGTCTCGCTCCGGTACGGTTGACCAATTGTTGTCCGCTTGGTGCCCGGTGGTCCGGTCGTTTGCCACGGCCTTCGAAGACTGTTTAGGGCCATTGTCTGGACGGATACTTTTTACTGTAAGAAATGAATAAGACAGCAAAACACCAACACAATCACTAAAGGCTCTCTTCCTTCCGGATCCGGTGTGGAGAGGTTGTTGGTTTTTTTTGTTGTTGGAGTTTCGCCTCCCAGCACACTCCCAGTTGGGCAATAAAAACTGGCTACCGTTTCAGATTTGTTCGCCTAACGTTTACTCCCATACTTTCTAGGTTGTCCATTTCTTCGAGGCTGCCATGCTTTATAGTTTGCTGTAAACCTTGGAAATAGGGAATATAAAAATGTAGCGAAAATGACCGCCGAAGAAAGGCTGTAAAGAGAAGCATTCGTATGGATGTTGTTAATTGTATCACATACAATACGTCGATGGCTTCTTTAGGGCTCATTAGCTGGTAAATGGGTTGTACACCAACTATGGGCGAATCTGCTGATCTTACTCTCATCAAGTGGCAATGCTGTCCAAACAAATTAAACTTGTGGCAAACGTCCAATGTCCTATGGTAAATAACTTGCCCTGGAACATCTCTCCATCGGTGACGCCACAAGAGCATCACATCGTCGTGCGGTCGCGCATGCATTTGCTGCGAATTTATACATCTCAGCTGATAAAGCACACCACGGCACACGAATGTTGTGGTCCAGCGTGACATTTTTGCTTGCACGTCTTCTTCTAGCAGACGTGGAAGAATCTGGAACAACCAGGCACGGTCCGCGCGTAAACATCTTTCGAGAGGGGCGACGTTTTTCGACAAGTCGCGGCGATCCGCTCCCTGCCGACGATAAGCGACGGGTTTGTTGTGAATTCTTTTCACGGGTGCGTCATTTAGGTACGGTACGTCCACCTCACGTGGCCAGACAGTGCAAAAATATGTAAATAATGATACGCCCGGGACATGTGAAACGGGGCGGTGTAAGCTACTTCCTTCGTCTCCTCAAATGACTCCCACTGAATGCATCTCACGTATGGTGGTTCGAAAGGAGAGAGAAAGAGAGAGAGAAAGAAAGGGAGAGAAGAAACGAGAAGAAGACCAGATAACAATGAATTGCAAGTCGCTGGTTGTGAATGGAAACTAGGTTGATCTGCTGGCTGCAGTAGTCGCTAGCGATAGTTGAACTTTTTCCTTCGCTCGCCTAAATTTCTAACCCAACCGATCGTAGTACTTCCCATCATTGTCCTCTCGTATCGCGATAGCTGCAATACGTTTGTGTGTTTGATTTGCCGTACGCAGCGGTCATTAATCTTTTTTTTCACGAATTGAAAAATAAAACGATGGATCGCTGAATGGGTTGTGGCAAACGGATGAATGAAGCACTCTTTGCTCACTCTCTCCCACGGGCAACCAGCACGACTGGCGTTGCCTTGATCTTGGTCGCTTTCTCGGTGACCTCCCGGGAGAAATGTGCTTCAAAACCAATCTACGTTCCAAGCTAGTTTTTTATGAAGGTCAAGAAAGTATGAAGACAGCTTGTGAGTGCTACTTGGCGGCGGAAATGCGACAAACGGACCTGGGTTATCTCTTTGCCATGCATCCTACGTGTCTTCATGTGAAAATTGCATATTCGTTGAGGACCAGTGGCAGTGGACACACCACTCTGCGCGTCGATACAACCGCATTTATATTCACCGCTTCACTACATTCCAAGAATTCGTACAAGAATCTGCTGGTTAGGGCGACGTCCGGGATACGCAGAAAAGTGAAATAAACTTTCCTCGGTCCCTAATGCGCCACCGTCAGCGACTCGCCAGTAGTGTGACGCTATATCAAGAACAAGACACAATGGCAGGGCGGAGAGCGCGATGCACTGAACACCACTTTAAGTGGCAAAAAATGCAGATACGCGCTCTGTTTTGATAAACAATGGACATGATTCAGCCTGAGCGCTGAATGGACAAATTGGTTTTATTAGCTACAACTGTGGCTGGAGGAGCGACAGAGTCGGGAACGTTGAATGGGAGGACTCGGAGCGATCGTCGGTTGGTTAGAGTTTTATCTCCGACCGAGAATGGTTTAGTCAGCGCCTCGAATCCCTCGGGTGCCATTGATGAGTTTTGCTTCATGAGGTTCAGATGTTTGGATAATGTTTAGTGTACGGGGCAGAAAGCGAAGCTACGGTAAGAGCCGGGCAAGGGTGCTCTAAAAATAGCAATACCCTATGCTCCTCCTGTGCTACTGTGTACAATGCCACCTTATTGCAACCACATGTTGCACTTCGTATGTTTATGGTTTGATTTCATCAATTGAAATTATGCTAAGCAGATTGTCCTCCGTTGAAAAGTGAACTGTTCTCGTAACTATCTGCATGTCCCTTCCACAAACATAGGCTCATTTGGGGCTTAAGTGTGGTCGAGTGTTGTACAGCTTGAACCGACTATTAGGCATCTGTTTTCTCATTCACCAACTTCCGGGGCACTAGCGGTGCACATAAACAAGCGACCCGATGCAAGTACGTGAAAGTATCGTGCACAGGGCAGTATGCTCACGGTTTGGTTGAGTTTCATAACATTCGCCAGCTTCTGCTGTGCTGTTTATTTTGTCTTCCCTCCAGCTCAGGCGTGTATCAAGTAGGTTGCGTCCATGTCTTGACTCCGTGCCGTTAGAAGTTTATTTGAATTACATACATAATAAAACAATTTGGTGTCGCATTAGAGCTAGGCTATTGTTACAATGGCAAGCTTGCCAGGAACGTTGTTACGGAGACAGACACTTTCCAAGTTAGCTGGTTTTACTTTCTACAGGGCGTTGAAGGCAATCTTCAAGTACGTCCAGCCTGAGTGGCGTATGGAACTCGCAAAACCATCCAGCCACAGTTCAACAGTTCACAGCCGGTGTGCTTCATTTGTAGCACGACCGAAATTAACATTCACCAGGCCCGTTGCCGGACATTAGCAATGCGACTGTAACGCGGGGAACGCCATTCATTCGTCTGTTTCGACGCTCGAGAGTTCGGCTCGGTGGCGTTGACTACGCGCGGCTTGAAACGTGACTTACGGTACGCGGTGGTTTTATTTTAGGGTTTGTTTTGAGTTGGTGTTTCTTTTTTGTCGTGTCTTTTCCTTCCGCCGAAACTTTACACCGTAGCTCTGATCTGGGTATCTACCATCTTGCAACCAAATGGTGGCCATCAGTTGGAGTGACAGAGCAACTAGCCCGACACCGTTGATCTGAAAAGCTACCCATCGCCAACAAGAGACGCTTCCGGTTTACGTTGGATGTTGTTTATGTTGGATGCAACTATGATCTTCCGGTTGATGATCGACAGTTTTGTGTTGATCAATCTTTCGATGTTTTTTTTCTACCTTCACGCTATATACACAGAACATGATACGATCGCTTTATGGTGGATTATTGTGGAGGGAGCCAACCGTTGCACCATATCTGTTAACTAGTAGCTACTTTCGAGTTGGAACCTATCTATGCATTATACTCTTTAACATAATCGAAACACAATGAAGAACAAAGAATAGCAAAAGGTTTTTTTTTGCGATTAGCGCGGTTCTATAATAAAGCACGCTTGAAGAAAAAAAAACACCTCAAAGGCGTTCGGACACTGGCAGACATAACGACTCTGTTCAACGTCAAATGCAATGATGGACGACGTCAAAATATTATACTTCTTTCTTCTCCTGTGCCGTCTCCATCGACGCTTAGACGCAGGTTGACGTCAAGTGTACGTATGGCAGCGTTATCTGGACAACCATATCGATCGCGCGATCAATCCGAACGACCAAAGAGGTGACGAAAGGTGCACTTTGGTTTGACGTTTCAGTTTAGTGATCACGCTTGTAACAAAAAGAAAAGTGCACTGTTTTATTAATAACGCTGATAACTGCACGTTTACTGCCGTCATTTGTCGACTCGCTGGGGAGTCGCTGTGGTAAAAATGAATCGTTTGATTTCAATTTCCACGCACGGCAGCTCCACCGTCGGACGAGGCCGCAACACGTCGTTGAGTGGTGGAGGTATTACGTCCTGTGATGCTCACTTCGCGGTGTTTACGGTCCATCCTTCGTCTGGAGTCACGGAGCGACAGTCGACAGTTTTCGAAACTCATCTTCCCCGCCGGGATCGGCTCAAGTGAGGATACATTGTGACCACCTATGGCTTTAGTGGTGCTTGATGGCGCGCTCCGATTCGGCACGGTTCGATTCACCTTTTCGTCAAACATTGAAAGCATCGTTTAACGATAAGTTTCGAAAACTGATGGCGCACCGCGGGCTGGCCACGTCGAGATGTTAGCTAAAGCACATTGGTTGTTTTGAAACGCTGATATATTTGATTTTTTATTAATCCCTTGATACTGCTGCTTCTGCGGAGAAGATTTGCCCGAGATAGATGAAGCGGCGCGTAAAACAAAACCGATCGGCTGCTACACTCCCAACATCACTGCGCCGTATTATGTTGAATTTAACACCCGGCTGGAAATGTTCCGTAAAAACCGTTCGCAATAAAAACTGCAGCCGGTTTGGGTAGGGCGAATAAAGTACCATAAAATATATGCCAGTGCCGCTATATATCCCGCCGATCGATCGGAAGAGCAAACCATTTTAAAACCCTTTACTTTCCAATCCGTCGCCCGGGATATGGCTGACACGGATATGGATGACACTCGGAATCGATCGTTGAACATAATTTAATATGTGTGCCGTGTCGGTGTGTGTGTTTCGGTTGCGTCGACCGAAGACTACTGCTCTCCTTACCGCACACGGTCTGCGGATGGTCAATCAATCTGCCAGAAATAATTTAAGGTGATATAAAGCGTGAGGTTTAATGCGCGCTGGGGATGCTTTGAGGTTATCGTTGAGGTTTCTTTGTTGCGAGTGGTGAACCTTTCACCAGAAAGTAAGAAACTGTTGTGTGAAGGTGTAATTGGCTCACGATCACGTGTTGGTTCGGTACGACTTCATCAGACATTCTTGTAAATTGGATAAACTTTCATCCAGTTTGCAAAGCAACACAAAAGAAACAATACTCGGGAGATTTAAGAGAACGTTCTTATATGTTACAGTCGTGCGATCGAAGAAAGACACAACGTGCATATCAAACAGAATTCCGGCCCGGACAAGCTTGTGATGCAAGCACGTGTGCATGCTTTATGTCAAACTCAGCTCTGGGAAAATATTGGTTCTTCTACTGCTGCGCCTGTGAGTGCCGCCTTCCACTGCTTCCGTGCGCCGTCGGTGCCGATAGTCTAGGGAAGTGAATGTACAACCGCGGGCAGGCCCCTACAAATGCGCCGTTGCAATTGGACCGCAATAATAACAACAACAACAGTGCCAAAAGCAAAGACGACGTTCACGACGGCAACCGTCCACCGACAGCGTTCCAGCGCAGCGGCAGCACGCTACGCCGGAACGTCGAACGGAAGCGATTTTTCGCCACACCTCCTCCACCAGGGAGCGCACCGGTAGCCTCGGTAGCCCCGGCCGCCGACCGCGACGGCATCGCGCGGGACGTCGACAGGCACGCTGAAAACCAGTCCACCGATAACGAAAGCGAGCCGAAGCGGCGTGAAGATATGCTGCTCACATCGCACGACCATGTCGGCTTCAAGATGATGGGCTTCATCAAGGAGGACGAAATCTATGCCAGCAACGACGGTGGTGGCACCGACGGTGAAGGTGACCACCGTAGCCCCACCACCACCACCAACGCCATGATCCTCGTCGGTGGCGGTCGCACGACGATCATACCGGAGATCAACGTGATCGCGCCGCCGCCGTCCACCACAGAGCCGTATCCAGATGTAAGGGGGACAGACGATAAGCCGCTGTGGGTGTGGGGTCTTTCCGACGCGGAAATGGGAAGAAGAAATGACGATATCTATTGCATCAACAATCAATACCGACCCGGAATCAACATCGTTCGCTAATTGGGATCCGTGTCCCTCTCTCCCTCTCTCTCTCCCGTTCGCAGTGCAAACAAATCAATCACAGCGCATCCCCGTTCCGACGGTGGGGCCAGTCGTCGCTTCGGTCCCGCTCGACGGAACATCGCACACCGACCAATGGGTCCGCCCGGCGACCATCGTCGCTGGCCGCCTCCGAGAGCGATGTGTACACGAAATCCATCGACGACGACTACAGCTCGACCAAGAGTGGCTACAACCCGTACGGTGGTGGCGTTGGAGTGGACGGCCTTTCGACGGATTCCACGATGATCGCGACTGGCGGTGGAACGTTGGGGACGACTGGGAGTGGCAGTGCCGGTAGCGCCGGAACCGGTAGTGGTCCGACAGGTGTCGCCGCGTGGGGAACATCCTTCGAGCGGTTGCTGGACGATGCCGGTGGGCTGCACACGTTCTCGGTAAGTTCTCGTTAACGAACAATATGGTTAGGCTTAAGGGATCCACATTTTATCATTTCTTATAAATTCTTCTTCCTTCCACCGTTAGTTCTTTAACGTATGAATTTGATAGCAATTCTTGGAATTTAAGAGCTTGTATATGAAGATGGGCATATCTTTTAGCTCGCTGAAGTTGTAATAGTTGAATCTCTTATATTTGCTTTAGACTGCAGAACAATCATTGTTCTCGTGAGGAGAACTAGAATGTGTCCATATCTGTCGTAGCCCGGAATAATCGAACTGTAATGATTAATTTCTGTCCCATTCCAACTGTTATTGACCGCACGCTTTCTTTCCACTCTTCTCATCACTTCAGGAATTTCTGAAAAAGGAGTTCTCTGCCGAGAACATCTACTTCTGGACGGCGTGCGAACGCTACCGGCAGCTGACCGAGCGCGAAGAGCGAGCCCGCGAGGCGCAAGCGATCTTCGCCCGGCACCTCGAGTCCGGCTGCAGCGAACCGGTCAACGTCGACTCGATCGCGCGCAACATCGCGCTGGAAAACCTACCGCAGGCGGAGCCGACCCTGTTTGCCGCCGCCCAGAAGCAAATCTTCAACCTGATGAAGTTCGACAGCTACCAGCGCTTCATCAAGTCGGACATGTACCGGGTGTGCCAGGACGCGGAAGCGAAGGGCCACCCGCTGCCCTACCCGGGCGAGCAGTTGGATCCGATGCTGCGGACCAGCTTCACGGTGGCAACGGGCGGCGGGTCCGCCGCGGCCGGTGTGACGAAGCTGAAGAAATCGCTCAGCAACGCGGAGGACCGCCGGCGGAAGTCGTTGCTGCCGTGGCACCGGAAGACGCGCTGCAAATCGAAGGACCGCGGTGATTCGGACGCGTCGAAGAAGGATGGCGGGAAGGGTGGTGGTTCGTCGGGGGCGGCGGGCAGCGGTGATAAAGTGTCCGGGGCGGCGGGTGTAATTGGAGGCGGAGGCAGCAGCAGCAACACGCTGAAGCTGCTGTCGACAAACTCCACCAGCGACATCCACAGTTCGCGAAGTTCCTTGGCTAGGTTGGTTGTGTTTGACAGTTGATTAGAGGCTTGTTTAACTCTGCTTACTTTCTTCTTCACACTATAGCTTTGACGCAGCGATCGGTGGCAAATCGTACGATCCGGACGACTCGCGCAACACGCTCTGCCGGGTGATACTTTCCAACGGTGCGACCACCGTCGTGCAGACACGATCGAACGAAACGATCAAGGAGCTGGTAGAGCGGCTGCTCGAGAAGCGTGGCATCGTGTACAATGCGTACGAGGCGTTTCTGGCCGGCAGCACGAAGCCGCTCGATCTGGACGGTCCCTCCGTGAGCTTGGCCGGCAAGGAGGTTAACATTGATCAGCGCGTCGTGTTCAAGTTGAACCTGCCGAACCGCAAGATGATCTCGGTCAAGAGCAAGGCGGCGAAACCGTTGGCGGACGTGCTGCGACCGATCCTGCACAAGTACAACTACGAGCTGGACCAGATGAAGGTGGTCGTCCACTCGACGACGGACGTTTGCCTCGACATGTCGCAACCGGTCACGACGGTCGATGGGCTGTGTTTGTACATACGCAGCGCGGCGGAGTCGATGGGCGGTGCGGTGCACCCGGAGCTCGGTCGACCGTTGGCAGGTGCACGGCCGGTCATCAACACAGCAACACACCAGCAGATTGTGCACCACTTTCAGCAGCAGCAGCAACTACTACTTAACAGTCAGCCCCAGCCGCAACACACGTTCGCCGTTCCGGCTTCCAATCCACCGTCCTATGCTGCGGCAACCGGTGCGAAAAGCGCCGCCAGCACGTGCAATAACAACCAAAACCAATCCCGTGCCAAGGAGCCATCGGAGCAGGCGAAAGACGATCAGCAGCTAGGCGGCGGTCGGACCGGTGCCGGACAGCAGGAACTGAACACGCTGGACGAAATCACGAACAAGGTGTTCAACGAGCTGATGAACGGCAAAACGGCGAACGGTGGGGCGGTGGGGAAAGGGCCACCGGACGTTGACTGCACGTCGGACACGTCGTCGACGCGCCGCGACCGATTCCGGCGCCGCGGATCGAACGCCGCACCGTCGGAGAGTGGGCGGGGCGCGAAGAGCAAAAAGTGTTCGACCGGCGGCTCGGAAGACGGTGGCGAAAGCGTGACCAATCTCGGCATCAAGAAGCCCATCATCGCCAAGCTGAAGGCGGGCGTAAAGCTGCAGATGCCAACGCGGTCGCAGAATGACGGTAGGAGGCTGATGCGAACGGCGTTGATTTATCATTGAAGCATTTCGAAAATTTCATTCCATTGTTGTTTCTCTCGCCGTAGAGCTGCTGGAAGGCTTAAAGCGCGCCCAACGTAGCCGGCTCGAGGATCAGCGCGGTACGGAGATAAATTTCGAGCTGCCGGACTTCCTGAAGGACAAGGAAAACTTTTCCACCTCAGCCGGGCCCGTTCCAACCGGCGGCCCGTCCCAACCGGCAGCGTGTGCACCGTCGAGCGCAAACCTCGCGACCGGACCGTCCAAGCTGGCGCGCAGTAAACCGGCCCGACGGTCCGAGGCCACCACACCGACGGGCGAGTTCATGGGCGGTTCGCTGCAGCAGATCAACAAACCGCAGCCAGCGCCGCGCCTCTCGATTACCGGCGGGCACGGCGGCCGCCCGACACTGTCCGGTCCCGGATCGCCCGTCCACGCGGTCAGCGACAGCCACCTGAATCTGTCCACGCAGTGCAACGCTTCGCCCCTGCCGCAGGACGATCCGTTCCACCACGTCCACGTTGCGGGCGGTGGCTCGCAGTCAGAGAATAGCTATGCCGGTAAGTACCTGCCGGTGCGACACGTGGTGTGAGTGGAGTGGAGTTTTGTCTTCGTTTTATTTTACGCTACTAACTTCCACACTAAGCTTGTGAACGCGGGCGCGGAGGACGATCTCCCGGCTGAACTAATTACTCTACCGACGGTTAACTAACATTCCTGTATTTCATTTTCCCTCCCCCTCTTCTATCTGTGTGGCCGTGTGAAAACTCATCCAACGCGATCCCGCCACGAACAACGCCACGCCGTAATGCGCCCAGGGAGCATATCGAGCGTAATTGAAGTTGCGCTCGGATAAAGTCCCTTGGCTTTCGCTAGCTCAACGGCAAACGGGGCCGCAAAGCAATCAAGCCTGCGATGGTATTTCCTAAATACGTGCGTATCGAGTCATGCTGTCTATGTTGCGTGTGTTTTTCTGTGTGTGTATGTGTTTGTTGTATATGTTGCATCTTCTTTGCTAGGCAGGTGTCGCTCAGCCAGTTTTGTGTTTTTAGTCATCGTCTTTTGTTAGATATTGCTTTCCACTTTCATGTTATTAATTTGTATTCCGTTTTCCCCATTATGTTTCGTTGGTTTTCATTTCCTCTCCGCGATTTATGTTTTGTTTTCGTTCGCGATTTTTATTGTTACTAATTGGGAAGAGCGATTTTTGTTTCAACGATCAGCTGCTATGTATCAATTATCTTTTTTCACATGAATTATTTCTATCTGATTGATTTGGTTTTAAATTGCTGTTTTGTTTTTGGTAACAAGTAATGTTTTTAATTCATGTAGGTGTTGATCACCAATTGTTTAAACGTTGTTGTTAAATGAAAGAATCTATTATTGAACAAAGGTACAGCTGGTCACATGGAAAGATGTGCTAAGAGATTTTATACTTTTGTTAGCTGCGCCTCGATTCATATTGATTGTCTATTGTTTTAAAGAGAAAGCACTTTTCACGCCTTATAACATAGCTATAGCTGCTTTATGGTAAATCGACGGGTTTGCAATTTTGTTTAATTTTGGTTTAGGGATCAGCAGCATTTTTCGACGGATTATACCAGAAAGAGTGTACAGTCTGTTCCCGAGATACGCTTTATGCGAGTTACGCTGATTTAGCCAAATTGATAACTTAATACAAATTGTAACTGACATAGTCGTTTCTTACGTTAGGTTTGAACAAAGCCATGCGTTTTTGCCTAATGATATTTTCTATTTTACATGCTTAATGAATAAACATTTAAAATGCATTTTCTGGAAGATCCACTTTGAAAAAATCGTAACATCATCATGCATTCGGCTTGTGCTAAAATTCGAGCTATGTTTACGTCTTCCGAAGGCATTAAACGCGGAACTCGGCAACAGATTGTAACTGTTTATGCTTTCAAAGTTTATATCATCTTCCACCATTTGATCACGGGAAATGTTTCCAATACCCAGTTTATACCCTTGTTGTATGTATTTATTGCCATTATCATGTTCGTGCAAAAGGTGCTGCTATAGTTATGTTAGACACTGTAGTATCAATGTTAAATAATGCTGTTTTTTGTGTAATGAAACGTATTGGAATACTTGCGATGACAAGAAAAGAACCCAAAATTAACTAATTCCTTATGACCCCGTGTGTACTGTCGAGGAAAGTGCTCAAATTACATTTTATCTGCATAGTGTAGTAAGGAGTATGCATGCTTTAGTATGTAATTCTTTGTTTGGTAGAGTTGTCGACGTAGGCATGTTTAGAATCGTTTAGTTTTGTAATATTCAACAAATGTCGCTCACCCCGCATCCAAACGATAAACCTACGCCGGAGAGAGAGAGAAATCGTCCATTGGCATTGATTTGTGGTACACCTTCTGCCTACCCTCTCTTCCAGACACTACCCTAGTCTTCACCCATGCCAGACCGGTGAACGGTCAGCCACCGGTGGCCGCCACACCACGCACGATCCCATCTAGTTCCTCAAGCTCGTCAACTCACCAACACCACCACCACCACCAACACCACCACCACAACCACCATCACCACGCCACCGCTGCCGGTGATCATTCCAGCGATTCAAGCGCGGCTGCGGACGGTGACATTACCACCGCGCTCGGTTGCTGCGAGCATCATCCGCACGAGCCGACAACCCCCGGAAGCTCTCCACCGCACCACGGTAGCCATTTGCATCCCCTCCACTACCACACGTCTGCGGTCGCGAACGCCAGCGGCACGAACGGAGCGGCTGGCAGCTGCAGCAACGCATCCGCCAACGCGTACCCCCTGGTGCAGCACTATCCGTCCCATGGCCACCATCATTCCCATCTCCATCATCCGCACCATCATCCCCACGGGCAGCACTATCATCACCATCATCCGCTTGCCGCCGGTACGCCGCGTTACCAAATGGCTGCGGCACCGGTAGCCAACGGAGGAGTGGTTAGCCTGCCGGAAGCGGCACCACCCGGCGCCGGCACGGGCGATACTCAAAAGGGTCCACCCCCGTTGCCACCGAAGCCGAAGATCCTGCCGATGAAACCGTCCAACTGGGGCCATCCGGTTGCTGCGTCGTACGCACCCGGTCCACCCGGCACCACCAACGGTGAGCTCGGCGGTGGCCCTCCCGGCGCCCCATCATCCGCCGGTACCGCCGGCAGCATTCATCACTGCGCTAGCAATAATGGTGGCGGTGTCGGAGCAGCACCCGGGAGCAATGGTAGCGTAAGCGCAGCGCACAATGACTACGCCGGTGGTGGTAATCGCCGTGTCGCGACGGACGGTCCGCCGGTGAACGGTTCGGAACAGTCCGCGATCAGTGCCGCCGTCGCGCAGGCACGCAGTGTATACTTCGATCAAGGCAATAGTAGTTTCGTATAGTCGCACGATGGTATCTGACCGAGCTCCCGGATGGTTTGCGCTATCCGGACTGAACCGGATAAAAGTGATTCAAACGTAGTTAATGGAAGATAGGGAATGAAAGTAATTTATTAAAAATAAATTGAACCGTTCAACGATATTAGCGCAATTCTAGGGGGAATGGAGAGGGGGGATTAGATCGGTTGTGTTTGTGTGTGTGTTTGTGGTAGAACAGGCCCGTGATATAAGAGCGATTTTGTTTCCATGATGTAAATAGCAAACATTCTAGAGAGAGAGATAGAGAGAGATAGAGAGAGAGTGTGTGAGAGAGAGAGAGAGAGAGAGAGAGAGAGAGAGAGAGAGAAAGAGAGGCGACTGCACTATCGGCGCTACTACTGGGAGGTAGAATAAGCGAAGATGGCTTGAGAATAAATTATTTAATTTTGTTTTAAAGATGTTGCTCGAGGCGAATCTTGGTATGCTTGCGCATTTGTTGGGGTAAGTATATTAGATATCACGTGGTTTCAAAATAAAGTACGCTTTCGAAACATAAAAAATTGCATATAAAAACATTACAAAAAAGATTAATAATAAAAGTGAGAATAACAAATTTATTCAGAGAGTTGACTCACATTTATTCACTCACCATGTGGATTCGACTCGGTTAACTCGGTGCTTTAGTAGTCCGTTTTATTTAACTGACTTTAATTGTGTTTGTGGTCGCTTCAGGGATTCGAATCCCAATGGATGGAGTAAGTGGGTTAGAGATTATGAAAAGAGAGGGAATCAAAATAGATTGTGGAACCCCAATCTGTAAAACGGAATTCCCAATCGAGTGGAAATCAAAATAAAATTATTATACATGAATCGACTACGAGCTTTGATGTTTTAGCTTTCCAATTCGAATGTCATATTTTGAAATAAATGTTACCCACCTCACTAGAAGTATTTTTGAAACGATCACCCCTAATTCATATGAGAGCGTTGGTGCCTTAAAATGTACTTTCTTTCTCAAGCGCCTAATGTACACCTTGCCCTTCGTACACCAACGGTGTATTGCATTGTAATTGCACACATTTGACACCAGTGTTATTATACATGTATACTTTATTATTATGACTAATAATGCATCAACATTAAAGGGAACATTTGTCCCACCCCTCAAGCCGTTGCGACTGTTTCCGTTTTGCCCTTATCGGCCTCCGGAACGACAGCCTTCGATTCCGCCTCCGTAGCCACAACCGGTGGCTCATCGTCCACACGGTACGTGATGAATGCTGGCGCCTTTGGTGGCATCCAGTCGGGAATAATCTTCTCGTGCAGCCGCCACACACCGTACTCGTTGGCCAGATGCTTCTCAAACACCACGTACTCAAGGCAATCCTTCGGCACCGTCTCACTGCCATGCATCAGGCGCCCGAACCGATCGTAAATGGCCAACGTTTGCTGGCTGTGGAAACGTACCGTGACCTGGGCGAAGATGTTCTCCTTCGTGATCACGTCCGTGCAGCGCGCATGCACGACACGCGGCGGCTCCAGCGACTTCAGAAACTGCCAGCGGATCGTCTTGTCGGCAACGTTGTGCATCAGCTCCGGGTACGCCCGCTCGGTAACGATCTCCCGCAGCTTGTACTTGTTCTTCTCGCACAGCGTCCGGTGCGCATCGACGTAGATGTCTTGCGCGTGCACGGCGAACTCCGGCGGTTCGAAATCTTCATCGTAGTTGCGAATCTTCCGGATGGCCATCATCGATTTGGTTTTCTTCTCCAGCTGTTCGATCTTCTGTTTGGCGCCCTCGCGCGAGATGGCCGACATGCGACCGTCGCCCTCCGGCGGCACGTACGGCTCGAAGACGCCGCCCGTGCAGCTGATGTAGAACGGGCGTTCCAGCCAGGGCCGCGGCGGTAGAATGCCCCGTTCCTTCATGCGCGTCTTGATTTGCTCCTGCGACAGTTCGTCCGGTTTTTCGTTCAGGTTCGGTATGTCGATCTTGACGAACTTTGCTTTACGCAATCGCTTCCACTTGGGGTCCCAGTGTTTCGTACGCCGGTGCCGTACCTGCTGTTGGTTGATGAGCGTTGCATTCTGAAGGCACGGGGCCAGGAATCCAGAGGAGGGAAGCTAAAACGTGACCGCATTTGTTAAGTTAAGCAAGATATTGGCTATTTTTGTATGCATACCTGCAGAAATTTGATTGCCGCACGACTTGCAGCTACGAACGATGCCATGTTTTGATATGGATAAAAAACATACAAACTGTCAAGACATGGCCCAAGGTGTATCAATGAAGTGATGATGCTGAATAATGATGTGTTTTATTGATTTTTGATAGAAATTGTTGGAGTAAAAACTTCAATAAATTATCATTAGTTTAGAGGTGTCATAAAAATTATGAAAAGCACCTCAATTTTGGAATATAAAAAAATCTTTCGAAAACGAAGATTAGAAAGAAATGGACACTTATTTGATGAAAACAAAAAAAACCCGGAGTGAAGGTAGAAAGCCACAGCAAGCACATTCGAAAACTAGAATATTTTTTCTATAGTTATATTTAATGTTTGAGCTAAACAGGAATGCACAACCAAAAGTTATTCGCTTTCGAAGATGCTGGCTGCACCGGTATGCCAGTTGTCAGTGCACAGTGTGTATTACCATTTGAAATGGCAGTTCGTTCCAGTGGATTAATCCATTTTTTCTCGATGTTGTGTTTTATTGGTGCAACCAATGTGAAATCCAAGAGAAATAATTTTTATTTGCCCGTACGTAACCGATCCAATATAACTAGAAACTCTGAACGCAAATAAGCAGAAACTTGCTCTGCCGGAAGTGCGAGTGTTGGCCTGGTTAAAAGGTGGTTGCTGTACCTGTTTAGGCCATCGAGTTAAATACTTTCTGTGGAGCCCCATTTCATGTTTTTGTTTCGAAACTATTTTCGAACATCTAAACTTCGGCTTTTCGAACATGTTCGGCCGTCTTCGTGGCTGCCATTTTTATTTGCTGCTGTTCTTCTTCTACTTTTCTTTCTTTTAATAAAAAAAATCGAAGAAAGAGGTCGTGTAGTTTGTGCTGCTGCTGTTGGAGGTAACATTTTTTCAAGTTTGCCTACTTAGCTTTGTAGGAAGGGAAACAGTACATTTCCGTAGGATCGGAATAAAAAGCATTCGTTGTGTTCAGTCAAGTAAGTGCTACGCGACCTGAAAATTCGTAAGTAAAGGCCACCGCTTTCGCCCTTGCGCTTCGGGGGGGTGAGTAAAAAGTGCAGGTTAGGAGATAATTAGGACGGTTTTAGGCACGGCGTGAATAACGTATGTCCACGACGGTGCAATTCCGGTTCGGGAAAAATCTATAGCGAGTTGTTCAAATGGAAATTTTGTAGGTGCAGCAGCACCACCCTCACCGGAATTTCAGGTTGAATTGCTTTTCTGGCGTTCATCATGGCGTCGATTCGTACGCATTAGTCATCGTTGTTGAGCAGCCTGGCAGCGGAAATGGTGGCAAAAACTGGCTGATCACCGCCGTTCAGTGTCTTATCTCGAAGATTCCCGTTCCAAGCAGAAGAGAGGTTTAAAGATGGCTACTGTGTACGCGGAATGCGAAATGGCGTGTCGTGTATATTGCAGGCCGCTTTTAACACGCACTCATCTCTTTGTGTTTCGAAGTGGTTCGGAAATAGGAACGGATGGTATTTTTTCGCCTGCTTTGTTCACTGACGACGGTAGAAGATGGGAGCACATTTAGAAATAAATGTGCATATATTTTGCGTTTCTTCGCGTTGCACGACAACGTGCGCGGGGCTGATGGAAAATTTTCAACCCTTCAAGCCGCCCCGCTGCGCTCCTCCCGCATTCGCGCTGTCGCATTGGTGTGTGCGGCAGATGGGGAAAGGAAATTCTAACCTAACTTTTTCGTCGGCGCAATGTGTCATGCCGTTTGCTGCCGATGCAGAAGTGCGTAGAAAGGGCATTTCGTTGTCGTCATCATCTACGACTGCGACGACCTTTAGTAGAGGGTTGATAATATTTTGCTTGCTGGCTGCGCTTCGCTACAAACAGCATACATAACCTTTAGAAAGGTTGCTGTGTGTTTGTAATCGGAAAAGCCGAAAGTGGCCTGTCGTGGAGGTTAAAAGTACAGCATCTGTTGATCTGGTGTGTTGTAATTTGGCAACATGAGATGATTTTCCCTTTTTTCATTGGAAGTATCCTCTCGTATGTTACTAGCACGGCTTTGAACACGTGTGACAATTTGCCCGTATCTTAACGAGATACTCGTACACCTTCAGGGTAGACCCGACAGAGGAGATTAGATCCATTACGCAGTGGAGGAACGGATGCCAGATGGGGAAGGAGATGATTTTGTACTCGAACCGGTTATAGGAGGAGTTTGTAGGGCAATTAAAAGCGAAGAATCGTCAGAATGACGTGTCAGCAGACACTACTCTAGTCGTCACACACGGATCGTAGGAAGCCGGATGGTTGATTTTTTCTGTAGCCTTGGAAATGGTTTCCCTTATGAAGCTATGCCGTGCCGTTGTCATTCTTCAAGCTGCTTTTTGCGACAACGTAGCGATTAAATTTCAGCTTTTTCTTAAAACAATGCGTTAAAATTGAATTACTTGGCCAAATGATCTGCGTTCACGTTCTGCACGCGAGAAGGGACAAAGGCTCCTAACGATAAAATTGCTTCATTGTTTTCATTCGCTTAGAGTGCAATTTTTCATTGTGCTTATTCGTTTTGTTTTCTTGGTTTCTCTTCTTTTTGGTAGAAGTTAGTGTCACCGTTTTCATCACACAAACCACCACTCAATTATTCCACTTCATCGCTTGCGAAACTTTCTCACCGGAAGACAAACGAAATTTCCACCTAGCCAGTTGTGTAGGAGAGCACATAGTCAAGCACAGTGAGAGGAAAAAGAAGGGTACGCAAGAATTCCAAACCCGGAAGCGAGGCAACCGAGCGCGCTAGTCTTTATTTTGTTGTCATATTTTCTTTCCTCAATAATTTACACGTCTCGTTTGTTGATTGGATAGATTCGGACCCGACCCGTCTTCATTTTTGCGGAAAACCAGTAACTAAGTAAGCTTTATTTTATTTTTTGTTATTTTTCATTTAGCTCTAACATCTCATGTATGTTCCGTTTCACTATCTCTCTACTTACCGGTGGGGAGACAGTTTTGTCCGGGACCCATATTGCAATCGCCTTTGTTGAGGAGATGTTTTCGTGTCTTATGTTAACATTATTTTAATTTTCTTGCTCTAATGAGTGAAAGTCCAAAGAAAGGTAGACAGCACGATTCGTTACATTTCATTACTGCTCGCGGATATTCGTGTATATTCGAATGTCGTTTGCATTTGTTTCACTTGTTCCATGCTCTTCTCATTACGTGTGCTGTCTTTGCAGATCGGTTCAGACAAAACGCTACGATCAAGACAAAGTAAATAGCCACGTCGTCGAGAGAGGAAAGAAGGAGATAAATTGAAATTTATTTTTCGTGTGGAGCAGAAGAACTAGCGGATAAGATACGTTCATCACACGTATCTTGTGACCACGGGGTGTCCATTCGCATCCTCCTCGTATACAGCTCGTATTATCACGAGAAATGATTTTTTATGCACATCACATATCATATTTGTTGTATTATTTTTTTCTACATAATTTTTATGGAATTTCTATTAAAATATTTACATAATTTTGCGCCTCATTCAGATTTCCAATATTTTGCGTTTCTTTTCAAAAATATTACTTAAAATATAAAAATTGAATTAAGGTGCTTCAGAATACGATTCTATATCGCCTTGAGCAACCTACATGTTCCTCGTTCGGTTGTGTGTTCGTTCGTCGAGTAAAACTTTACAAGGACGTACACACACGACCCATCGTTTGCGTTTGTCTGGCTTGTGTACGTGCGACGCGATGCGATGCGGTTTATTTGTTGGCTCTATTGCGCTTTATGTAGGTCATGGGAATCTGACATGATGGTACTCCATCCTCGTTCGCTTCCTTCCCGGCACTGCGTCCGGTTGGTAAGGGTAATATATTTTTATTATTTTCATGCTTGATACGGGAAGAGTAAGAAAGAAAATAATTTAACAAAGACACGTGTACCTGATCCTTTTAACATTGTTTTTTCGTGTATAAAGTTAATAACATCTATTTCAAGTGTCGAAGTGTCTGTTTGCTAAATATGTTTGCTCTGTCTGCTTCCTCTACTTGCAGTAATTTGTTGTATGAGTCAGAAAGCCGAAAGACCAGTACTATCAGGTCAACGCATCAAGACCAGGAAAAGGGGTAAGTGGAATATTTACTATTTATTGTGCGTAGAATTTTTCAAGTTTTAATATCCATATAAAAACTAATAGGTCAATAGCCATAACATGCTGCACCTATTGAGCAACGATGGTATAGTAAGATGCATTACTCGTTTGTTGACGCACTTGTATTTATTGTCGAGTCCGTTGTTGGAACTAAATCTTCCACAAATAGAGTAATTATACACGAAGCAAAATAAATTAATGGATCCATTCAATACAGAATTCCACACACCAATATTGGATGTCAACAACCAAAATCTGTTTCCTGTATCTTTAAAAAAGTTATCCATGATTTTCATACGAAACACGTTAAACGTTTTGTGTTTCTGTTAGCGCGCACGAAGAAACAACAGAAACAGAAAAGAAAAACTCACGTGCTCCGAGTGAAGATTGTTGTGTTGTGCCGTCCCTAGCCTATTCTCCGCTAAACGAATGCTACCAGACTAGTTGTACGTGAAACTAGTCGAACACACGTTGTGGCTTTGTTAATGATGACGTTGGACGTAAACGGCACGTGTCTAATAGCTTGATATGTTTCAATCAAATTGTTGCATCCTATTCTCATAATAGGGACAGTTGTAGTGCAAAAGCCAGTCAGCTTTATATTCACTGGTTGATGTATCTAAAAAACAAAAACTGTTAGAGAAAGATAGGCTTCGGCTAAGCTATGTTATGCAAATGAGATTCGTTCTATATTTGTTGTAACACGCAGTCAGGCTACAAGTATACAGAAAAAATGTTGGTTATTCAATATCAGGTTGAATTTTGTGAGAATCGCGACCGTCTGCACAGTTGTGGACCGCAGGCTTGGTGCTATATTCCATCACCAGTTTGTGGTAAAAACAAGTTTCAAAACTGTGAGATCAATATAGGCTTCGGCTTAGCTATGTTATGCACGTGATACGCTCCACACGTGCCGTAACACGCAGCCTGGCTACAGAACAACTCGAGATGAAAACGTACACTGATCTTATCTATCTTATCGCTTTTAGAATTAACAGATTTTTCCCGTTTTCTTCGCCGTTTCTCCCCACAGATGAAAGAGAGAAGAATGACCCCACGGGATTCCGTGACGCGGTCATTGCAGGTCTCGATTCAGCTGAAGATTTAGAGCAAATTTACAAGTACCTTGACAGCGCTGGTAATAAACTCGACTATCGTCGCTACGGTGAAGTATTATTCGATATCTTAATTGCTGGTGGATTACTCGGTAAGTGTTGATTGTTTTTGAAAGCTCTTGGTGTGTTGTTCGATAATGTGACGTTACACTATAATCTTCTTTTTTGCCCTCTTCCCTTTCCAGTTCCCGGAGGGTCCATCTCACAAGATGGCGAGAAACCACGTACCGATCGCTGTATATTCGCAGCATCGGAAGACATGGAATCGATGCGGAACCATGAGCAGGTAAATGGACGGTGGAATGGAATAGGGGCGCTGCGTATATTGCCTTTCTCATGGTGGTGCACACTTTTTGCTAGAACCGGATACTGAGCGAGATTGATGCAATCTCTACACAGCATTACGGTGTAGACACGTGTGCCAGATAAATACGGAATCCTTTGCTTGAGGTCGCACTTTCCTTCACCCCGGGTGTCAGCCCGTGATGTGGATGCGGTCCTTTTCTAGCATTCCTACATCTACCACTCATGTGAAACAAGAACAATGAAACTCACCATCGTTTTCTTTCGTTTGCAGATCTTTATTCGGCTTATGCGTCGATATAAGTATCTCGAGAAAATGTTTGAAGAGGAAATGAAGAAAATTCTGATCTTCATCAAGGGTTTTACTCCACTCGAAAGGATCAAACTCGCTCGCATGACGGCCCTGTGGATGGGTAAGTGTTTTATCTCGCAACATCGTTTCCTAGCCGTAGACATAAGTTTGGTCGTCTCTTGCCTCCCAACCCTACTTCTCTACTGTGGCACCAGGATCACTGGAGGCTATGCGTTATGTCGATCATGCCAAAGGTGTTGTAACAAGAAATTACAGTGCCCATAGCAATCTACCCTAAAATGATAGTCCTTTTGCTTACGCCATTATCCGTCCGTACATCTCTTGACGTTTGGCGTCAATGAAGACTATTACAAACCTCTCGTGCTTCTCCACTTTCTCATTCGGGTCCGTGAGACGACAACACAACAGAACGATGTGCTATAAGGGTATCATTTTCACACGTTCGTTTCGTTCTGTCCTTCCCCACCCATTCTAGCTAATGGTTCCATTCCGCCGCAAGTGCTGAACGTACTGAATAATGAACACCTGACGAAGGACGGGCTGGCGCTGGAGTTTCTGCTGGAGGTGTTCGTCACCTTCAAGCAGGAGAAGGGCGGCAATGCGCCGCTGGTGGCCGCCCTGCGCAAGGGTGGCCTCGACACGCGCCTGATGGACTTCCTGCCCATGAACAAGCGCACCGAGGACTACCTGAAGACGGTGCTCGTCGAGAAGGATCTGGCCGATATCTTCAAGCTCCACAAGAATCAGGCGAGCCAGGAAGCGAAACGAGAACTGACGCAGGTATGGATGCTGTACTTTTTGCTTGCTGTCCCCCGCCAACCCACTCTATTACGATTCATAGCGACGGCACCTAATTAGAACCGGCTGATTGGTCTTTCATTCCAGCAGTCGGTGTCGAATGTGTGCTATAGTGTATTTTTTATGTTAACATGTAAAATGCAACAGAATACCAGCTTTTGTGGTCTCTGTTGTTCGTGTTGGCAGGAACATTTGATCATTACTTTCACCATTCCTTGGATTTTGTAAACCATGCAAACCATGAAATGCTTCGAACCCCGAATCATACATATCTCTCGAGCCATATCGACTATAACAGCTCATGCCCTGCGGATTGTATATTTTGTAACATAAATTGTTTATTCAGCCATACAATATATACTATCCGCAAAGCTTGTGCGAGCGATATAGTAGGTACAAAAGTATATCTTGTATACCGGGAGGAGATATGTGATATAGGCACATTAGTTAGTAGAACCAAAGCGTATCGCCATTTTATCGATCATTTTTGGTGGGAAATCGTGTGCCAGATTATGCATCAGATCAGTGCTTCGGTGAATTGCTGCCTCATTTATGAGCAATTCGCCATACCCAGTTATCTGAGACAATAGACGAAAAATTGATCACTGTTAAAAGGAATGGTAGAATGAGTTTTGATTAACCTCCCAGAACTAATCGTATTACCAATAGTGGAGCTTTCGTCTCGTGTTGGTTACCGATTAAATACAAATAATAAAAACGACGTATCTGGGATACATCATGTCTAAATCGTACTGCGTTGGATGTTGTCACTACGCATATTGTCCAATGCGTTAAGATTTAGAACATTTGCTGTGATATTTTGAACTAGTTCGAAACGTCATACGAACACTATTTCGAGTGTACTAAATGAACAACAACATTTCTTTGCTCTCTTTTCATCTGCTCACAGCTGCTGATTGATGATATTAACGATAACAAGACAATTAAGGATATTATCGGCGACTTGAAGGAAATGTCGACGAAATCAAACATTCCCGAGCATGAAGTAGTTGGTCTCGTAAGTATTGCTTCACTAGCGACTTAGTTTGCGTTCAAGTTTCATTCTCAAATATAGGTTTGTGCTAATGTGTATCATACGTTTTTCATCAACCGCATGTAGATTTGGTCCACCGTAATGTCGCTAGCCGAATGGAACAAAAAGGAGGAACTGGTCGCTGAGCAAGCACTGAAACATCTGCGCGCCTACACGCCACTGTTCGAAGCGTTCACCACCACGGACAAGTCGGAGATTGCACTGCTGCTGAAGGTGCAGGAGTTCTGCTACGAGAACATGAACTTCATGAAGGCCTTCTCCAAGATCGTGCTGCTCTTCTACAAAAGTAAGCAGTTCGTTCTGTGATCCGATTTCTTCTGTATTGCACATTGTTTTATCTTCTGTGGTTTGCATTCTTTTTCCTTTTTTCCAGCCGAGGTCATCACGGAAGATTCTATTCTGAAGTGGTACAAGGAGGGTCATTCGAACAAGGGCAAAATGCACTTCCTGGAGCAGATGAAGAAGTTCATCGAGTGGCTGCAAAATGCTGAAGAAGGTAAACACTCCGACCATCATGATCATTATGTTCTTTTGTCTGATTATGTGGGCTATTAGTTTTGTTTAAAGTCAACTATTGTTTATCGAAAATTGCCAAAACTGTGCCAAACAACTTGAAAAAAGCAAATTACGTGTTTTCTCTAGCATCTGGCAAACACGGACTTCAGTGGAATTTAATATGCTGATATTCGTCTTAAATTCGATGCGAAAGTGAATTGAACACTAACACTACAATGCTACTTCGCAAATCTTTCCATATAGATTGGTGATGAGTTAGTGTTGTACAAATTTTAATTAATCTTTACAAAAATTCTCTTAATCCTTATTTATGAAAGAATTGTTGTACTAAATTCATCTTTTTCTTTCTCCCAACTTCAGAGAGTGAATCTGAGGAGGACTAAGTTATCAAGTTATCAGCCAACACAGCACGCAACGACCCATCTGTATCTCGTTTTCAATCATCTCTGGAAACTCTCTTATCACGCCTCAAAACAACAACAGCAGCAGCAGCGCCCATCACCCCACTCGCGTTCTTCGTATAACACGTTGGCTGTCGTGGCTATCATTTTTCGAAACAACCAGTAATGTTTCCTGGGGGTGTGCCAGAGACCAGACAAAACCTGCGAAAGAAGGAGCGAGTAAAACACAGTAAAACATCTGCGACACTTTCCACGGTGCCATGGCTATCAAATATGGTAGTCAGCAAATTTGTATGAAAAAAAAAACAAAACAGATCAAGCGTGGCAGCCAACGTGTTAAATATACCTTTTTTTTAGACGATGATTCTTGTTTTTCTATTGTATATCTGTGGGTGTGTGTGGAAGATATTTCCGAACGCGCGATGTATCAGGCACAAGCTCGTCGAAATTATGTTTTTTATGTGTTTATGTGCCGTAGCAAATCAAGCTGACTGCCATTACAAATCCACGGCTTTTGAGCGCTCTTGTTTTTCCGATGCCTCTGAGCGTACACTACATCTTAATTTTTTGTACGGTATTTTACGCGCTGTGTTCACGATGATAGCAGAATATATTAATCTATTATTTATAATTCGGAAACTTTTTTCTTGTTTGTGTTAGTCTCTCCCATTCCTCTACGGATCCATTGTCTGCTACCCGACAGAACTCAATATAGGTGCAGACGAAATGCAAAATCACAAAATATAAAAACGTAAACAATATTATTTGAATGAAGTGTTAACGTTTTTTTTTTAATTTCCTTCGCATCAATCTTTTTTCTTGCATCTTTTATTACTATTATGGTTTTCAAATAAATCTAGGAACTAGAAATGACCATAACAAGTTGGGGATGAGGCACCAAACAAAAGCAAAACAGAAAGAAAAATAAAGAACGATGAGCGGGAGAAAGGTATTGAATGAGAACATGCGTAAACATGCATAAAAGAACAGACTCAAAACGCTTCGTGTGTAGCGACCCCAGGACGATAGGATTGATTGGTGCAATACTTTCACATATACTAAAACAACGAATTGAACACGTAGAATAAACGGTTTCTTTTAGTAACGATAAACAAAAAGTTACATATAAGCGAAAACAAAACATTCAACATAAAAAAGTAATATCTAAAGTCTTATGATCACATACTTCTGAGCTAACGAGAAGATTGACAACATTAATTTGGGTGGAAACTGGGTGTTTCACTAAAGGCTACTCCACGAATAGTGAAGGATTTGATAGTGTGCATTCGGTGCACGAATGCGAGCACTCAGGAAGACACGGAATTTAACTCATTTTTCGCCAATTGTGTTCTTTCCTGAAACACGGTAAAAAACGTCACGAGGCGATGACCAACATGCAAAACCACAATTTGACCACATAAACTTTCCGGAGTCTTCCAAAACCGTACTTAAAACCACGACAAGACTCGACTGCGCAAAGATCGATCCGATCCTAGTAAGCACTGTAAATCACTTTCTCTCAGCTGGGCGGGGGCAAACAGGGAATTTGGTGAAATCTGCCTTTTTGCTGAAACAACAAAAACAAAACATAGAAACTGAAGCTCCTGAACAAAGCAATCCTCGTAGAACAGTTTTTTACCAGTGAGTATTTTCAACAGCAGAAGAATCACAATATCGAATGGTGTGTCAGTCGGAGCGCAGGAACAGCAAATAAACAGTTTGGCAGTGTGTGCGTGCGTATGTGTTGGACGGGAAGATCACATGAGAAGATACATTGGCGTCAGTTTATACCATGGTATGGATATCACAATGCGCACAATAGTAGTGCATCTTTTAGTCGTCTGTCAATGCCATTTTTCAGCAGTATGAGTCATTCTTTTGTTTAACAGGACTTCGCTACAGCGCTTGGGGAGATGCAGCCGGACGAAAATACTGTCGAAACGGTGTCCTCGGGCGTCCACTGGTTAGCCATCAGCAGCACAACCGTGCAATCAATAAGCCTCGTAGTGTGTAGCCAGAGAAAGGAATGGTTCGACGAAGAATGCAGGCCAGCACTATCCGAGAAAAATGCAGCGCGCGTCCGCATGCTCCAGCACGAGACCAGTCAAAACCTGGAATACTACAAACTACTGACGAAGCGACAGACCCAAATCTTCCAGAACAAGAAGCGTCTGACGAACAACCCTACATAGAGCTGCTTTTTCAGTCGGAGGAAAATCGCAAGTAGTACAAGATGCAGCATGAGGCACGTAGCGCATTTACGCCCAAGATCGCTGTGTATCGGGATGCAGATGGCGTCATTCTTCCGGACGAGCGAGGAGTGGTCGAGGAGGTTTCCAGTGCCATCAAGCAGCTGATGTGCAACAAGTCAGCTGGCAGCGATGGACTTGACGGAGAACTCTTCAAGATGGGCTTGGAGTGGCTTGGCATCGCCATGCACCAGCTGATCGTGACAATTTGGGAGCAGGAAGAACAAACAGAGGAGTGGAAGCTGCGTATCATCCACTCAGTTAATAACATGGGCGACAAGCTGGACTGTACCATCTTCCGAGCCATCACGGTCCTCAATGCCGCAAATAAGATCCTATCCCGAATACTCTTCTGCAGACTCGCGCCACTTGCCACTGATTTCGTCGGGAGCTACCAAACCGGGTTTGTCGAGGACATCTGCGGCGGTGTGCGAGGTGTACATCCGACTGAAGCGCGAAGCCGCCAGGATTGGACTAATGATTGATGCGACGAAGACGAAGTACCTGCTTGCCGGAGGCTCTGACCGAGATAGAGCCCGCCTGGGGAGCAGAGGATTAATTGACTGCTACCTCGGTACGATCGTAACTTCGGACAACAACATGAACAGGGAAATCAGGAGGCACATTGCTCAGGGGAATCGCTCCACAAACTCCTGCGGTCCAACTCCCCCAACTCCAACTCCTCACAAAATGCGCGATATACCGCACCCCCATACGTCCGGTGGTCCTCTACGGGCATGAGCCCTGGGTCATCCTGACAGAGGACGCCAAGGCCCTCCTTGTTTTCGAACGGACGATCTATCTTCTGTGGGGTGTGCGAGCTCTGGTGTGTGGAGGAGGAGAATGATCCACGAGCTAGTTGAGCTGTTTGGCGGACCTGACATCCTGACAGTGGCGAAGGCCGGAAGAATACGTTGGCCAGGAAACGTGATGAGGATGCCGGACTCTTGTCCCACCAGGAAGGTACTCGTCAGCGATCCGCTCGGCACGAGGCGCAGAGGAGCGCAGCTAGCTCGTTGGCTGGATCAAGTGGAGCTCGACCTGATGGAGATCGGACATAACCGCGGATGGAGGACTGCAGCCATGGACCGAGTATCCTGGAGAACGATTGTTGACCAGGCCATCCCAGCGGTACGCTACCGTCAATGGCTTTTGAATTGGCTGCAGTAGACCAAACCAAAAAGTAGATAAGTACCCGTTTTCTCTCCATATTCCTTCCCCACGATTGATAGTAAGAAATGGGAGACTTTGTACAACACTGTCGAGGGGTTTATTGTAGTTTTGCTTATAAAACATAATAAATTAATCTAAACATTCGCGTGGCTGGCGCGTACTCGTGCGTACGTGTGCCTATTGCCTTGCTCTGCCTAATGTACCCTGCCGATGGAATGTCCATATTACATGGTTCTCTCCTCTGTTTTGTTTTTACTTTTTCTTAACCTTATGTTCACTTTTACATTCACTCTCACACACACACCCCGTCTCTGTTGTCAGAATGTAAGCTTCGCATTCGCTAATCACTTTGTTCCAATTTGCACTGTATATGAGAATGTCTCAAGCATTGAAAATGCAGTACTGGGAGAAGGAGAGGGGAGGGGGGAATGTCACTGTGTGAGCGCTACCGTTTATCACAAATCAGAATGGAAGGGAAAGGCACCAACGCACGGACGCTCTTGATCTCCTATTTCGTTCGTTGTCATTGATTTTCTTATAAAAAATACGTCGCAAGGCAAGGCGAGGCATCCGGGTATCCATCGTTACATCGAAACGGAAACTCCGACTCGCTCGCTCTCCGTTCAGTGGAGGGAGGTTAAATTGACCCATCGTTTAGAACGAGGATTCCACGCTGTAAGGTACCACCACACGACGATAATTGACCGCTGCTGTGCTTCACGCCACGAAAGGATTGGCAACCCCGGGTGTCTGGTTACGGTTGACTTGTCGCGTTGCGGAAGGAAGGATTCAACATGACAATCTCCTCCTCACTATCGTCCTCGGTATCGGTGAGCGGATCACGTTCGTCATCGAAGTAGGGTTGCAGTTCTGCCGGAAAGGGTGGAGAAGTTAAATTATCGCCCAGCTTCTGCAATCGGGTTGCAACTTACTTTTCGTCGACGCACGGAACAGTTCCGTTTCTTCGTCGTCATCGAACAGCTTCCGGTTGAGTTCGCCCTTTTGCGGCAGCAGCGAGAAGTTGTAGTAGTAGCGCGAGTCACGACGGCGTGCCTGAATGTACATGAAGCACATGATGCCGCCGACGATGATGCCCACCGAAACGCACCCGGCCAGGATGACGAAGACCAGCCGCGGCAGACCGAGCACCCGTTCGTCGCGAGTCAGATGGAATACGATACCGGAGGCGCCACCCAGCGGTCCTTGGCTGATTTTTCTGTGGAGAGTCCATCACAAGATTGAATGCTGCTATCCTATGCTGATTTCCACCTTTGAATACTGGAGATAAAAAGGGCTGTTGTCACAAGAACGCACGGAAATCCCTGTATCAAGAGCACCAGGGTTCCAAAGGTTCGTCCAGGGTTCCAAAGGTCTACTTTTTGCCTTCTCTATGTTGGGGATATAATGTTTGATACGATTCAGTTTTAAGTACAGAAAAATCGCCTAAAATCGATCCCTCAAAACCACCATCTTTGCCGTTAAAATAATCAAGGTTCAAGAGGAAATATGTGGTAATAACAGACCACCCATGCGGAATGGATAAATCTGTATCCATTGGAGGTTCATGAATATTTAATTTTCTCATAAATGAACTATGACTCCTAGCAATAATTGACTATCTGGTTGTTAAGGTATAAATAAGTCTAGTGAAATGCAACACGCCAAGAATATTTTAATATCCATATATCTCTAAAAAATTATCTTTGCAAAGGCCCATGCATCTTTGAAGATTGATTACTCTTTAGAGATTTATTCAAAAATTCAATCTTGATTCGAATGATTCTTTGCTTGAGCCTCATATGAATGAAGCACAACACTAGTATATAAGACAAGCACCAGTACTAAACCCCAACTGGGTTGACACTCTACAGTACGGAGCGACCGAGTGAACCGAGTCTAGTAAGCCGTAAGGCAACCGAAGTCATACAGGGATTGTTACGCAAAACGAGAAGATTCCTACACATAGCGGAAGTGACATAAGCATACTTACTTCTCTCCCGGTGCATAACCAGACGGTTCAGCGTGTATCACAATGTCTTTCGTGCCGCTCAGCGAGTCGAACTGGAATTTTCCCAACGGTCCGGTGCGACCCGTCGCCAGGATTTGGGGCGTGTGCCCATCGGTGACGTAAACTTTTGCATTCGGCAGTGGATGATTGCCATCGTCCAGTACGATTCCTGGAGCATGAAAATGGATGAGAAGGGTTTATCGATAAGCCATTCGAGTCCAACCGGAGCTAATTCGAAACTCAATCGTACCGCTCACGACAGCATTCATTTCCACGCCTCCATCCTGCGGGAACACCTTCATCGTTTTGCTCGGTTCGACTATGCCGAAATCTTTGTGCTCCTCCTTCACCACCAAATGCGGCACAACCCTGACCGGCGGCTCCACGATGCTCTCACGCGGTCGCGCCGCCTCCTGCATGACGATGTCACCGAGGTCGAGTATCTGGTTGTCGCTCAGCGTTACCGGTACGATGCGGGACGTGTAGTTGTAGCAGCTGATTTCGATCTCCATCGAGCCGGACGGCAGGACGATGCGGAAGTGGGCCAGGTTGGGTGTCACCTTGTAGATCAGATTGTTACCGTGTACGCGCAAGATCGCCTTGCGTAGGGGCGCACCGTGCACGTCCTTCACGTACCCCCGGATGCCGGTGTCGATCAGACGCAGGAAGTTGAGCATGCGCTCGAGATTCTGGCGCCACACGGTCGCGATCGACGCCTCGGAGGGCATTTTGCAGCAGCCGAGCTGCACCGTGAACAGTGGCACCTCGTATAGCTTCTGGATGGCGTTCGTGACGCGCTGTGTCGCCTCGACTTGGTGCAGCTGCCCAGCGTCGACCGCACACTGTTCGGTGGCGCTGACCGGCTGCCGGTACTTGTGACCCTTGATTTTCTCCGCGAAACGTGAATAGATCGCGACCTTATCGTCCGTGTTCGGGAAGCTGCCGGGGGGAGAAGGGGAGGGCACAGTGAATAAACATTTTTTAGCGGCAAGTTACAACCTCATACTTACAACACGTCGTGTCCACCGGCGGAAAACGTTAGCGCCAGATCGTACTCTTCGTCCTTGAGCATGCGCAGGAACATATCCTTCTGGTGGTCGGTTTCCGCGTTCAGCAGTTTGTCCGCCAGTTCGTCCGTGTGCAGCGTCGGGTTGCAGACCGACCCATTCGTCTGGAACTGTTGCATTATTTCGTCGAAGTCGTTCTTGACGGGCACGAAGTGTAGGACGGCATTTTCGAGCAGCTTGATCAGCAACGGTTCCTTGATCAGGTAGCCCGCGAGGACGTGGCGCGCCAAGTTGATCACCATCTCACGACCGATAGCGGCCGTTTGAAACAGGGACGATATGATCAGAATGTGCAGCTTCGTCTCCTCCGGTGTTCCAATCTGTTGGAAGTATTAAGTGCCAAATGAGAGTAACGGATGCGTTAGCTAAGCTAGTATCTTTGGCTTCAGTCTGGTTATGATAATGGTATGATAATGGATAATGATGAATGGTTATGATGATAAAATAGGCAGATGTTTGGTGGAAAAGGCTTCGTCGTAATGGACGACTAAATACTTACACTATCGGTCACCTTCACGGAAGGATACGCCATCGAAACCTCATTCCCACTGAACTCGAGCGAAACGGACTTGTAGTGTTTGTTCTCGAACTCGGCCATGATCGACTTCAGCTCCGTGTCCGAGTGGTAGCGCGTTTTCAGAATGTTCTCCAGCGTCCGATAGTCGTACGCCGACGACCAGTGCTGAGGATCGTCACGCATCAGCTGAAAGTCGACGATTATCGCCCGCTCGGCTTCGGGCGGGATGCGCACCTGGAGCGTTTGCGGTTCGTAGCCTTCCGCTTCGGCCGTGACGTTGTACAGACCCGGCAGCAGCAGCCGGTAGAAGCCTCCATCGGCGGTCGTGTACGTGACGTGCTCGATCTGATTGACCTGCACGCTGGCCCGTGCAATCGGATGCCCGATCGTACTCTTCACGTACCCGGTGATACCGTGCTGCGCCTGCTCCACGTACTGTAGCAGTGCCTCGCGGTTTTGCTTCCAAAAGTCGGGCAGCTGGGAGGCGGGCGGAAACTTGTCGCAGCCGACCTCGAGCGTTAGCTCGTACGCACCACCCACCACGTACGACCAGTCTTGCATGCCACCGGTCACGCTGTACCAGGCGGCACCGTTCGTAATACCGTCGGGGAAGCTCTCTCGCAGATAGACCGGACACGGCTTCCCGAGATGCATCGTTGTGTGTGACTGTGTGAAGAAATGATACATAATCGTAAATCGTTACCCTTACCCGCCCGACCGACACACTTACGTTTGCGTACACATGGGCCAAGTACTGGAACAGTTCGTTTTCCTCGGTCGGGTTTTTCACCGTGCGCGGGTTGTTGTACTCGCTCGAGTAGGCGAAATCCTTCGGCGAGTCGTCGTACGGATAGTTGGCGACCAGTGCGCCACCGTGCAGATTCGCCGACAGGACGAAAGGCGTCGACAGAGACCAGTTCATCACAGCCATCGTTTCCGGCTCCTGGTGGTTGTTGTACTGGTTCCGCCCGAACTGGTCCGGGAAATTGCGGTTCAGATCGACGTTGTTCGCGTTGGAGCGGCCCCGCAAGCTATCCTTATCGCTGATGTCGGCCAGCTCGTAGCCGTCCGGGTTCATCGAGAAAAGGAGGTGCAGCCGCGTCTGCGCAATCAGCTTCGTTACGCGCTCCGTGCGGTTATAGTTTTCGCAGAGATACTTCGCGAACAGCAGCAACAGCTCCCGACCGACCACCTCGTTACCGTGCATGTTGGCAATGTACTTTACCTCGGGTTTGGCGGCCTTGTGCTGCCCGGGAGTTTCGGTTATTTCCATCACCCACAGATCGCGCTCCTTCACCGATTTGCCGATCGAGTAGAGGTGCGTAATCGACGGGTAGTTGCTGGCCAGATCTTGTATGTAGCTGCCGGGTGTAAGAGGAACGGAATAGATTGAAAGACGTGTTGTGAACTTAAACAGTGATTTTTGCCTAGAAAACCAACTGGTTGCTCTTTCAAACGAATTTGGACACTGAGTAGTAATATCAATTTGTTCTTCTATATACGGAATGCTATCGGTCTATCGGAATGCTATCGGTAGACCTCTCTTTCGGTTTCGACTATTGCAAGTTATACAGTCACCATTCTCCTTACTACAACGTCAAAACAACAAATTAAGTTAACCATTCCACGTCTAGTTGTTGAACGAATAGCCAGACCTAGTAACAGTTCTCAAATTATACGCGGCAAAACTTGAACCCGATGTTGCTTAGCGTTCGTAAAAAAACGACCAAACTAAGACATGTTTTACCGTGCATTGGTAGTGTATTTCACCGACTTCACTTAACCGACACCGACATATCGACATCGAATTGTTATGCCAAAACTGGTTCACAGGAACAGAACTGCATCTAATCATGTTCAAACAGAGTGATGACCGTGAGCATACTTTAACTTCGAAACAGAAAAGCAACATCAATACACTATTTTAGAACCTGAAAGGAGGGTGGGTTTCTTCACCAGGAGCAACCGACCTCCATCCAACCGTAAGTAAAGTTTTGTCTGAACTGTTGCCCTAAAACTTACATACGCTTAGGTTCAGATTTCAATGTTCTTGGCAAGCCAATGCATTGAGATAACTAGTCGAAGCACAAACAAACTCTTTCTTTTCTATTGCATTGCTCGCTCTTGACGTACTCATGGATGAAGCCTGACATGATGTACATTCGTTACTTACCGAACCATGGCGGTGTAGTTGTGATGAACAAATTCGGGCGTTTTGGCGAATCCATACTCGTCGAACGTTTCACGTACCACGCGCACCTGCTCTGCCTTGGACGGTGCTGCAATGGACACGAAGGATTGCATTAGGGTTGCGAACGCATTCAACTATACCTTCCTCGTTGTCTAGTTCACTACTGCTATGGAAGTGCGATGGAATCAGAAAGTGCCGAATGTCAACAGATTAACTTAATATGTGGATTAGTAGTTTGTGCTAAATGTTATTTTTGAATGACAGTTTAAGTTAGTAGCATAATATGATATACAAGGCAAGGCGACTATCTACTAGAGTTATGTAGTTGTGAAATATCACTTCGGGAGCACAGCAGCTTCATTCGATCGCATACGGACAATACGCACACACACACACACAAAACGCACGGACACAAACACAAGACAAAAACACATTCGACATTTCTACACACATCCAAATATTATAAGTTACCGTTCCGAATCCACATCTGTACACCCTTCAATCGACTTCAGCATTTGCGTTGCGAAAGAACCACAAACTTTAAGTTTATCCACTTTTGCCGGCATTTGGATAGAATTGCTTTTTGCTGTTGTACGTACGTATCATCTTTATTTGTCACTTTCTCACGCTACATCTCCCTCGCCCTCTGTCTATTTCGTACATCTATCTGTACACCAACAACACAGGATAAGTTTGAGGTTGGGATTTGACTTGGAGTAGCATATTTGTCCCGCTGGTGTGAGATTTTGAATTTGTGTGTATAGATTTGTGCAATGTTTTGGATGAAAGAGAAGGAGGGGGGGGGGGGTGGCTCTACGTACGTGGTAGTTTTTTGTTTGGTTTGTGTTCGGATTACAATTTTACATATGGGGGCAGTATTCTAAACATTTACACAGCTCCACAAGACCTTACGAAACAACATTCTATCGTTTTGGTTTTCGAAATATACATCAAGGTAAGTTTGTGTGTGCTTGTGTGTGTTTGTGAGAAGAATAGAAGCGGGGAGTATCTCAACCCTGCTTAAGAGCAAATCGTTAGTTACACGGGGATATTACGAACATGCTTCACACCACTGTTCCTTATTGTGAGCAACGATTATTCTTCGCTACAGCGGGACACTCTTCTTACGGTATGATTCACTATTTTCCTAGTGATTACTGGAATAACGTTTCACGTGGAGTCGACTCGCGGAAAGGAGGGCAGATTATTACAGTATAATGAACAAGTAAAACCAGAAACAAATATAACTTCCCCAAATCATCACAAGAGATAGCACGGAAGAAGCACCTCGAACGGAAAATACATTTTGAGAAGTTTTGCGTGAAAGATTAATCACAACAACCATAACCCCGGGGAATGTCGTCAACCCTCGCGACGTGTGTTGAGGTGTGCATGCACGACAGAACGGGAATTATTTGTATTAATATACTAAGCCTAGATCATCCAACGATTAATTGCTGCCAGTTACCAGTTACCAGTACCAGTACCCAAAGTCGTACACCCATAAGTGATGCTTACGAACCTCAACCACTGAGATGCCAATTATTAGTTGCAATTAGATTGCAGGTTAAGTGTGTTAAGTGTCAGTATCTGTGTGTGAGCTGTTGTTACACCTTCTGCCTTGTATGCAGCCGCCTTAGCGCCCTGGTTAGTATATTCGAGAAATTATTAAAAGCACTTATTCTTTAGCACTGGTCGTTAGTTTCGTGTAGCGGCCGCTGATAGTGTTCACATTTACGGCCGCATGAATTGAGTTTCGCTTTCGGTTTTATGTGTGTTTAGTTTAGTTTTCGAGTCTTCCTATTCGAGATGCGTATAAGTGGGTGTGTGTGTGTGATGATTTTATACATATTTGTGTGCCGATGTGCCATAGAGATTTGGTAAATCTTATGTAGTTAGACTCAATGTGTTCTGTTGCTGCTTGTACATATTTTGGAGATAAAAAATATAGAGAATTTGCTCGAACGCTCGTGACACCCGTAGGCTTCCAAACAAAACAACAATACGCTCCTTTTCTTTGCGGAAATGTGCTAAAGCCTGAAGAAGTTGCAATCGCACCCCGTTTCAACCCATTTCATCCCTTCCTTCTCCACGACCTACGGGCATTAGCCAATGAAGCAAGCTCTGGACACACCGCAGCAGCAGATGTGCGAGGGCGCGACCGTAGTAGCAGCAGAGAGAGAAAGAGGAGTGCTTTAGATACCTTCTTGTGTGTCGTAGCCCTTCAGGCTGAAGTTCACCTGCAGCGGTTGATCCGCCTTAACAAGCACGGTAACCTCCTCGCTCGGGTAGTAGCTGTAGGGAGTCAAAAGGAGAACGTTAGCGTGCCATATATCAAAGTAAACGTGTAGCGGGCTGGTGGTGCGGCTTACCCGACGGCTTCGACACGAACGTTGTACTGGCCCGGCACCAACAGGCGCCAGTATTCGCCCCGTTCGCTGGTACGCACATTACGATCGATTCCGTTCACGATCACGTCCGCATCCTTGATGGGGTAGCCGGCACTGTCGCTTACGAGACCCTGGGCAAACACGAAACGTATTCTGTACTGTCCCATCGTAGCCGGTGTACCGCACCGCGGCCCTTACCTTCACACCGACGTGCACCAGCTTCATGTACTCCATGAGACTGCGCTTGTTCTTGTTCCATTCCTTCGGCAGTTCCCGGGCCGACGGGAACTTGCAGCAGCTCAGCTCCAGCGTCACCTCGAAGCAGTTGCTGTAGACGTAGTTGAAGTCCTGCATGCCACCGCTCAGCTCGTACCAGTACGCCCCGTTCGTGATGCCGCTCTGGAAGGTTTCGTTGCAATCGCGACCCTGCCGCATGACCGGGTGGTTTTCGGCGTACGTTAGGGCGGCGTACTTGAAGAACTTGTTGTCCGGCGTTCGGCTTTCCTCGCAGCACTCGTGATGATGGCTGTGGACCGAAAGAACCGGACGGAGAACGATGAGAAGTTAGCTACTTTCACCACCCAGCCCAAAGAGTCATGAGATGCTTACATCGAATTATCGTACGGGTAGCTGGCCACGACGGCACCACCGTGCAGGTTCGCCGACAGGACGAACGGATTGTTCAGGATCCAGCTCATGACGGCCACCGTTTCCGGCTGGCGACGTTTCATGCGCTGATGCCGCGTGCGCTCATCGTCGAACCGGTCCGGAAAGTCTCGGTTCAGATCCACGTTTGCTGCGTTGTACCGGCCGACATAGTCAGGTGGCGATTCGCAGACACCTTCCTGGAAATGAGCATCGAGGAAAAGACATTATGGTGCAATGGTTAGGTATAAGGACATCCTCCAGATTTTTCATCATCCTACACGATTCGATCTGCGTCACAGCAGTATACGCCGCGCACACGATTTGCCAGACGAAGTTTATCGGGATTTTAAAAATGCGCTACGAATTTTCCCCCCATCCTTCCCATCCGGGGCCGGAAAGATACGAAGTAATTCTGGTACGCATCCCACGCAGCGCACGGGGTAGCTTCCTTCACACGTTTCATCGTGTTTCTAAACGCCATCGTTGGCATTGTTTCTCGCTTCGAAGGGAAACCCCCACACAGTCAATGAATGGAAAACGCTGTCGTCGTCAATTCATGTTCGAGCAAAACATCCCACGCTTACTTACGCGAGATGGGTGGAAAAGCGTCTAATGGTGGATTACGGTTGAGGAAACGCAACATCATCCGCCGGGCAGTGTTTTTGCACTTTTTGCAACCACCGTGGCAAACTACCAAATGATAAGACACACAGACGAATAGAGAGCAATCTCCAGGGTGGTAAGGGATTGTTTCGTAAACTCTTTATATGAAATGAAGACACATTTCAAATTTCTCGCTAAAACGGCTGAACTGATTTTAAATTAAGAGTCGGAATACTTTCCATGTAAAGGATCAGATTGCAGGAACTATGCACAATTCGCAAATCAGACGCAGGGGATTACAAAATTCAAAGCTCAAACGAACTAGTGATGGGAAATAGAATCCGGATCGAATCCCAGATCCGAATCCCTGGTCGGAGCAATCCGGATTCTATCCGGGATTCGGGATTCGGAATCCGGGATTCTATCCGGGATTCGATCCGGGATTCTATCCGGGATTCAATCCGGGATTCGATCCGGGATTTTATCCAGGATTTTATCCGGGATTTTATCCGCGATTTTAACTGGTATTTTATCCAGGATTCTATCCGCGATTTTATCCGCGATGTTATCCGCGATTTGAACTGGTATTTTATCGGCCTAACCCCCCCCCCCCCCCCCCCCTCGTCGAAAACATTCGGATTCGGATCGGTTTTGGAAGATCGCTCCCAGCTAGGATCGGATCAAAGGGATCGAATCCCACATGGGATCGGATTTGCACATCACTAAAACGAACGCAAAGCCATCGTGTTTAAAGCGTGGGTGAGATGCCATAGCGTACCTTGGGAATTATCTTAGTACAACACAGGTTTTTTTTAGACATTTTTCTATTTTTTACGATTTTTTTATCCCTCTTTAACCTTCAACTGTGCGACCGGACACATGGGTATGATATCCATTTTTAAAGTCAAATAACTTTTTACAGAAAAGTTGTGTCGTCCTTCTCAATTCTTCATGCATCTTTAGGAAATGAAACCCTCTAAATGTAACAAATCGAGTTCTTTTTTAATGTTTTCAATTAATTAATAACTTTATTAATTTTTTTATGTTAACCTGCGTTTTTTAATAGTATTTATCTCTACGACTGGTTTGCCCAGGTGTCGATACATTTTGAAAGAGATATAAACCATTCCAATTTTGGAGCATTAATAACCCTGGTTCTAATTGTTTTTGAGTTGAGATTAAGAATACAGATGCAAACATTTCCTCTCATTTCATATCTTTTCGCATTGTGAAGAATTATTTGGCCATTGACACAAAAGTTCAAGGCTCTTTCTATGCGTACGTCCATCTAGATTCCGGCAGTATTCCGAAAGAAAGAAATTAAATAAAAACTTAACTGGAGAATATTGAAAACCCTTAACATTTGTTTCATTGCGACACCCATCGGGAGAGGGCGCCACCTAAATAAAATTAATTGCAAGCAAATTGTGGCAAACAAAAAAGTGTTTCAGAGTCACTCGAAATGGTTTGTTTTGAATTCGCCAGTACTATTTCCTTCATGACACACCTTTTCACCCCGTTATTTGCGCTTATCGGACACAATAAACAGCCACCGTCAGGAAAATCCAGCTCGGTGCTTTTGAGCTTCTCAACCGGTTGTGGAAAAAAAAAATATATATAACCAAACTCAAACGCAAATTACATTCAACGTGTTGTGTCTATCACAGCACTAAATCGAAATGGCCGCTTCCCAGGTTGAAGCGTTCGCGAGTATCGTCACCTACTCATTACAACAAAACTGACCGCCGCCGATGCGTTGTGCGCAATGTTATCGGATAATTTTATCGCACATGGAGCATGGGCATGGAGTTTAGGGAGCTATAGCGTTTTTTTTCGCAATAACATCGGCAAAGCATGCGACAGGTGAGTCAAAGGGCAGGATTTCTGTACTGGCTTTATCATTTTTATGCTGTTGGAACTAATCGATTATTTCCTGTCAGTTTTATGAATGGTTCAACGTACGGCATAAGCTGGCGAAGGCAATAAGTACCGGGGCATCATTTCGCCTCTGCTAGTGCGCGCTGGCGTTGTCCACATGAAAGCTTCTTGGACGAGGGATTTACTTGGAGTCAAGACCTTCACAACGTACGTTTCAGCCCGCTGTCATCGGCGCTGATGTTAAAGGGTGCTAATTAAATGTACCGTTCGCTCCCGTTTCTTCAATTCTGACGCACCGCAGCCGCTTGCTGGGGGCTGCTGCTGCTCAACAATATTGCAGCTGGCGGCAATGGTAGGATTCTTTATTGCAAACTAATTGAATCACACACCCGATAAGACCCATCACGCTCTGTGTTCCGGCTAATTCGATGTGGGAGTTTCGGGCCAATCGTCCCACGAGTGCAATAGTACACGAAAACAGCAAGGAGTTTCCGTTGCTGAGAAGGAGCTCTCAGCATTTGGCGGCGGACGTCACGATCATCACACGTCACCAGCAAGAAGAGAGCAGGGAATAAAGGACAGCGCTGGACCCCCACCAATGCCCTTTGTCGAGTGCGCCATTCAAGACCATCTTCTTTCATGCCGTCCATTGTGTAATGTGTCGCTGCAGAAAGACTGAATCGCGGACAAGACGCGCTCTCCCCACTCCTTCAGCGGCCCCATACGGCGGCTCGGCTCAGCTGAATGTTTGCGTAGTGAATAATAATCGTCGAACAACCTTCTTCCCGGGTGGCTGCGCGTTGTAAGCGCAAGATTGTTGCAGCGACTGACCGTGGCATTGATGACCTTAAGATGACACCAGCACCGGAGCGGTAGCATTTCATTCGCATCGCGATTAAGGTGGATCCCAAATGCTACACTCATTATCTATTGACTATGAAATGAGGAGAGAACGGTGCTTTCTCGCCAATTGGAGACTTCGTGCAGTGACGGCTGATGCTTGGTGGGGATGGAAAATTTGATTAATTAGTGAAACAATTTTCCAATGGATGATGTTTCGTCAAATTTCTTTTTTGCCATTTTCCCGCACCCGAGTCTATTTGAGTAAATCGTTGTTATTCTGCCCGCTCAGCCGGAATATTTTTTCACTCGTTCGCTACAGCGTTCTAAACGGCTTGCGACGCCATGGATAGAATATGGATGATGCTAAACTGTGTCACACGCTCTCTAAACTGTGTCCGCACGCTCCGATGCGTACGTGGCCGTCCGATCTAGCCGTTTTCGCGAATGCATGCAACAACTGCTTTTCACATCCATAGCATCCATGGCCGTCGCCAAGGGAAGCAAACACAATGCGCTGTCATATCATTAGAATTCTTCTCATCGCGCACCACCGTGAGATTCGGACAGTGTGTTTAACGGCGCACAGCGAGCGAGTCTGGGACGGACAGAATTTTCCGCATTCCAATTCCGTATTTCCTGTGGCCGAGAGGGAGAGTGAAAGTTGTGACCCAGAACGTGTCACACCGTCCGTCCGTCGTCGTCGTCGTCGCCGCCGCGGCGGAAATCTGCCGGTGACGGGATTCCGGAAACGATCCACGAGCCCCGTCATGATTAAGCGACTGTTGGAGCAGCGTGCGGCGGTAAAGCGAGGGTAAGAAGGGAAGGGCTACATGATATAACAACAAACGGTGGACCCGCGCGATTTGCTAGTGACCGGTTTTGCCGTCGCTCCATGGCTTGCTGGATGCTGGTGAAAGGCATTCGGCAGCGTTTGCTATGACGGGATCCGGGCTAGGTGAGGTGTGGCTGCTCTGCTCTACATTTTTCGACACGGAAAGTGAGGCTTCAAATCGGGCTTTTCGGGGAGTCCAAGAATGAATTTTAATTCATAACGCGAAGCTCTTGACGCTCTGGTTCTAAAAAGCAGTCATACGTGTAACAGTAATACGGGAACTACAGAGTTGGAAATCCCATCGGGGGAAATTTGTGTGATAATTAGCCATACAACCGACCATCTTTGAAGATAAGAACACTTGAAGATATTGCATAGGAACAGTAAAGCAAGCTTCAAAATGCGCAGACCTCTCCTTATCATTAAAATTCATTCCCCCCAAAAAAAAAGATTCCTACATTTCCATCTGTTACCGTTTTGCTAAATTTATAAACGCGCCACCGCCAACACTCATGCACTGGGCTGGTGGATTTGAATAGCGTTGTATTGTATGTTTGACGTCACAAACCACCCCAGCTGGCACTGATGACAATGCTGCTGCTGGTTTCTCCCACCCACGGACAGCAATCCGCGGGCGCCTGGAACTGCAGCTACAATATGTTCCGCGGAAAGGACCGGTTCTGCTTACCTTGGACCGCTCGTAGCCATCCGGATTCATCGTCGGCATCAGGTAGATGGCGGTCTCGTTCACCAGGGCACTGACTTCCGGATCGCGGCCGTAGTTTGCCAGTAGGTACTGGGCGAGGTAGAGCAGCAGCTCGCGGCCCACCGTTTCGTCGCCGTGCATGTTGCCAACATACTTGAACATGGGCATCAGCAGTGGTCGCGGACGGTTCACGTTTGGTCGAATTTCCAGCACGGCCAGCGGGCGTCCCTCGAGCGACTGGCCGATCGTGTGCACTTTGGCCAGCTCCGGATAGTCCTTCTGCAAGTGTGCCAACACGTCGAGCAGCTCATCGTTGCCACGGTAGTGGGGCTGCTGGAGAAAACTTTCGTCCAGATCGTGCGAACCACCGTCGATGGGGTTCCCTTTCGGTACCGTGTACCCGTGCACCGAGAGCACCGTGAGGCAGTTGATGGCCAATGCTGCTGCCACCAGCATGGATAATTTCACGTTCGCAATCATTGCGCCTCCGGCTGCGAGGACTTGTGAGTCCCGGTTGCCGAGAAAAGCGAACAGCTGCTACGACGCACCACTTACGCACACAGCACTTGATTACCACTACTGTGCTTCCCCTTATGTTGTCCGGGACTGTGAGAACTAAACGGCTGCACCCACCACACTCACTGTGAAAATTGTGCAGCAATTTTCCACCCCCGCGGTGCGAATCCGGAAAAACGGTTTTCCTGGAACCACGGCAGCAAAATACGCACGATTATTTTTTTGTATGCCAAAACGAACGATGGCCCAAGTAGCAAAACGGTACGAACACCGTGACAGCTAGTTGACACTGACAGCTGTGCTAGTTTTGTTGTTTTCTTCATGGCCATTGTGGACTAGGGTAAAGAGGAGATAAAAAGGAAATACAGTAAGGACGATATATAATGAGCTCATTATATACCGTCCTTGCTATACTTCCTATTTACCCCGGATGTCTGTTTATCCGTGCCGAATGGAATTGACGAAAACGAATGTTTATGTGAAAAACGGATACTTTTCGCACAATAATAACGGAAATTGAGCCATACAATGCACAGATTCATAAAGTTGATGTTGTTGTTTGTATGACTTTAAGAGACTTTGAGCCTTTTCGGCTTCTTTCGTCTCTAAATAAAGTTGATGTTCCCCAATATAAGTTGTACGAATAAGCTAAGTACGTTGTACGAATATTTGCCCAAGATTTTTATCTCGATGACTCTGGATAAGCCAGCTTCCACTGTATTATCGCACTATGGGGTATTAGCGAACAAACTCGATGCCAAATAAACACTACAACATTCTATTATATTTTAAACATATTTCAATCCTTTCTTTGACAACCAAAAACAAACACAACACATTCCTGACAACAGGGTTACACGGGTAGCCCGCAAGTTCGAATGAATGAATAACTTTTAATAAGCATTCCTGTTTAGTGCAGTCTTTGGAGGAAACGATGAAGTAACTATTCTAATTTCGAGTCTGTGACCCTGTGTTAAAGGGGCATGGGGAATAAAGTTGACAAAAAAGTGCTTTAAACAATTATATAAACACGGTTATATTTTTTTTCTTGTAAAACCATCGAGATTTGGACGCACATTTCAAATTTGGTACCAATATCAATTATAGAACTCAGGATGATTGAATGACCAAAAGCTTTGGGTACACGTGTAGCCGATTGTAAAAGAAAGGATTAACACAAAATAGATCTGCTCCAGTGGCCATCTCAACTATCATACAGCTTTGCAATAACACTGAAAAGCAATGGAAACAAAGAATGATTTTTTTTAGTTTAACCATCTGGAAGTGTTTATTTGATCGTTTGAACACAGCATGACAGTTTAGCATTCAGTTTTCGTACACGAAATTGAGAATTGGCTGTGCTAAATGCTGTGTGCTGGTCGCTATGCCGCATGCAAATAATTAGATTCGTCTTCATTCGCGACTGTGGCTCTATTCCAATGCTGCGAAATCGGTTTGGCGCGTAGCACATGTTTATCAAGAAATCGATAAGATAGCTTCCGTTGGTGAGTGACGAGCGTTGTAATGCGCGCTGCTGTCGTAGTGTAATGTTGTCGTATACAATGGCGCACACGCTATGACTCGTTGCACTTTATCAGTTGGGATGTACGTTGAGCCTGGACGTGGATGTAAGTGAAGCGGGTCGCTGTTTTCGGGCAGAAAAGAACTGACCGCTAAGATGGATAGCTACTTGGGCTTAGCACAGAGCAAGGTGAAGCCACGTAGCGTGGTGGACGCTTTTTCCAATCGAACGGCGACGATAAAAAAGAGGTAACGAGATTGCTGCTCGTGAGGGTGATGTAGAAGTGAAAAAACTGCGCTTTCCGATGACTCGGCATGACTCATCTTTTGTCTTTCCAGACCAGCACGACCCGCGGGATATCCTACAAGCTCGAGGGTAAACACGTTGCCAAACGAACAACACATTGCCGTTGAACTCCAGACTAAACAGATCTACCTTTTTGCAGCCGATATCAACTTCCTCGATTGCGATAGACACAAGCGCCCAGTTTCGTTATCTGCAGGAACAACACGAATTGCTGTTGGAAAAATATAAAAATCTTCAAGATAGCCATTCCGCGCTGCAGGAGGAACACGGCAAGGTAAAGGCGGAGAACGAACGCCTACAGTGCGCGTACGACGAGTTGCAGGAAACTTACAACAACGTGACGGCGAAGAATTTCAACGCGGGCCGGTTTCTAGTGTACTTAAAGCTGAAGCGCCGCACCGATAAAGAAACGCTGGAGAAGCGTAACATTATCAAGAGTAAGTGCTGATCGGTGGAGTTCGTGTTGGTTGGAACGAACTAATGACATTCCGGATCCGCAGATGAAGCTTGCTTCAACACGTACCTGCAGGATGTGGTTATGCTGGAGCATCCGCGGCTACCGAAGGTTATACACGAGTGCATTACGGCCCTGGAATCGAACGACAAGTTTATGAAGAGTCCGGGCTTGTATCGCGTTTCCGGCGATCATAACACGATACAGAACTTGCGGTACGACATCAATGCGAATAACTACAAACGGCTGCGCAAGCAGAAATCGCCCCATGAGGTTTGTGGTATACTAAAATTGTTCCTGCGCGAGCTCAAAGACCCACTGATATCGCTGGAAACGTGCGCCAAGTACCTGCCGGATGTGATGGATATGAGTGAGTGTGCTTAGTTTAGGAAAAGACGTGCAAAAGACGCGAACGCTATGTACAGCATTTTCGTTTGCTCTCCTTTATCACTAGAAATCAACACACGATTGAAAATTAAACAGTTGCTCCAGAGTCTGGACGAAGTGAGACAAAACACGCTCAAAGTTCTCATGAAACACCTGCGCAAGTAAGACAAATAACTCGCTTTCTAAATTCGCATCGCAAGACGTTCGTTCTAATCGCACTTACAATTCGCAGTGTCGCTGCCATAAAGGAGAACGAGGTGGACGGATTTAGCTTGGGACTGTTGTTTAGCTCTCTTATCTTCAACGAAACACTGGCCGATGTGTGTCCGGTAAAATTTCAAAAATTGACCGCAGTACCGCGCGAATGTATAATTGCTATGATGGACGACTATGAGGCAATTTTTGAATAAATGCCCCACTGACGAAAGGGGAGAGTAAAATGTGACCAGCGCATGATTTTATTTATTTCTAACCGGAAGAATCACTTTTTCGATAGAAAAAAAATATCATAAACGAAACAAAAAAGACGTTAGATTGCGAACGCACGTTTCCTCTTGCATGCGCATGACTGTTTGATGGTGTTGGTGAACTGGTGCACATCACGACTACACGAGCGGAATGTTTATCATCTGTCACTGGTTCCGTGGTAGGCGCTGCTTTGTTTTTAAATCGCTTCTCCTCGGATAATGTTTCTCTGGCTGATATTGATTTTGTTGATTGGCGCTGTTTTGTTCGCCATCGACTCGAAACTGCAGGTGTATAAACGGTTGCCGGGACCGAAACGATGGCCCCTCATCGGTAACGTTGTATCGTTCCTAGGCGTAGGCCCCGTAGGTAAGTAGAGAGGAACGACAAATGGACGCGGCTAGAGGGCGATTAATTCTTATCAGCGGGTTTGCTTATGTTGCAGAAATATTTGATCAACTTATCGCGTTCGGAAACACTTACGGGAAGGTGTACAAGCTCGACTTTTTCTACGATTACACTATCGTCTTTTCCTCGCCGGAGGCAGCGGAGGTAGTGTTCATGTCTATTGCCATAATAAACAACACAGGCATAAACTGTCCACACTTCTTTCAGGCCATTCTGAAGTCGACTTGTTTTTCCAGAAAATCCGAGGATTATGACAAAGTTGCGGAATGGATTGGCGACGGGCTGCTCATATCGAGGGGCAGTAAGCACACGCTCCGGCGGAAAGCCATCGCACATTGCTTCAATAGCATGTCATATTTTGTGCCCGCCTTCAACCGGCGGGCGGAAGCGCTTAGTGAAAAACTCGCCCTGCGGGTCGACCGGTCCCCCGAAGCCATCAACATCTTTCCCGAGCTGAAGCTGCACACGCTCGGCGTCCTGTGCGAGACGGCCATGGGCGTCGAGATGGAGGGGGAGCAGCAGGACACACAGCGGCAGGCTCGCTACACGCAGATCGTGGAAGAACTGAGCTCCATTCTGTACTGGCGCATGTTCAACGTGTTCGTCAACTTCGACACACTGTTCTGGTTAACCTGGACCAGCCGGAGGTTTGAGGAGCTCGTGCAAATGTCACGCAACTTTACGCACGATTTGATCGATCGAGGACGCAAAAAGAATCTGCTGGCGGCTCAGACCCGTGCGTGGGAGGACGACCAGGAAGAACTGCCGTACAGGAGGCGAACGTATGCGCTGCTGGACCAGTTGCTGGAGACCCGTATCGAAGACAGACCCTTAACAGATGAGGATATTCGTGAAGAGGTGGACACTTTTACGTTCGCGGTAAGACAGACGTGGAAGGGCCTGCAGTAGAGAGCGTAAAGTAATTATTTTTAACCTTTTTAGGGTCATGATACAACAGCGTCCGCGTTAACATTCCTCTTGTATAACGTAGCAAGGCATCCGGATGTACAGGAGAAACTGTACGAGGAGATAATTGAATCCATCGGTGTCGAATGCGAGTGTATGAAGACTGCTACGCTGCAGCCGGAATCGTGTGCAGAGTGCGTAAAGTAAGTATCGGCCTGCATTCGGCTAGTTTAGAACGGCTATTAACGTTGCATTTACATTCCACAGCACTCTAAACCAACTCTCCTACATGACGATGGTCATTCAGGAATCGCTACGACTGTTCCCACCCGTCCCGATCATAGCACGCCGCGCCGACTGCAATACGACGGTGGACGCGGTACGAATAAAGCAGGGCACAACCGTAGCGATCGATATCTTTTCTATGCATCGCAATCCGGAGTATTTTCCCGAGCCGTTACGATTCAATCCGAGCCGGTTCGAACGCTCGGACCTCGACACACCCAGCCACCATCGGTACGCGTACATTCCTTTCAGTGCCGGTAGTTGCAACTGTATTGGCCAAAAGTTTGCCATGTACGAGCTGAAGAGTACGCTGGTGAAGCTGATACAGCGCTTTCACGTACGCCTAACGAAGCAGGACTACGTTCCCCGTCTAAAGGCCGAGATTGTGTTGAAACCAGCGGAGGGACTGCCGTTGAGGTTTATCAAGCGGGATTAAAAAGTGCACCAGTGCCATACGCGGTTGAAGGAATGGAATAAATTTATTGCAGTCCCAAAATACTTCATTTGTGGTTTCCTAGTAATCCCGGCCACCTAGAGTGCACGTCTCGTCTTGTTCCGCCTTTTTCTGCCATTCAGTTCACTTGTGTCGGTCTAAAAATTGAAGTGGCATCCCGTTGACCGGTTTCAGCACCAGTTCCATCTTCATTTTCGGCACAAACTCCGGATCCGGAAGCACGACTTTGCAGCGGCGTAGAATCTTCACCAGCACGGTTTTCAGCTCATTAAGAGCAAACTTTTGTCCTACGGATACAACAACCGTCTGTTAGCGACGTAATGCTACGATGATGCCGGGCCACCATACTTACCGATACAGTTTCGGCTACCGGCACTGAATGGGATGTACACGTAAGGGTTGCGTTTTGTCTCACCGTCCTCGAACCGTTCCGGGCGGAACTGATCTGGCTCGGGAAAATATTCCGGATTGTGGTGCATCATGTACGCCCCGAACACGACGGACGATCCCTTCTGCACCGGGATCCCACAGATGGTGGTATCACGATCGACGTGACGCGAATAGTACGGTACCGGTGGGAACATCCTCAACGACTCTTTGATCACCTGCTCGAGATACTTCAGGTTAGTGAGGCGCTGCTGGCTCACCGGTTGATCGTCGGGTATTTCGGTGACAATTTCTTCATACACCCGTTGTTGCACCGCGGGATGCTTGGCGCACGCGTACAGGATAAACGTGATGGCACTGGACGTGGTATCGTGTCCCTGTGAGGGATGCAGAACGTAAACATTTCACGGCGTGAGGGTGGCTTTGCAACACTCTCTTGGTCTCGGACCGGCTTACCGCAAACATGAAGTTGTTAACCTGACTGTACACTTCTTCGTCGCTGAACTGCCGCCCGGTAATGTCTGAACGCAACAGTATGTCTAACAGTGAAAGGCGTCCTTTCTCCGGTTTCAACTCGGCATCGGTTGACGGCGGCGAGGACAACAACTCTGCCCGGCGCTGCTTGATCACAGAAGTCGTAAAGTCCCGATTGACCTTGATCGACTCCCGGTACGTTTTGTAGTGCTTCGTCAGCCGGAATGTGAAATCCGAGAAGCCCAACGCGTTGTACATCCGCCAGAAGGTGATGCGCGTAAGGCTGCCGGCGTACAGAAATGGTCAGGTCAGAAAGTGGATCTTAGAGTGTGTTGCTGGGGATTTGTACCGGGATTACTTACTTCGTAACTGCCCGTACGTAGTCGGAATCTTCCACCTGGGCCCGGCACCGGACACCCATCGATGTCTCCAGGATGACGTCGAGTGTGTAGAGCTTGACCAGCGCGAAAACATCTACCCTTGCGCCTGCCTGGTCCAGCAACTTCTGGACCAGCACGTCCGCCTGTTCCTCAAACACCGGCACGTAGCTATCGAGGATCTTGAAGTGGAACGCACCGGTCAACGCACGGCGGTTCGTGAACCAGCTGTTACCATGATCGAGTAGTATACCGTTGCCAAGCCACTCATCCAGCACACCGTAATCCAGTGATTTGCGATTGAACTCGTTGGACGAGATGATACGCTGCAGGGAGGAAGATCGATCGTTCGGTAAGGTGTCACAGCTTAGCTTGAAATGAACAGAAACCTTCTACCAACCTCGATGTCGCTTGGGGAGGAAAACACCATCCAGCACTTGCTCAGCAGATCGATCTTTATGATTGTTCCGTAGCGGTTGAAGTATTCATTGAGCTTTTCGAAAAATACTACAAAGAAACAGGCAGATTTTAGAACTGTGCATTGATCGCACCACTTTCAAACTTACCCTGCGTATCATACCGCACCAGTTCCAGGGTGTTGCCGAAGAGAAAGTTGGCCGGCGGTCCGGGCACGTGCCCAACCGTGCGGTACACTTTGTAGCGGAACGCGACAAAGCGCAGGAACAGCGCACACAACGCAATTAACAACGCGTACGCGATCATCGTGGAGCAGCCAGCGGGTGTATGTTCTAGCTTCCGCACTAGAACAGCTTCTGATGCGGGATGACGGTGGAGATAATGTTACGACCCGCCGGCGGCGGCAAACAGGTTCTCGACGCGAATTTGAGTGCGTGTGAGAATTCGAAAAGCAAAACAACGAAAACAAATCTCATATGAAGCGAACCTAGCCCGATCACCTTTTGTCGCAGCACATGCTCATGACTAGACTGTATTACAGGTGATGCGGTTCGTTTTTTTTTAGCGATGATAATTCACTCAGGCACACATACTAGTGTTGTACACAATGCTGTGTGATCGTTGAATTCGTAATGAGAACTTAATTTCAGCTGGGAATAGTGTGATGTATGTGATGCATAGTGTATTGAAACTTGAAAATGCTCGGCAAATGGAAGTCGGTGGAGTTGATTTTTATGATAACAATCATTTCTCTCCAATAGAATATGACTTTTTAATATTGAAATTCTTACCTTTTCTTACCTATTCTCCTTAGGAGACGGTAGATTTGTTGTAAGACATTTCGTGTACGAGACCCAAACATTTTCCTAGTCATGAGGGAGAGCCATTCAGAGCAGTGATGTCAAACTCTCGAGTGTCGATTTCCGGGCATGGTTTTTTAACGCGGCTGCAATGTCAACTGACCACCAAGATAGTTTGATTTAAGCCCGATACACTTTGTCGTGTGGTGCTTTGTAGATCTCTTCATTTCACGCCACCAAACAAAGACGGGACGTTTATAGGAAGTTATCCTTCGTTTGAATGAAGTCATTCGTGTCTGGACTCTGTTCAAATCTGACGGATCCCTCGTCGAGAGAAACATGATTAGGAAAGTTGCCACGCCATACCGTGATATCAATCGTGATTTCGATTGGTTCAATTTTGTTGCTCATTCGGTTGCTCATTGCGGTTGCTCATTCGGTCTCATTCGGTTGCTTGGATGTCTCATTCTGACTACATCATCGTAGTTAACGGTCAATGTGGTGTCAATCGACACTTTTCCAATTTTCAGCGTCGATTGTTCGAGCTATCAACATTCAGTTTTTACTCTTATTGTTGCTAATAAAAATAAAAAAGAGTAAAAAAACTAAAAATTCATACGTTTCTGAAATACAACTTGTTGCATTTAACATACTCGATCTAAGTGTCCGACATGCCTGGCTTTGCTTTGCAACTCTACCGACGGAAGGCGGGTTTTATAGCAAAGACCTCGCGCAAAGCAAAAAGTTTGGATGTTACAACCGGCGTAATGAGAGGAAGCTTCGTATGCATATTCATTCCCTTTGGTTTTGGTCTGCAAAACAACCGGAACGTTCTTCTTATTTGGAATATAAAAAAAACTACGTGACAGGCATTTCGTCGTTTCTAATGATTTCGACTCGCTGTTCCAGTATGTGAGTGAGGGAAATGTGATTTGATTAAATCAAATCAGCCGATATTTTTCATAATACCTTAAAATGAATTATAACTCTTACAGAAGTTACCTGTTACGTTCCTCATATTACATCGTTTGAACACATAAAAAAAAGATTTTTTTGCATTTTTTTATAGTTACCACCGATACAAGTACCATAATTAACGACTCATTCCACAACGCGATTTGCATAACCTGTTGATCCCATCGGCCTGTGGGTAACCTGCGGAGTTCACATAGTAATAGGTGATAATGCCAACACGTATATTCTAGACTATAGTACAAACATGCGAGAAGCAAGCTCAAATCGTTTGAAATCGACATCTTTCGGTCCAATAGACACATACTCGACTAAACGTGACGTAGCCATCGCGCCTCACAGTAATGACCACAATTTCTATAATGACATATCATTGTTGCTGAAGGCTCGCTCTATGCACCGCGCGTCTTTGTGTCATTTACAAAGCGTTTTCGAACAATTCTCGACATACGATTCGCTTTACCCGATAGTGTGTGAATAAAACTATGTACATCGTGCGTTAATGTCTGCCGGCTTCTAATTTATTCATCCGCACATAAGACACGCGATAAAAGCATTTCGATGGGATCGGCACTCACTATCACCGGCGAGGAATCTAGAGCGCCCGGGCGTTTAGCTCGCATATGTTTTAGTTTGAATCAGAAAAGCACGTGCTGTGGTCCGCACCCTGTAGAACGCTCCTCGGAAGGCGCGCTCGCTCTTCAGTGTTTGTGTGAGTTCGCAGGCGAATAGAGTAGATGAAAGATCGACTTCGCGATTGGCAACGAACGCACGTAAACGTAGAACTTTTACAACGTTCTGCTGTTTACGGGCGCGTTGGTTGTTTTGGTTACAGACATGCGGAACGGAAACGTCACACACACGCAGATCTTGTCGCGAATCCCCCCACCAACGCGGCGGGTGGCACACTCAGTAGTGTGTGTCCGTTGAACCGTGCCACAGCGCGCTTTGTCGTGGGGTCTGGTGGATTCTGGTCGGATTCATCATTAACATTCCGTCGGTGGTGCATCGACGAAGTCACGACGTACAGCAGTAGCAGCAGCAGCAGCTCCACCCGATGCAATCATGTTGGCCATGATCGTCGTGAGCGGTTTGGCGTTGCTGGTGTCAATCGCTATTTGGTGGACGGTGGCAAATTTCGGAAGTGCGCTTCGGTACGCCGGCAAACTCGGGGGGCCCGTCGCGTACCCTCTGGTGGGCAACGGACTGCTGTTTATCAACAAAACTCCCGCCGGTTAGTATGGACGAGTTTGGGTCGTGTGAGTGGATCGGATTTTCTAAACAAACAGTGCCAACAACACAATTTCCAGAGTTCCTGCAGCTGCTGGGGCGACTGATCGTACAGTACGGCAAATGTTTGCGTGTTTGGCTCGGAACCCAGCTGATCGTGCTCGTTACCGATCCCAAGGACATCGAGGTGAGCATCGGGCACGCAGACGGTGTCTGCGGGCCACTCTGTGCGGTGCTGTGAACTGTGCGAAATTCAAAGAAGATAGTCTCTGCCACTACGATCGGGTGTGTAATGTTTGCGCGCTTTATTAATATGTCTGTGAACCGCGCGTTACAGCGTGTGACATTGAAGTGCATTCGCGTCTGCAGACCAGATGTGTCGGTTGTCGTTTTGTGCGTACATTGCATTGCAAGCTGTTGATCAAATAGACGGCATCGGCGCGAGTGTGACACAGATATGCGTAAAGGCGATCGTCCGCTGAAGCCAGACTGTTTGATATATCGATCGGGTTAACAGCACAAGGCAAACGATCGTCGAGTAAAACCCACTTGGCTGGGCGTCAGCTCTGATCCTATGCAGCGATAGGAATACGCAGTTTGCATGTACTCGATCCTACTCAACTTATTACAATTTGTTGCTGACCTTAACAACCGCTCGGGCTGAGGATCGTGGGAGTTTTGGGAGGGAAAATGAGTATGATTAGCGATTGTTTGCGAACTGTGTTTGAAATTTGATGAACTTTAAGGAAACTTTATGGCGAAAACGTTTTTGTTACATCACGTAACGGAGAGTAACGAAACCGTTGAAACAGTATATTGATGTTGCCCGGTAGTGATGTTATCTTTGTCGGTTTTCAAATAATCTATTCAAAGTTTGTCGAGGATAATTTTAACCATATTTAGATTGTAAATTTCCAATTTTTGACACTAAAATCGTGATTATATTTGAAACTTTCAGGCAAGAAATATGTGAATCAGAGGCGAAAATTGAAGTCTGCTTCTAAAGGAGAGGAAAATAGTACCAAATCTCAAAATAATCGAAACAGAAATGAACGACAAGAGTCGAATTTTGAAAAGAACCGATAAATGGATTTTGAACTCTCGAAAACAGTGGAAAAGAATGGCCAAATAGATTTCGCTGTCCAAATGGACATAGCGGGCATCGAATCGAACTCCTTTTGAAGAACCACTCTTCGAATCGATTCAACTCATTTGACACATCACTAGTAGTATGAAAAATATTACCTATTTCCGTAGGTCCTCTTGAGCAGTCCTAAGTATATCGAGAAATCCAGCGAGTACGACTTCATACGGCCATGGCTGGGCGAGGGCCTGTTGATCAGCAGCGGTCGGAAGTGGCAGACACATCGGAAAATCATCACGCCCACGTTCCACTTCAAGATTCTGGAGCAGTTTGTGGAGATATTCGACCAGCAGGGTAACACGTTCGTCGACATCCTGCGATTGTTTGCTAAATCGGGCGAAACGTTCGATGTGTTCCCGCTGGTGACGCTGTGTGCACTGGACGTCATATGCGGTAAGTTGGGCCAGCGGTCACTGTCGGATCTAAGCTAATTCTTACTGCTTTTCATATCTCGATCGATAGAGTCTGCCATGGGAACGAAGGTGAATGCGCAAATGAACTCGGAATCGGACTATGTGAAGGCGGTAAAAGAGTGAGTAACACAGCCGATTGAGGAGGATGTACCTCGTCTTGAATAACGCTCTATCCATGGCAGGATCACTAATCTGATACAGCTTCGCATCTACGATTTTGTGATCCGGTACGAGTTCTTCTTCCGACTGTCCGCCAACCGTCGCCGGCAACGCAAAGCGTTAGCTATCCTGCACGGGTACACCGATAGCGTGATCCGCGCCAGGCGTCAGGAACTGAACGACGGTTTGGCCACTGGCAAGGAAGACCACGAGGATTCGGTCGGCATGAAGAAGCGCATGGCGTTTTTGGACATGCTGCTCCAGTCGAGCGTCGACGGACGGCCGCTGACGGATCTCGAGATCCGCGAGGAGGTGGACACGTTCATGTTCGAGGGCCACGACACGACGACGTCCGCGATCAGCTTCATGCTGCTGAGTCTGGCGAAAAATCCCGACGTACAGCAGCGTGCGTTCAACGAGGTGCGCAACATCGTCGGCGACGACCGCAAGCAGCCCGTCACCATGACGATGCTGAACGACATGCACTACTTGGATCTGGTGATAAAAGAAACGCTTCGGCTCTACCCGTCGGTGCCATTATTCGGACGGAAAATGCTGCAGAACACCGAAATCAGTATGTTCCCATATTCTTACTTAAACTTTAGACACACTCCAATGTAATGCTAATGCTTTCCTGCTTATGGTTTCTCTAGACGGAAAAATATTCCCTGCCGGCAGTAACGTGGTCGTGCTGCCGTTCTTCCTCGGACGCGACCCGGACTATTTTCCCGACCCGGAAAAGTTCGATCCGGAGCGCTTCAACGTGGAAACTTCGGCGGAAAAGACGAACCCTTACCAGTACGTGCCGTTCAGTGCCGGTCCGCGGAACTGCATCGGGCAGAAGTTTGCCGTGGCCGAGCTGAAGAGTCTGGTGAGCAAGGTGCTGCGGAATTATGAGCTGCTCGCGCCGGAAGAACCGCAGGAGGAGACGTTCATCGCGGAGCTGATCCTGCGGCCGGAGCACGGTGTGCCGATACGAGTGAAGCCTCGGGTGTATTAGTGACGAGGATGTTGTGTTGTTGTATACATAATGCGCAGGGGAATGGTACCACAGTTATAAGCAATACCGTACTTAAATGAGTACAAGCATCTTCTGTGCCACGTATAAATATGAACAGGGTATAATGGCCACGATTAACATAGGGAATAAACATGTATAAAAGTGTACATCGGCGGAGGGGTTTCTTCCAACAGTAAAGCGAATAAAGCGAACACGTTGTAACAACGGATCTGACTTGGAAATAACTTTTCAATCAACCCACTAATTGCTCATAATCCCGCGCTTGATCTTGGCTGCTGTGTTCCAGATCGAACGCTCGGACGGTCCGCAAATGATAATGCAGGGCAAGATCTGCCTGCAAACTGGCACACATATTTCACATATTACATGTTCAGGTTATCGCTTTTATCAAAAGTAGGGTAAGGGCAGCTAGTCTATGGGTCAGAATGTTCTCACGGTGATAAGTCGCGTACGGGTTGGATGGATTCGTTCAGAAAATATTGCACTATTGGCAGTGTGCATGATGGATGATAATTTTACATTATAAGTATTTGTATTTCAAAGATTTGTTTTTGAAACCAAAATGCTTATCAGTAAACGCTCTTTATGTACATATAAAAAAACATATTTCTAGAGGATATTAGCAAAAAAAGGTTCTACATCTACTTGGAGTAAGTATTTAGAGTTTGGAAACTTTGAATGAAGCTTAAAGACATTGGCGGCTCGTTTCAAGTATGCAGAGTAAAGAATCAATTATCTTATTTAGTTATCAGACGTTACCATTAGTAGTCTGCCATTTATCATCTCTCTCGACCATTCTGGCGGAAGATTAAACGTCATCTGACCATCTCAACGCCTGCTCTGTCAATTGACGTAAAGGACTTCAACTTGAAGAGGTTGGTTCGTCCGGCCTAGAGCTGTAGAGCAGCTCCCTTTTAAAAGCGTCTGTTATAGGAGTGACTCAACTTAGCGAACCTCTCATACATTCTATCACATAGCATCATCTTGTTTTTGAAATATGACCAGCTGAACTAGCAGAGTCTTCAGTTTGTACCAGTTTTAAATGCTCTTTAGCCACTTCCTGGACGGAGTCTACGTAGTTAAACGTGTTTGTGCAGTATTCTTAACAAACTGACCTGCTGACTGACAAGGCGCCGGTGTTTTTTTTTTCAACCCTTCTGTCGGAAATGAACGGTGATTGGATGGCCTCCGGCGTGTACTTGTGCGTTCCTCACCTAGAATTAGTGGCATCTTAGCGCATGCGTCCAGCAAAGTAGTAGACCTTCCCAGCGCCAGCCAATGCAATGCGGCCGCCAGCACCGCACGCGTGTTGGTGGCGAACACAGCGCAGCCTAGCGCGTAAGCGCATCGGTGCATCGGTGGCGGTGCAACGGGCGCACCAAGCTGTCAAGTTCAGCGTATTGCGCACGCCGAACCCGCGCCGATGTGCGTTCTAATGCGGCAAGAATAAATGGCATCGCAGGCCGAGCGGCCGGAGTTGCTCAGTGATTGATTAGGTGTCGACGGAACAGGTGGTCTCCGGTAGTGCTTCGGTAGCCTCAACAATGCTTTTCCCCGCGGTGGCCGCCCTGGTGGCACTGGCCGTGCTGGGCCTGCTGGTGCTGTACCAGCGCTTCGGTGAGATGCTGAGACACACGGGGAAGTTGGGCGGCCCACCGGCCTATCCGATCATCGGCAATGGGCTGCTGTTCCTTAACAAACCTCCCGCTGGTAAGTGCGCGCTGGTAACACGGTGACCGAGTGGCGCAAACTGATGAAGCGTTCGGTGGTTTGCTGTGCTGGTTGTGCTGTACTTGCAGAGTTCCTGCGGATCATTGGCGGTCTGGTGCAGAAGTACGGTGACAGCTTTCGCGTTTGGCTCGGCACCCAGCTGGTGATCGTCGTGCTTGATCCAAAGGACATTGAGGTATGGCATGGAATGGAGAGGCTCTAACGTGTCCATCTAGAATAGCTGGCACTGTGTCATTGTGGCACATTTTCGCTGCTTACCACGTCTGACCCTGATAGTGTGTGTATGTGTGTGTGTGTGTACGCGCGTTACATGATCAGTGTTAGAAGTTCAAGAAAAAACGCGCAAAACAACTGCAACAATACTGTCCGTGAATCCGAGACTCATTGCCACGGTCGAGCGGGGTGGGTTTAATGGGCTAGACAACATGTTGCACCGACCGGTTTGAGTTTCAACGGGGCAAACGCCATGGGCCGGAAGATAATTAATCGTGCGGTGTGCGCCGTAAGGTAGTCCGCAACTAAAGTGGTGTTGTGACGCCCGGCTGGCTTAAGTCGACGCGAACTTTTAATGTGCTATAGAACAACACAAAAAAAAACTGGCATTTAAAATCCATTATCGAGTGACGAACTCGTTCGTCGGTACATTCTTGTCTCGGAAATGAACAAAGTGTTTTGCAAAAAAAAAAAACAAACAAAAAGGGCATCCTGGGGGGGTACGCGTCAGTCATTCAACCCTTATTAGTAATCCGCAATGAATGAATTATCGTTGCAC